>CM075822.1:23685020-24005020 GCA_037975025.1 Excoecaria agallocha
TATTACCCATGTTATTATTGTATTGCGAACAATAAAGCTAGCTAAGAAAAAAAAAAGAGAAAAAAAGAAGAAAAAAAAAGAGAAAAAAAGAAAAAGAAAGAAAAAAAATATTGGAATAAGCTAACAAGTATGGCAAATTCTTAAGTGTGGGGTAGTTACAAGGAAAAACAATTATAACTTCCAAAAAGGGAATGAATTGTGAATGTAAGAGAAGATTTTCAATAGTTTTTTCTCATAAAGTACTTTAAATTGTGAAGGGTTGAGAAAGTTTGGTTAAGTTCTCTATTGTTTAAGTTAATGGGATGAAATTTATGAATTATTAGTCTATTTTATCTTAGAATGGCTATTCTTGTTGTTTATTTTTTTATCCATTATTTGATAACAAATACCTTAACCCTATTACAACTTTTAAACGACCATAGTGATTCTAAGTTTTGTTTTTGAGTTGTTTAGCGGAGATGACCTTTGGGTTTTGGTGCTAAAGGAGAGGTCTATGGTGTTTCTAGAGTTTCAAGCGCAAAACCATGTGTACACTTAGGTGTAGATTCATTCTAAGCTTAGCTATATATTTGCATTGGTATTTTGGTTTTTAAAATATTTAAAATATTTTGGTCTTGCACACACACAAGGAAACTAATTCATATTGTCTTGTTTGAATTTATTATAGTTAAAATTTTATTGAGTGCTCTTGTTAATTGCTAAGCTTGATTTTGAAATGTATGATTCTTTATTTGAGTTTAATTATTTTGAGAAGTTGGTTTGTTCTAATTTGCTCGGGGGGAGTAAAGTCTAAGTATGGGCTATTTGATAATTGTGAAATTAATTATGTTTTTAGTATGTTTTTAGGTGTTCAATTAGGTTAATTTTGTGTCAATTAGGTTAAATTAGAGTTTAATTTGTTAATTTGATATTTTAAGAGTTAATTGTAAATTTTGGTATTTTTCAGGGTTAAAATTGAAGAAAAATGACTTAATTGAGAAAAATGCAAAGTTTTGGGCAATTGTGTAAATTTCAAGAAATCGATGATCAAAAGATGAGCATTTCATCCTGAAGTTTTTAACACTGCCGAGTGAAAATTTACAGCTACCATGCAAATTGGTTCTGGATTAAATGAAAATTGAAGTTTTGTTGAAAAAGGCAAACTGATCTATGCCCGGCCGCATGAAGCAAAGAGGAAAAAGATGCCCGGCCGTGTGATGAAAAATGACAGTGCTCAGTGCCTAGCCGTGTAAAGTAAAGAAGAAAAGTTGCCCGACTGCGTGAAAAGGGAACCAAATTCGCTGCCTTGCCGTGCAACCCATTCACTAAAGAGCTTCAACTAGCCATTTAATTCAAGTATAAATTCAATACTTGTCCGCGTGAAAAAGGAAGTTAAAGTCGATAAAACTTCCTATTAAGCTAGAGTTATTTTTCTTGTTCTATTGTGGAAAACTGGAGATTTAGCCTATAAATATAGTCGAAAAGCACCAGAAAAAGGGGGAGGCAACAAAGATCAATCATCAATCCTCAGAAGTTCATTAGTTTTTAGTTTTTACATAAGTTTTCTATCTTTGTTGTTTTTACTGTTTTCTTTAAAACCTTGTTTTAATTTTAAACATGTCTAGTGAGTAGTTTTCTTAAAGGATACTTGAATCCTTGACTTTTATTGTTATGACCTAAGCTTGTGCTTCAATTTAATGTAAGTTTGATTATTTTTTAGTTCTTAAACACATTCTTATCTTTATTTAACTAAAAATTGGTTATTAACTTGATTAAGCATTGGTTAGTAGTTGGTTTTTGGTTGAATCATTGATATATATGTTCTTAGGTTAGTTTGCTTGGGTTGATGCATGATTATATTCTGAATAAGAGATAATTTTGTGTTAATTAGAGTAAGTTAAGATTAAGAAAAAGTGTAACTAAGAATAGGTGAAAATTGAATTTCTTGATAAAGAATTTAATAGACATCTAGGAGGATTAATTCAGATATTTATGCTAAGTGTTGGATTGTTCTGAATAAGGGAATTTTAATACTTGGAATGATAATCTTGAGTAAAGTTATCTGGATTTATTAATCTGAATTCTTCATAATCACTTGTGTTTCTCTTTTGATTAAGTCATAATAATATTGGTTAAAGTGAATAGTCTTTTAGTGAAAGTTGCTTTTAATATTGATTTTTACCTCACTTAATTGCTTGCTTTTGTTTATTGTTCAATTATTTCAACTCTTTTAGCTGTTTTATTTTATTTTTAGTTTTAAAATTCTGTTTTTAGTTTTTAACTTAAACCATCACAACTTTTGGGATTTCTCTTCTTCCTTCTTCACACAAATTCCATTTTAAAATTAAAATCACTCACACAAACACAAGTTTCCCTTGGGTTCGATATTTTGGGTCATAATGATATTTTTCTATATTACTAAGCCGATCTAGTACACTTGCTAGACAACGGTCATAGCTGAATTTAGCTTTCTATAATCTATACAAAACCTCCATCCAATAGTGGTTCGTGTAGGACTTAATTCTCCATTCTCATTCTTAACAACAATTATACCCCTCTTTTTTATGTACACATTGAATTGGACTCACACATGCACTATTCGAAATTGGATAAATTATTCCAGCATCAAATAATTTTTTACTTCTTGCTTCACTACTTCTTTCATATTTAGATTAAGTCTCCTTTGCCTATCAACTTTTGGTTGATAGCCATCCTCTATATGAATTCTATGCATAACTACATTAGGGCTAATCCCCCTCAAATCAAAAATTTACCATCCTATAATTTTAATTCTCTTCCTAACAACTTGTAAAAGTGAATTTTCTTATATCAAAGCAAGCTTGCTAGAAATTATAATCGGTAAAGTGATTATCACCGAGAAATGCATACTTAAAATGATTAGGTAACTCTTTCAATTCAAGAGCCGACCGGACTTACAATAGATGGTGGAAGCGGTTCCTCATTTCTATGCAAAATCTTAGGTCGACAATCAAATTGTTCCACCTTCTTTTGAGCCTTCTCTTCGATTTCCACTTTCTCTTGATCCTCATTCTCTAAAGTCTTTAACACATAAACATCAATTAGATCAAGTTTCATGCATATATTTTCATCCATAAATACTTAAGTGTTTTATCCATATGATACTTAACACCATCTTCTCCTATTCTTAAGAATAACTTTCTTTCTGAAACATCCACTAATTCCTTCCCAAAATCAAAGGGCAATTTGCATCATATGAAAAATCAAGGACAACAAAATCAGCAGAAAAAGTAAACTTATCTACCTTCATAAGGATATCTTTAATAATGCCATATGGTTTCTTAATAGATTGATCAGCTAATTGCAAAATCATAGAAGTAGGTTTAACATCATCCAACCCCAACTTCTTGAAAATAGAGAATGGCATAAGATTTATGCTACCTCCTAAATCACAAAGATACCTTGAAAATTTCATATCCCCTAACTTACAAGGTATAGTAAAACTACCAATGCCTTTTAACTTAGCTGGCAATTATTAGTAATTATAGAACTACAATCATCCACAAGTGAAATAGTTGAAATATCCTCCTAACTCCTTTTTTTGGAATTTAAATCTTTCAAAAATTTTGTATAATTAGGAATTTGAGATATTACTTCAACAAATGATAAATTAATAGGCAAATTTTTAAATTCTTCAAGAAAAGTTAAGAATTGCTTATCCATATCCTTTTGATCAAGTCTTTGCAAAAATGACGAATGAGGTTGAAAAATTTTTGGCTTGGTATCCCCCTCTATCATGCCCACGATGTGTGTCGCACTCGCGATAGAAGGCTTTACTGCCTCTTTGTCATTTTTCTCTTGCAAAACTTTATCCTTGTCAACTAAAACAAAATCATTAACATATTTCTTATCTAACCTTAATGTTACTGCTTTCATTTGCTCCCTTGGATTATCTTTCATATTGCTTGGAAGACGTCCTTGAATTCTTGAAGGTAAAGCATTGGCAATTTATCCCAACTGAACTTCCAAATTATGAATAAAAGATGCTTGATTCTTGGCTATTTGATCAAACTTTGATTCAAGCCTCTTTTGATTTTCATCTTAATAAATTATCTTCAAGTTTATACCCTTAAGAAATCTATCCATCTTTACTTCAAGTGGTCCAAAATGGTATTGTAGAAATTGTTAAAATCCCACTGCTCCTCTGTTTTGGTTATTTTCCCGTGAAAAGTTTGGATGATTATGCCAACTTGGATTATAGGTGTTAAAGTAAAGGTTTCTATGACCTTATCCCAGAACAAAACTGACTTGCTCCTCTATACTAACTGTTTCCAATCCACAATCATTACTATTGTTCCCTTGTTGACCACATAACATACATGAATTTGGTAAAGATACTTCCATGCTTAAATTGTCATTCTTATGAGTCAATGCTGCCACTTATGGTTATAATGTAACAACAGAGTCAATAGAATTAATACCTTTAACAGGAGAAGAAGGTGACACCTTTACTCTCTCAGTTGGCCATAAGCAATTATTTATAGCCATCTCTTCAAGTAACTCATAAGTAATATCTGTAGTTTTTTACATAAGTGATCCACCTGTCATTACATCAATCGTTCCTCTAGTTGTATAATTCACCCCATTATAAAATTTTTGCATGAATAACTCCTTTGGAAAATTATGATATGGATAACTATACTGAAGTTCTTTAAAGCTTTCCCAAGCTTCATTCAAAGATTCATTTTCATGTTGAACAAAAGTAGTAATATCTTTAATTATCTTTACAGTTTTGGCTAAACGAAAATATTTTAATAGGAAAGCTTATGCTAATTGGTCCTATATTGTTATAAATCCTCTTGCAAAGGAATTAAGCTAAACTTTAGCTTTATCTTTCAAAGTAAAAAGAAAAAGCCTAAGTTTAATTGCATCTACTGGTACACCGTTTATCTTAAATGTATCACAAATCTCAAGGAATTTTGCTAAATGAAGATTAGGATCCTTATTTGGCAATCCATAAAATTATATACTATTTTGTACCATTTGTATGAATGACGGCTTAATCTCAAATTGGTTAGCATTTACCACAAGATGAACAACCCTTTGTTGAGCCCCATTCAATGTTGGTGTAGCAAAATCCATCAATCTCAGTTGTAGGCTACCTCTATCCATGATAAGTCTCTTTTTGGATGATTTTTGCCTTTTTGAAAAAATCTTTCTATCTCTAAATTTAATGGTTCAAGTTTTTCTTTAGACTTTCTAGTTTTAGGCATAAACTCAAACTATCAAATCTGCAAAATAAAACAAAAAAAACAAACAACAAACTAATTAGATATGTAATCCAAAATCACAAATCAAGAATTATAATGGCAACAAACATAAATCAATTCCCCGACAATGGTGCCAAAAACTTGTTGAAGTCAAATTCATAATCGTACGATTTTCTATATAGTACTTAAGATATTGTTCCCATGAGGAATGATTAGTTATTCCTCATTATGTCTTGATCCCTATTTTGTTTATAATTTATCAATATTTTGGTTGAGAATCTAAACTAATAATGTTAAACTATAACTAAAACTACTAATTAACCTTACTTTAATTATGAACAAAAAAGATAAATACAATTTATAATTTGTATTAAAAATGAAACTTGATATTTATTCTTTCAATCTAAATGTAAGTTTTACAATACAAGTCAAGTTGTGATAAATTTCTAAATCACTCTCTCGACATGAAATAGAATACCTAAAAAATGCAAGTATTACTTCTAAACCTTAACTCTCATTATCGAATTAGATTGTCATACTCACATATTTTAAGAATAAAAATTAACCTATGGCAATTATACTAACATCCTGGTCTCCCTAGTAATGATATGATAATAAATTCCTAATAAATTTAAATAAGAATATATCTCTCAAACTATACTCTTACTTATAATGAACATTCAAATAATTAAATGCAAATAAAACTATTAGAAAATTCTACACTAAAAATTACTTGTATTAATTAGAATAACTAATAATTAGCATAATTATTCAAGTTCCTTAAAAACATCATTCAAGTATTACAAAGAAGACAAGATAATTGAAAGATAAAATAAAAGTTGATCCGTCAATCCTTTACTCATGATAAGTTTATTCTTCTTCTGCTCTTTGTCTTCTCTTCAAAAGTTAGATTTCTTCTATATCTTCCTATCTACAAATAATCACTATCTAACTATCCATCTTTCTATCTCATCTTTAAGATTTTATAAACATTTTCCAAAATAGTACAACTTTTCAAGCACCCCTCTAGAAGTACACAACTCTTGTTGCACAGAGATATCCCTTTGAAGCAACTTTTTAAAATCAACTATCCAAAACACCCTTTGTCGCTCTCACGATGGATGTCACGCTCGCAACAAAAGGCACATGCCTCTTCTTTGAAATTTTATTATTCTTTTCCTTCACATATGTCTGCCTTGTTGTGCCCATGACTCTTATCATGCTCTCGGCTAAAGCTTGTAGTCTTGTTCATTTCTGCTCTTTTTCCTTACTACCCTATTACTCCTAAAATAACCACACAACACAACAAAACAAAACATAAAAGATACCAAAATCTAAACAAAATAACTCAAACTAAACATTTATATCACAATTATAAACATAAAATACTCATAAAATATAAACTATTCAAGTTCATATCAATACCCAATAGATTCTCTCAATGCTTAGTGAACCAGGCTAGTGGTTTTTTATGAATAAATCGGGCTATTATTAGGCCCTGTTATCATAAATTTCCCCCTCCCTAAGTTTATGAAATTTATATTATATATATTACTTGAAACATTTGTTTCAAGAATCGATAAAGTAACATCTCAATCTACATCAGTGCTTTAAATGACCATTAATTATGGCACCTGAATTGTCAGGAAATGGTGGTCGGGGGTGTTAGTGTAAGCCCTAGCCCCAATGCATTGTAACGAAACACTTGAAATTAATAAAATGAGGCATTTGTTTTATCCTTTGTATTCCTGTGCATATCAATTGATAAAACTATCCAAGAGTGTTGTTTCGGTTTAAGTTATCATGTGTGAGGCACATGGATTGTAAGACCTTGAAACAAATGAGACATCATTCTAAATATCCCTAGTCAGTCATTGTTATGGGAATAACAAATGAATTAAGACTAGTATGCTCTCTCTGATCTTATGAGTTCTGTCTTACGGATCATTAGGACAAGAGTGTCAATCAGAGATCATAGATACATGTTAATGAACATGGTATCTGGATTCGATCCGCTCATGAGAACACTACATGGTACAAGTCATAAGTGTTTCTCATATGCAAGTTTTGTATCGGAGTTCTTAGACCTGAAATCTCTATGAAACTCTTTATGAATTACTGTGTACTTTGACATACACCTAACGTGCTCGTAACAGAGTGACAAGTACGGGTATGATTGGGTATACATTGATTCATGTTAGAGAGCATGAGAGAAGTGAAGGGATTACCCCTCTCAATAAGAGAGAAAATATCATCGGCCACTTGATCAGTGAACTGAGAAGTGTATGGCCATACCGAGATGAAATAATGAGTAATCATTATTTATCTGAGAGTTCAGTGTCACTGGAATATCAAGAAAGGAATTAATTTATATAAGGATGACTAGTTTCATGCCTTATATTAATTCTGATATTTATGGGTAAGGGACTATGCAAAATTACATTAGGTCACTTAATGCCATATGCATTTTCATTTAATTTGGAATGCTATAATATCTTGCTAGAGAATATATAGAGCCTTTGAATTAATTTATTAATTCATTGCCAACATTAAATGGACCTATAGGATCGCACACAAAGCATTGGGCTTAAAATGTTTAAATTAAGTATTGAGCATTAATTTGGGCTTTTAATTAAAGTCAAATTAATGTATGTAATGGGTTATAATATTGCTATTGGGCTTTGGTCCATGAGAGAGAGAAATTCAGCCCACAAGTTTTAATTTCAATTAATTAATTATCTTGTGTTAATTAAGTTAATTGAGTATTAAAGCCTAAAGGAATTTAAATTAAATCAAATCACTTAAATATATAATGAAGTGGCCGAAATTCCAAGATGGAATTCAAGGAATTTCGGTACATGCAATTAAGTTATATTAAGTGATTTTATTTAATTAAATGTCTTATGTTTTATTTCAAATTTGAATTTTCAATTCAAAGGATTTTTAATTCAAAATGTATTACTTATCTTTAGGAAGTGATAGAGTTTGAATTGCTTATCTTAAGGTAGGAAATTCAGATTAAAACACTTGCCTAAGAGATAATGATATAAAAGAAATAAAACCCTAGGAGACATAGAGAATAGTTGGCGCAAAAACCCCTAATTCTTCTATGCTTTTGGCGTGAACTCTCTCTCTCTCTCTCAATTCTTTTGGCCCAATTTTTCACAAGGAGAAAGGATAGTTCCTCATTCTCTTGTGTTCTTGGGTAGTAATAGCAACCTAAGAGAAGTACAAAATCAAATTTTGTAGCTTCAAACTATAACCATTACACAATACATAAAATAGAGAGCTAGCAATCTCAATTTTAAGCCGACGGTGCAATTGTGTGTGTGAAAATAGAGGGATTGGCGAAAAAGGCTATTCCTTGGCATTGGTGATCGAGATCTAAGGTGGATAAAGGCATCTTGGTTGCTGGACATCACAAAATCAAAGAATAAAAGGCATCATCTATTGTAAGTTTCAAAACCCTAAAATTGCATGTTTTCGTTCCTAGTTTTGGATATGTATGGTATGAATGATAAAAAATTTTGTTTTTCCGCTGTGCTATCATGATTATCATACCATGTCATATTCCTTCAGTGGTATCAGAGCCTAGACATGCTTATTTTAGTGCTTTAGATGCATGAAAAAATTAATTAAAAATCGTTATTTTAAAAACATGCAAATCTGAAATTTTCTATTTTGAGTTTTTTGCATTGTTTTGGTGTAAAAACGATTTTAATTGATTAGATAGGTATTATAATTAATATGACATGTTAATATACTGTCCTAAGATGTTATTAGGGCTGGTAATGGTCGGATTTAATTATTTATACCTGATGGTACATGTTAATTATGAAACTAGGTGCTAGTTGGCATGTAAATTGCTAGTTTAACAACTAGTTTTCAAAATTAAATGTAAAAACGTTTTTGTCATGTTTGTAAGTGATATTTAAAGATTAATTATCAGGTCTGGACATATTTTAAATTTGGTTTTAATTATGGTCCATGACAATTTAATTGATTAATTTTAAAATCACTTAAAACTATGACTAGTTTGTGTTTGTTACATGTTTAATCAAGATTGTTTGTTTTGTTTTGATTAAAATGGTAAAAAAAAATTTAGATCAGATTTGTACAGAATATTAAATCAATATTTATGGACTTATTTAGAAGATTAAATGACTCATAAAATTGATTGAAATGTTTGTGCATTTCATGGCATTACATAAGCATTAAACAACTAGTTTTGTTGTTTGTTTGTTTTTGCATGAATGCCGTGTGTTATTATATGTGTTCTTTATGATTTTATTTTTAATTCATGTTAGCACATATTATATGTATTTTTAATGTTTATGGGCTGTATGACATAAAATTAAAAAATGGCAAAATTGGAAATTATACTAGAGTTGATTTATGGCACAAATCTAACTAGTTTGTGTTTTGGGCTTTTAAGAGAACTTATTCAATAAGAGGATTTAGTCCATTGGGCTTCGGCCCAGGCCCATCACGGGGTCTTCTCTTAAAGGTTCAAGTACACAATTTCCATTAATGGGCTTGGCTAAATTAATTAAAATTGGACTTTGTTTGATCCATGAATGCTATGTATATTTATTTGCTTATTTGGTGTGATGAATGGATATGCATGGTGTATTCATGGGCCCTGGATTTTTGTAATTAAATATGGCCTGCGTGCCATTATATTTTATTGTAAAAGTTTTCATTTATCTCTTAGAATAGAATTTATTTGAAGACTTTGTAAATCAAGACGAAGCCCACCGGAGTGGAGAAGCCCAACTCGAAGATTCTTATGTAATAGTATAGAATCTTAGTTGTAGGTTTTTGGGCCCATGTTTGTCACGCTTTACTTTATGCAATTATATATATATATATATGCATGCTATGTATGGATGACAAAGCGTATGCCATGTAAGCCGTAATAAAATGAATCCCTAAAATAGTAAGTCACAAAGTTGCCTTCCTAATTCGAAACATGTCAAGGCATCGATCATCGATCACGTAGACTAGGAGTCCTAGATGCGCCCGATTATCTTTGTGAGGCATGGGTTGTGAATGTAGGTTGGACTTAACATGGAAAGGGATGCCCGGACCTAGGCAACTAATAATTGGGTTGTGCTATAACATCTTAAGATGTTAGCCCATTTGATCCAAGAGTCATGTACGAGACATGATTGGAGTTTTCCTACCTAAGTAACTTAACTTATTAGGTGTACAGGCTCAGCTTGACTAATAAGTTGTTGTGAAAAGTGGATCTTGGCCCACATTAAATCACTAACGCGAATTATTTAAAGGGATATTAATTCGGTTTGTGGGATCATTAATAAGACCTCATTTAATCTTGCTAAATTTTATTGTAGATTGAAAATGGCATCTTCAAACAACAACTTCTCATTGCGATCGGTCCTTGAAAAGGACAAATTGAATGGCACCAATTTCATAGACTGGTCTCGAAACTTAAGAATAGTTCTTAAGTAAGAGAAGAAGTCGTATGTTTTGGATGCTCCCTTGCCTAAAGAACCAGGAAGGAACGCCTCTGCGGTTCAAAAGGAAACTTTTGAGACCAAGAAGAGCGACTCCAATGATGTGACCTGTCTGATGCTGGCCACTATGGTGCCTGACTTGCAAAAGCAATTTGTGGACCAAGAGGCTTATGCGATCATGGTGCACCTCAAGGAGATGTTCCAAGAGCAAGCTCGTCACGAGAGGTTCGTGACAACAAAGGCTTTAATTTCTTGCAAGATGGCTGAGGGTACTCCTGTTAGTACCCATGTACTCAATATGAAAGGGTATCTTGATACTCTTGAGAAGCTTGAGGTACTAGTGCCAAAGGAATTGGCCACTGACTTGATCTTAGGATCATTGCCTGCTGCTTATGATCCATTTGTGATGAATTATAACATGCATGCAATGAACAAGTCAGTCACTGAGCTTCATGGGATGCTTAAGAATGCTGAAGAGAACATTCGAAAGACCAATCCCGTTCTAATGGTTCAAAAGGGAATTAAGAAGGGACCCGCTAAGGGAAAGGGAAAGGGAAAGGGAAAGGCAAAACCCAAATTAAGTGGGAGTGCACCTCAAGCCCAATCCAAGCCCAAGGCGCCAAAACTCAAAGAGAGTGAGAGCACTTGCTTCCATTGCAACAAGATAGGGCATTGGAGGAAGAATTGTGCTCTCTTCAAGGAAGAACAAAAGAAGAATGGAGCCAAGGCGTCCAGTTCTGGTATTTTTGTTGTTGAAATTAACCTTTCTATTTCTACCACTTGGGTATTGGATACCGGTTGTGGTTCTCACATTTGTTCAAATGTGCAAGGGCTAAGAAATAGGCGGTTACTTGGGAAGAATGAAGTGGACCTCCGTGTGGGGAATGGAGCACGAGTTGCTGCCATGGAGATAGGCGACTATCACCTCACTTTACCTTCCAGACTTTGTATTGTTTTGAATAATTGTTATTATGTGCCTGCTATGAGCAGAAACATTATTTCAGTTTCATGTTTGGATAATGATGAATTTGATTTTGTTATTAAAAATGGCAATGCTCATATTCGTCGCCAAGGCATTTCTTATGGCAATGCCATGTTGCAAAATGGCCTTTATATCCTTGATTTACAAAACAAAGAGTCGATATACAACATTAATACAAAGAGGGTTAAATCAAACGAATTGAACCCTACTTACTTTTGGCATTGTCGTTTAGGACATGCAAACGAAAAATGCATTTCAAGACTCCACAAAACTGGAGTGCTTGGGTCATTCGACTTAGAGTCTTATGACACATGCGAGCCATGTTTGCATGGAAAAATGACAAAGAGTCCTTTTAATAAAAAAAGGTGAAAGGACTAATGGCTTATTGGAACTAATACATACCGATGTATGTGGACCTTTAAGTACACATGCTAGAGGTGGGTTTAGCTACTTCGTGACATTCACAGATGACTTCAGTAGATATGGCTATGTCTATCTAATGAAGTACAAGTCTGAAACTTTTGAGAAATTCAAAGAGTTTAAGTACGAAGTAGAAAACCAACTTGGCAAAAGTATAAAAGCCATTCGATCAGATCGAGGTGGCGAATACTTAAGCCAAGAGTTTGATAGTCATCTAAAGGAGTGTGGTATTATTTCACAGCTCACTCCTCCTGGAACACCACAATGGAATGGTGTGTCCGTAAGGAGAAATCGAACTCTGTTGGACATGGTTCGATCTATGATGAGTCAAGCAAATCTTCCTATCTCTTTTTGGGGTTATGCATTAGAAACTGCTGCGTTTCTATTGAACTGTACTCCAACTAAAGCAGTTGAGAAGACACCATACGAGGTATGGACTGGGAAAGAACCCAATATGTCTTTTCTCAAGATTTGGGGCTGTGAAGCACATGTTAAGAAATTAACATCTGACAAACTAGAGTCCAAATCGACTGTCTGCTTGTTTGTGGGTTATCCCAAAGAAACAAAGGGATACTACTTTTACTCACAAGCCGAGAATAAAGTATTTGTTGCTCGCAAGGCTGTTTTCTTGGAAAAGGAGTTCCTTCTCAAGAAAGACAGTGGGAGTAAAGTAGAACTTGGAGAAATTCAAGTGCCACAAGCTCCTATAGAGGATGAGTTGGAAATGGGATCAAGTTCACAACCAGTTGTGGAACAAGAACCCATTACACAAGTACCTAGAAGGTCTGGTAGGGTACGTCAGGAGATTGAGAGATATGGATTTCTAATCACTGACAGTGACACTATTGAGTTAGTAGATCGTGAGGATCCTACTACCTACCGAGAAGCTATTGAAAGCCCAGACTCGGATAATTGGCAAGAAGCCATGAAATCCGAGATGCAATCAATGTACGATAACCAGGTTTGGACCTTGGTTGATCCACCGGAAGGTGCTAAGGTAATTGAATGCAAGTGGCTATTCAAACTAAAAGTTGATAAGACCTACAAAGGTAGACTAGTAGCAAAAGGTTTTCGACAAACTCATGGTATAGACTATGACGAGACCTTTTCGCCTGTAGTCATGCTCAAGTATATTAGGATCTTGCTTGCCATAGCTGCATATCATGATTATGAGATATGGCAAATGGATGTCAAAACTGCTTTCCTCAACGGAAATTTACTTGAGGATGTGTATATGACACAGCCTGAAGGTTTTGTCAATCCTAAACATCCTAAGAAGGTTTGCAAGCTTTAAAAATCCATTTATGGATTAAAGCAAGCATCCCGAAGTTGGAATCTTCGTTTTGATGAGGCAGTCAAAGAATTTGACTTCATCAAGAACGAAGATGAGCCTTGTGTGTACAAGAAGGTTAGTGGGAGCATAGTAGTGTTTCTGGTCCTATATGTGGACGACATCCTTCTCATTGGGAATGACATTCCAACATTGCAAAAGGTTAAGCAATGGTTGGGAAAATGTTTCTCAATGAAAGACTTAGGTGAAGCCGAGACAATACTTGGTATTAGAATCTATAGAGATAGATCGAATCGGCTTTTGGGACTAAGTCAAGAAAAGTACATAGACAAAGTACTAAAGCATTTTAGTATGGGAGACTCAAAGAAAGGGTACATACCTTTGGCTTTGGGAGTTCCTTTGACTAAAGAATAGTGCCCTAAAACCAAAGAGGAAAGGGACAACATGAGTAGAATCCCATATGCATCTGCTATTGGATCTATCATGTACGCTATGTTATGTACTAGGTTAGATGTTGCTCATGCACTGAGTATAACCAGTAGGTTTCAGCAAGACCCTGGTGAGAAGCACTGGTCTGCTGTAAAAGGGATCCTTAAGTACCTGCGAAGGACTAAGGATCACTTCTTGGTGTATGGTGGTCAAGAAGAGCTCGTCATACAAGGTTATGCCGATGCTGCTTTTCAGACCAGCACTTAGGATTCTAGATCGCAATCTGGGTTTGTTTTTGTTTTGAATGGTGGTGCTGTCAGCTGGAGAAGCTCAAAGCAAGAAACCGTTGCCGACTCAACTACAGAATCTGAGTATATTGCAGCAAGTGAGGCTGCAAAAGAGGCTGTTTGGATTAAAAATTTTATTAATGGATTAGGAGTGGTCCCAAGCATCCTAGATCAATTAGAAATTTTCTGTGACAATAACGGGGCCATCGCACAGGCCAAGGAGCCCCGGTCACACCAGAAATCCAAACACATACTCAGAAGGTACCACCTGATCAGAGAAATCATTGATCGTGGGGACGTCAAGGTTAGCAAGATAGCAAGTGAAGACAATGTAGCAGATCCTTTGACGAAACAGTTACGTCCAAATCTGCACGAAGCTCATTTGAGAGCGTTCGGTCTTAGGGCTATGCCCAATTGGGACTAGTGCTAGTGGGAGATTGTTAGTGTAAGCCCTAGCCCCAATGCATTGTAACGAAACACTTGAAATTAATAAAATGAGGCATTTGTTTTATCCTTTGTATTCCTGTGCATATCAATTGATAAAACTATCCAAGAGTGTTGTTTCGGTTTAAGTTATCATGTGTGAGGCACATGGATTGTAAGACCTTGAAACAAATGAGACATCATTCTAAATATCCCTAGTCAGTCATTGTTATGGGAATAACAAATGAATTAAGACTAGTATGCTCTCTCTGATCTTATGAGTTCTGTCTTACGGATCATTAGGACAAGAGTGTCAATCAGAGATCATAGATACATGTTAATGAACATGGTATCTGGATTCGATCCGCTCATGAGAACACTACATGGTACAAGTCATAAGTGTTTCTCATATGCAAGTTTTGTATCGGAGTTCTTAAACCTGAAATCTCTATGAAACTCTTTATGAATTACTGTATACTTTGACATACACCTAACGTGCTCGTAACAGAGTGACAAGTACGGGTATGATTGGGTATACATTGATTCATGTTAGAGAGCATGAGAGAAGTGAAGGGATTACCCCTCTCAATAAGAGAGAAAATATCATCGGCCACTTGATCAGTGAACTGAGAAGTGTATGGCCATACCGAGATGAAATAATGAGTAATCATTATTTATCTGAGAGTTTAGTGTCACTGGAATATCAAGAAAGGAATTAATATATATAAGGATGACTAGTTCCATGCCTTATATTAATTCTGATATTTATGGGTAAGGGACCATGCAAAATTACATTAGGTCACTTAATGCCATATGCATTTTCATTTAATTTGGAATGCTATAATATCTTGCTAGAGAATATATATAGCCTTTGAATTAATTTATTAATTCATTGCCAACATTAAATGGACCTATAGGATCGCACACAAAGCATTGGGCTTAAAATGTTTAAATTAAGTATTGAGCATTAATTTGGGCTTTTAATTAAAGTCAAATTAATGTATGTAATGGGTTATAATATTGCTATTGGGGTTTGGTCCATGAGAGAGAGAAATTCAGCCCACAAGGTTTAATTTCAATTAATTAATTATCTTGTGTTAATTAAGTTAATTGAGTATTAAAGCCTAAAGGAATTTAAATTAAATCAAATCACTTAAATATATAATGAAGTGGCCGAAATTCCAAGATGGAATTCAAGGAATTTCAGCACATGCAATTAAGTTATATTAAGTGATTTTATTTAATTAAATGTCTTATGTTTTATTTCAAATTTGAATTTTCAATTCAAAGGATTTTTAATTCAAAATGTATTACTTATCTTTAGGAAGTGATAGAGTTTGAATTGCTTATCTTAAGGTAGGAAATTCAGATTAAAACACTTGCCTAAGAGATAATGATATAAAAGAAATAAAACCCTAGGAGACATAGAGAATAGTTGGCGCAAAAAACCCTAATTCTTCTATGCTTTTGGCGTGAACTCTCTCTCTCTCTCTCAATTCTTTTGGCCCAATTTTTCACAAGGAGAAAGGATAGTTCCTCATTCTCTTGTGTTCTTGGGTAGTAATAGCAACCTAAGAGAAGTACAAAATCAAATTTTGTAGCTTCAAACTATAACCATTACACAATACATAAAATAGAGAGCTAGCAATCTCAATTTTAAGCCGACGGTGCAATTGTGTGTGTGAAAATAGAGGGATTGGCGAAAAAGGCTATTCCTTGGCATTGGTGATCGAGATCTAAGGTGGATAAAGGCATCTTGGTTGCTGGACATCACAAAATCAAAGAATAAAAGGCATCATCTATTGTAAGTTTCAAAACCCTAAAATTGCATGTTTTCGTTCCTAGTTTTGGATATGTATGGTATGCATGATAAAAAATTTTGTTTTTCCACTGTGCTATCATGATTATCATACCATGTCATATTCCATCAGAGGGATGTACCTAATAGGATAATGGTGTTTTGGATTCTACTCTAAGTAATTATGAATATCTAGACTATTACTTGAGGATGATATATGACTTCCACATGTATGGCAATTCAGAACCCATTCTTGCTATATAAGGCCTTTTCGATTTTCATTTTCCATTTCCTTTGTCATTTATCCCTATTCATATCTGTAATGCCCCTCAGTATACCCTTGTAGAATTTACACTAATTAATTATTAGTGTCCATGTTTAATTATGTATAAATGTATAGAGAAGGATCTAATTGCATAACTAAAGGGTAAGTTTTGGGGTAATAGTAGAAATAAAGGAAAGTTAAGGACTAAATAACAACTTTTGCTTAAAGATGACATTTGGACCAATTGAAATCAAAAGTGAAGAGGATATTTTGGAGAGGGATGGCCGGCTAACTCATGGTCTTCTTCCTCCATCTTCATCCTCTCAAACCCTAAACTCTCTCTCATATTTTCTCTATAGTTCTTTGGGGTTTTGACTAAAGACACAAAGATTTACTTGGATTTTTGTGTTAAGGTAACTTGTTTATTCTTTGATGTGTATGATTCATGGAATAGCTTGATGGATTTTCATAGAAGTGTTTTATGTTTATAGAAGGGGAATCAAGCAAGATAAAGGGGAAAGAGGCTACTCAAGGTTGAAGAAAACTTGGAGCTTAACAAGGTATGGGAACTTAGGTTTTTGTGTGTATGTTTGATGTTTGGTCATGAGAGAGAGAGAGAGAGAGACCTTGAATGTCTCTTTCATATGTTTTATGGATTATTTCAAGCTTAAAAGGGTTTAGAGTTGAAAATATACAAGTTTTGGTTGAAAAACATGAAAATCTGTTTTAAAGATCATTTGACCATTCTGTATAATTTTGCTCATATCTTGAGCTATAGTTGTCTAAATGATGAAATTCCAGTTGGTATAGAAACTAGACTTGCATGCCTTGATTTTGTTAGAAGAGACCAAAATCTGATTTTCATTTCATGATAGTGAAAATCAATATTGAAATCTGATTGTGATGGTTATTTCGTCTTCATGAATAGTCTGTGGTTTTTCTTGAATATCTAAAGATTTATAGGTCCTATTGAAGAGGTTTTTAGTGTTTTGGAAACTAGAAATATAAGCCTAAAACTTTTTAGAAGATAGTATTTTCAGAAAAAGCCGTTTGGTATGTTGAAATTGAGATGCAATTTGAGTTTTGAAATTGATTTACAGGATTTTTTAGCAACAAGCGTTTAAGCTTTTTAAGCCGTCGCTTTGTGTCACGAGTGCGACATCAAACCGTCACTTTGTGTCGCGAGCACGATATCAAGGAATACTCTTTTAGGCAATTGCTGACTGTCGCGAGCGAGATTAATACCGCGGGCGCAACACTCGTCGCAAGCGCGACAATGAGCATTTGTTTTTTATCTTTGATACTTGTATTTTATGACTTCAATTGAGATCTAAACTTGCCTAAGCCCTTCCTAAGCTTATGAATCATCCTAAATTGTAAGGATATGTTAATATATTCCTTTTTAATTAAAATTTTTATTTAAAGATAAAAGTTCAAGATTTTATTATTCAAATTCAAAGTATAGAAGGTATGTGTTTACTTTAATAAAACCATAGTACAATGATTACTCTTTATTCTATGAAAGTAACAATGCATAGTATTATAGTACTTCACATTTGTTGGTGTTAAATTAAATTATAGTAATGTGATTTCACAATATGAGACATGATTTATTATGCCTGCACATAAAGACTTGGTTTTGGATAGATAGGCATGCCTATAGGGTTACAGTCGCAGCTGTTATAGTCTGACTCTTATAAGTCCACAGTTTGTCTCTAAATGAGACAATAGTTCTGGCCCGAATGGATCCACAGATTTAATACCTTCGGGTATTCATAGATTTGATACCTTATGGTATCCACAGCACCCGTTATCCACACCCACAGGAAATTAAGCAGGCAAATTTATATGATGAATACTATGCATATACAGTTTATAATCTTTCATTATATAATTTAATGGAAGAATCATTCCTTTAAATAGTGCATTTTATTCATTCATTATTACTTTATTCTTTATTAATGACGTATATGCAATTTATGTTATATTATTGTTGCATGCTTGGCGATAACCCCTGTGAGTGGTTATCAATATATTAGTTGTTCCCCACTAAGCTTTATAGCTTAGCACGGGTGTTTATCCGTGTAGGTTCGCAGGGTAGAACTTTTGTTCAGGGACAAAGCCAATAATCTCCTAAGTCAACATCAAAATAGGAGTAGCATTTAGACGTATGAGATTAACTTTGCATCTCTTTTTGGTTATATAAAGATAAATGTGTATTTAAAGGCATGTAATTATTCAGTTATGTAAATAATCTCTAATAGCATGTGAACGTATCATCCTCAAGCATAGATGATTGGTATAGTATGTATGTATGCTCATATATGCATCATTAAAAGATAACTCACAGGATTAACAGGATTAATGAATGTAATTAGTAACAGCAATCATGATTATCTAGTGTAGTCATTACACTATCTCTGTTTACTTCTCTTGTTTTTTCTCCCCATTTCCTTAGGTGTTTTATTTTTTGTGAAATATTTCCTCTATTTCCTTTTGCTTTTCTATGAATATCACTCAACAAGTTTATTTTGCATTCCTTTTTTTCTTTTTCTTTCCATCTTCTTTTTATAATTTAAAACACATCATGAGCAGCACCGAGGCTTTTAAAACTTCTGGAAAAGGAGTTAGGATAGGTAAGGGGTTGTTGGGGCATAACACGTTGAGCTCTTTTAAAGGGGATTCACCTTCCCCCATAGAGGATCATCCTTTCAATTTTAGCCAACTTATGGCCAAGGGGCGAAGAGAGCCTCAACCACTTTTATGAGTTAGGAATGCAGGCTCGACTGTGAGGTAAGATAAGATTTTCCATTTATTCAATCAATTGGGGCCTTTGGATCAATATTTTGCAAGTGCACCCAGTTCTACACAGAAGGTCAACATCAATTTTGCTGGCAAGTGCAAGATCATGATATATGAGGTGAACATCTAAGCCAGTGTTCATCTTCCTTTAACTAGATTTGAGGTAGACATGCTAAATTTTTATGGCATAACAAACGGCCAGTTTCATCCCAATGCCTAGCATACTCTATTTGCCCTGCAAATGTGGTTGGCAGCTCACAACATACCCTTGACCCTTAAGCTTTTTTGTTATATACATTTAGTCAGATTAGGGGTTATGGTCGAGGAAGATAACTATATTCAAGCTTACGCTAGATATAGCATTTTTATTTGTAATTCTAACTCCCATAAAAAAAGAAATAATCGATTCTTTATCGTTGAGAGTCTGTATAAGGATTTTTCCTTTTTGATGACTTAGGGTTAGTTCATTAATTGTAATGATGACGATTTATAGTTGTCTATGGAAGAGCAATAATTATTAGCCTGGTGAAGTGAAATTATCCGGGAAAAATGGGATCTGAGGAAGCTAGGCAATGATCCTCATGCCTTTGAGCCTCATGACATAAAATAAGGGGTAAACCTAATTTCCTCTATTTAGAATGTAATTCTAATCTAATTTTTTCCTTTGTAATTATGAAGAGGAAAAGAAAATTAAGCGCGACCTAAGTCATAAGAGTAAGAGATAGATGGCTAATAGCTCGATTGATGTTTCTTCTCAGATATGCCTCAGCCATCGATTTTTTTAATATATGAGAAAATACCAACCCCTCACTTTGTTAAGGTTACTAACAACCAACCTATGGGGGCCACTCGTATATCTAAGGTGAAAGACCCTAATGGTGGCTCACCTTCTTTAGATGTTCATGTAGTTCCTGCTACTACTATAGGATCTAGTAGGAAGGCCTTCGGACTCTTATTATTGAGGTTCTTAAGTTCTGGAATAAGTAAGGCACTGCTTATTCGAAAAAGAATAGTGATATTAACACATTTGCACACTTGATCTCTTATGTGCCAAGTAAAGTGGCTCCCCTTGCCGACTTAAATGTTGATCAACTCTTGTTGGCTACGAAGAGGCACCAAATTAGGGTAAAGCATTATCAATTCAGAATTTTCTTTGCTTTATTTTATTATCTAACTTTTCCTTTGGTATGGATTATTGATTACTAGTGCCCTCACCAAGCTAAATGAAGCTGAGCTTAAAGTTATCGAGGTCGAAAAAAGGGTTGCGGAGGATAAAAAGAAGGTAACTGAATTAAAAGGGTCTCTTGCTTAAGATAATGAGGGTGTTCATGTCATCAGTGCTAACTTAGAAAAGACCAAATTAGAGAAGGTAGAACTAGGAAAAAAATGCTCGGAATTGGAAGATAAGTAAGTCAAAATAGTAGGTGATAAGTGTTTAGCTTATAATGCTAAGTTATTTTCTACTGTAAAATAGAAATATCCCGATCTTGAACTATCCTAGCTATATAAAGTGTATCTTGATAAAGACTAATTGTATTTATTGATACAATTTTAATGATATTTTCACTTCTTCCCAAACTTTGTTTGCTTCCCTTAAGCATAAATTGCTCATTTTGCAAGACTCAGATCAATTTATACTTAGATAAATTTTGTGTTCTTTGTCAAAAAAAATCGAAAGAGTTCATTTGTTTTCGAAATCATGCTCGGTTAGCGAGAGTGCTAATGATTTTATGTACAAAAGAAATATTATTTGATGTGAAGTAACTTTTTAATGGATTTAACATTCTAGGTGAACATATGCTCAGTTGGTTGTACTTGTAATACCCTAAAATTCGTATCAGACATGTATGGTATATTTTGGAGCATGAACAGTAATTCTAGGATAGTACTTGGGGTGATCACAGTATAATAGCACAAAAAAATTTGAAAGTGTATAAGTGTTAAACGTGCTCAAGCCAGGGAAATCCTAAGATAGGTAACCTTGTGGGCAGTTTGACTTAACCTTGAAATAAGAAAATAGGTATTAAACGGAGTTCATTGGTATAATTTGAGATAAAATTGACCTTAAATAGGCCTTTAAAACAAATAGAGAAGAATTGCCCTAATACTATCAAAAGGGTTGACCATGAATTTGATTGAGATTCTAAAAATATCAAATGGCCTTTAAAAAATCACCAAACTTTCCAAATATACTAGATATAGTCTAAATTATTATCTGAAAGTAAAAAATAATTTTTTGACGATTTTGAATTTTTGGATTTTTGATCAGCTGGTTTTTCCTCCAAAATTGGAAATATTTTGAAATGAGTTTAGAATGACCTAAAATTTTAATTACATTCTCCTACATATATTTGAA
This sequence comes from Excoecaria agallocha, assembly GCA_037975025.1. NCBI lineage: Eukaryota > Viridiplantae > Streptophyta > Magnoliopsida > Malpighiales > Euphorbiaceae > Excoecaria > Excoecaria agallocha. Next base: position 23,706,782 of record CM075822.1, read on the forward strand.
CATACAGAGTAACATTTTAGAGCATTTTGAAGAGTGAAACACTAGTTTTCAAAAAATGATGAAAATCGAGTTTAATTTAATTAAATAAGTTAAAAAGCATTTTTCATTGGTCTAAGGGCAAAATTGTTATAAGATATTGGGGTAGAATTAATAGAAATCAAAAATTAAGAAAAGAAATTAATGGAGGAATTAATTGGGCCTAAAAGTGAATTAAATAAGTAAAATTTGGTTAATTTGTCCAAATGGTTAGACGAAAGTGGTTAGACTTGATTTGACCCAATTAAGATGGGTATAAATAGAGGAAACATTAGAAGGATTCTTCCATTTTCTCTCTTCCTTTAGCTGTCCCATATATACCCACACTTCTTCAAATTTTTCATACTTCTCCAATAGAATCTTATATAATTTTTCATTCTAAATAATTCTAAGGTTCTATTCCCTCTAATACCATCCCTAGAGTTTATTTTGGGTAAAGTGACTAAAATAAAACATGGAAAACAAGAAAAAAAATTTGGAGAAACCAATTTGAAAGAATTCGATCAAGGTCATAAATAAAGGAAATCAAGTGGATCAAAAAGGAAAAAGGCAAATTTGATGATTTCAAGCCATTTTAAGGTAAGTAAATACTAATTCATACTTTATTTTAATTAATTTCCTTGAATTATGTAAAGGTTTATATTATGTAATTGTGATAATCTTCGTAAAAATGTAAAATAAGTTGATGTATGTTAGTAAGAAAGTATAATAACATATGAGAGTCTAGAATCCAAAGAAAATTATCAAATAAGAAGAAATTTAAAGATGGCCAAATGAGGAACCATGGTGTGACATGTAGAAAATTTTGATTATTTGCACATTAGGCATGAAATTAAATATCACAATAGGTAGTCAATATGATATGATTAATTAGAATCCCAAATATTATGTGAACAAGGTTTTGTTAGTGAACATAATGATGCATATTGGAAAAATAGAGAGTATAGTTTGAAGACATATTGTTAAATAAAGACTTAGTAGAGTTAAAAAGGGCATAAAAGAGTTAATAATGTGTGGAAAATCATGGTCTAAGTTAATAAACCTAGTGTGACCGAATTGAGACCTAAAGTTTATCATGTGAAAATTAGAAAATTAGTGGAATGTTTAACATGAAATGATGAATATAAAGATGAATGAGTGTGGATTGAATGATTTGAGCTAAAAATAAAACATGGACATGATAGTTAGTATGTGAACATAACGGTACACATGTAGGCAACAAATAATTATCAAGGTAAAATGGATATATGACAACATATAAACACATAAGATGATGAACTAACATAATGTGAGCATAGATTAATGAAGAAAACAAAGTGGAGAAGTGAAAATCCTTTATGGCTGAATTATACATTATATTGTATAATATAATTAATTGATGTTAATTAGCATTTTAAGCACATAATTTGTAAAGTTAGGTTAATTAATAATGATTTGAATTATTTGATCTTGAATAAATATGTAGTTATATTGTTTACTATATGTACATAATGATATTCATAAAAGAAATAAAATGGTATACCCTTTACAAATAATATATTTTTCATCAGGTGTAGATGTTATTTATTATGTATTTTATGATTTTGTATGTAATATTGATAAAGACATGATAGATAAAAATGTATAACGTGTGACATAATTAGGAATACCATAAAGAGTTATGGAAAAATACAAAATAATATGAAATAATAAAAAGGAATATGATTAATAATTTTAATAGGGGTAAGATGGTAAATATGCAATAAAATAGGGACCAAAAAGTAAATTATACATAAAAGAGATCATACATGTGATTAAACGAGAATTAAAATAAAAAATATGATTAATAGACTTAAAAGTGCAAAAAGGTAATAACACTATAAACAAATGGAAAACTCTAATTGGATATCAATAAGGTAATTAGAGAAGTTTAAATGGTTAAATAAGTGAAAAAGGATAAAATCGTAAATAAGGGAAAGTTCAGGGACCTAACTGTAATTTATCACTTCACCGGTATGCTTAGGGACTGAATTGTAAATTCACATTTAAGGTGAAGTAGAAGGTTAAAGATGTAAAAAGCATTAATGTTGAAACAACATAAGTTGAAAACATGCTAAGAAGAAAATATAAAGACCAACATGTAAATTTTATAATTAGAATGAAATAAAAGTTAAAAAGTAAAAAGAGTTTAAATCAAGATCAAAGATGACATATGAAAGGATTAAGGAGCGAAACGTAATTTGCCACTTCATATGTGAATTTAAGGATTAAAATACAAATTCGAATTTAAAATTGAATAAAAACAAAAAGAGACCAAAAAGGAAAGATTATAGTAAATTTTGTGTAGAAAATAATAAACGAGAAAGTCCCTTCCAGGGACCGAATAGAAATTTTCCTCTATCTAGAGGAATATGTGGAACTAAATAAAGAATTTAAGTATAAAAAGAATTAAATGGTGACTTATGGTAACAAAGGAACAAATTGAAAATTTTAATTAATAAAACAACACCAAAGATAAAAAGGGAAATTCTACTTAAAATAGTTTCACAGAGATGGAATTTGTATAACGGAATCAACTATTAAACAATGGTGTTGCAAGGTCAGGCACTAAAGATTCAATGATGAAAATGCAGTCGACTTATACACAAAACTCTTCTCACTACATGGAAAATCTTAATTCCCGACAAAAAATTACCGACGAAAAATTTTTTGTCGCTAATTACCGATGAAAAATATTTTTCCGTAGGGAAAAATGTCGGAAAAATGTGTATTGCAACGGAATAAAAAAATCCATCGTAAATAATGGAGGGAAATTTTCCCGCCAAATTTTACTGATGGAATTTAGCAACAAAATAAAAAATTTCGTTGTTAAATTGGTGCCAAACTTTTGCGAATGAAATAGGCCACGAAATTTACCGATGGAATCATTTTCCATCAGTAAATTACCTACGGAAATATGATTGCGTCGATAAATTACCGATGGTAATATGATTCCATCGATAATTTACCGACGGAACTATAATTTCGTCGGTCCGTCGGTAATTACCAACGGAAATATGATTTCGTCAGTAATTACCGACGGAAATATGATTCCATCGGTAATTACCGATGGAATAATGTTTCCGTCGGTAATTTCCTTCAATTAAGATGCAAAGCTGATTAAATGAAATTTCTTTCTATTCTAAAAAAAAGGATCATCACAAAAGGGATTTAGCCTTTTATTAAAAATAACTCTATACATTCAATCTAGTATTCTTCATCATTCTCCTCTCCTATATATGTTAGAAAATAATGAAGAACCCGTATGGTCTGCTTGCTAAAATTGAACTTCAAGTCCCAAATTATTTTGACACTCATTGTCATATAAGAATTAAAAAAAAAAGTTAAAATGACTTGACATATAGAAAATGAATGAAATAAAGTAAACCTTCATATCCAAATAACTAATTACGAGTGGTAATATCCAAAAAAGTACTTCTCTTGTTAAGAATACTTTCACCCATGCCAAATGTTGACATTGAAGCATTCTAAGTTATCGAAGTATTTGAAATGTCTCTTGCGATCATAAAAAGAGATGGAAAATAAGATTTATGGTCTCTCTACCAAGATAACACATCTAAATGTACACATGGATTGAGTTTTTTCTCTTTCAAATATTTATCAAATTCTATGTCTTTTTAGCCTCAAATTAATAAAAACTGACGAATTCCTACATGAAATTATTTCAATAATTAAGTTTAGATAAATTTAAAATTAATAGTAATGCATAATGAATAACTCATTTAATTAACACACATGATTAAAAGCAGAACGAGCAATGACTATTTTTACATAATTTGAGCAATGACTTATAATATAATACAGCTTATTGTTCATTATGGATAAGGGTAAAATTTAAGAATATCAAAACTCAATTAAAAAATAAGGTTGAACTGATCAGTTGAGCAATGACTTATTATTCGGCAATTATTTGCTCGATTTTTATTTACAAAAATACATTATTTTTATGTGCCAATCTGCACATTTTTCCTTTTCTATTACATTTTCATGAATTTTTCATAGTTAAAAATACTAATTTTAATTGTCCTAGTAAAATATATAAAGTCACATTTATTTTGAACATTATTATACTTGAATTTAATTATTTTAAGATCATCTCAATCATTTGAGCTTTAGACGAATTTTTTAAAAATATTTATTATCATTATTATTAAAGCTATATATATATATATATATATATATGCATGCATGTGCTTTGCATGTGAAAATTATTTTTAATAGATATATGCAATTATATATTTTTGTTTACAATTTAAAAATAAATATAATTAAAATATGTGACATATCACATATATAAAATAAATTATAAATAAAAATATTTGAGGCTTCATCGTAGAAAACTAATTATATTTATTATTTTATTAATATATTTTATATCAATTGCATAAAACTATAATAATTGCATGTGTTGAACATCTTTTATAAAATTAAATTTAAATAGAAATATATAACTTTAATAATATCAATAATTAATTATTAGAATTATATAATTTTATTTGTAATTTCAACTAATTATAAATAAAACTTAAAATATAATTATTATAATAATTAGATTAAAGTGTAAATACAAAATATTTTATGTGCCTCTGAAGAATAAATAAATAAAATTAGATTTTATATATATATATATAAGCACTTTGATGGCGTTTAAGCCAAAATAGTTCACAAATGTACAAGTAAAAAAAAATGAAAAAGAAAGAAGCAACGGGACGAAGGCGCCATTTTGCCTCTCCCCTAGTCACAACTATCTCCTTCTCTCCGATAAACCACGGCGGTAGACGGCGACTCCACTTACACCGACGAGTCCCCTAAGGGTAGGCATTCACCTCGACACCCACCGTTCGCCTCGAATTGCAGGCCATAGATAGATTGGAAAACAAGGAAGCTAGTGGATTTTGAGCAAATCCCAACCAAATAACATGGTGGTTGGGCGCATGGTCACCGAAAATGGGATCGTAAGGTTCTGACCTTCATGACGGCAGCATCAAGGCGTCACCGACGAAGCTCCGGTGACCGTCCGGTGAGCTTTCTTAGTCGCTAATTACTGCTGAAATATTTATGTTTATGTACATTTTTGTTGTGTTTTGAGTCATTTTTGGATACTTTTTTCTGTTTTAGTTTTATAGTCATTTTAATTGGTGAATTTACTGTGTGTTTTAGTTGATTTTCGATGATTTTAGAGTTAAAAGTTGGCTTCAAATTGAAACTGGAAGTGAAAAACTGGAAATCTTTTATTTGATTGAAATATAAATATCTTCTGCACTCTCAAAATTAATTCCTATTCTATTTTTCACCTAAACCCTATACTTTTTTAATATGTGGATCTAATCCGTATTATAAACTTTGACATTTTAATATCTCAAAATTAATTGTGGGCCTCGTTGTACTGTTGATGGGATGCATTATAATAAAGCTGTTTATGAAGCTTTTGGTCTTTTGGAGTTATATTGAATTGGGCGGCTCAACTGCACAAGAAATGAATTTTTTTTATCCAACCATTTAAAGCTTTTGACTCGTACACCAGGTTTAATTTTTCTTTGATTTTTTTTTACCAGGTTTTGTTTTTCTTTCCTGTAGATTAACTCAAGAGTATAGTTTTGTATCAATATTCACAAATTGAAATTCATTTTTGTTTTTCTTCTTTAATCTGGAATGAATATTGGATACTTACAATTCATGTATTATATGATCAAAACCAAGAGCAAAGCTTTGTATCTTTAGCAAATAGATGCAATTTTTTTGGCAACCTATAGCGTCCTAATGAAATGCTGTCTATTACTTTCATCATCTTCTTTAATTACTAATTAGTTTTAAATCTAATTAACATTAGCGTGCCTAAGTATTGGATGTCTACAAGTATTAAAAGGAAAATTTCAAACTAAAACTGTTAAATATTTTTAATTGACTACTGAATCACTTTTTGATAATTTCTAAATTTTGTCAATGAGCATATGGATTTTTAATAAATATTTTTGCATGTTAGGTGGTTTTATGATTTAGATCTTACAATCAAACACGTGCCAATCTTGGCAATTAATTAATTGAATCTCACATAAACATATTTTTTAATTATTAATTTTCATATGTTCTTTATGGACAAAATTAATTTGGGCACATCGTTTTTCTCTTCATCAGTAGCTATTCAAGGCTTTATCCTCTACAAGCAGGAATAGCTGGTCTTAGTTGTTCAAGAATTAATTATCTAGTTTAAGAAAGAAGCTAGACATGAGTTTTGTTAATTGTTAGTTCTTATTCTAAAATTTGCAATTTCGTTTGTAATGGTTGAGAAACATATTCTTTACCAAAGGCATAGCCATGTACGAAATTTCTTCAGAAGAAATAAGTGGGTGTTAAATGAGGAGGACAAATTTAGTGCGATAATAAATCCTGAAACTTTTTGAACCATGAATCCCCAGTTTCAATTTTCACCAAACACAATTTACATTATTATTATTATCTCCATCAAGCCTTGTGGTTATAATTCTTTAGATCCATGTTTAGTGCAACTTTTTGTTGAATGAGTTTGCCTGCTGAGGTCATAGTTTAATTAGTCAATGCATGTTGTATATAGCTATTTTCTTTTTTTCTTCTTTGTTTCTTTCTAACTTAACTTCATGCAAACATCTGCACAGGCTGCTACTAAAATCTTCGCACGGCAACTTGTTCGACTACGGCAACAGATAACAAACTTGTAGGGGAGTCGTGCCCAAATTAGAGGTGTAGCTACCCATACACAGGTAAGTTTTCTGGCTATAAAATATATTTGATGAGATGATATTAGTCACTTTCCAATTATTTATTGGTTGATCCGGTATCTTGGTTCACAGGCCCTATATGCTAGTACTTCAATTTCTACAGGAATGAAAGGTGCAACTAAAGCAATGGTTGCCATGAACAAGGTCTTAATTTTTTACTTTCTGCACATATCTTTTTGCCAGTGTTTGTTCCATAAGATAGCCAATTGTCAATCAATATTTTACATTGCTAGACTTCAGTTGCCTAGTCCAGCTGCTGGTCTAAAAAGAGATGTCAGAAATGGGAGGGAGGAAGTATGTAGACTAGTCAGTGTCTTTCCCTGATTTGAATAAGCATATTGCACTCTAGCTCGTAGTACATCTTCCAGTGTTGACAGACCAAGAAGTGATAAAAAAAAATTCAGAAACAATCAAATTCCAAGTCATTGCTATTGTGGAGAGATGGATGTTAGATGTTTATATGAAGCTTTAAGCATTTTTTTCACTATCGACTAAATATTATGTTCATTTTCCTTTCAGCATATGGCTCCTGTAAAACAAGCTAAAGTAATTAAAGAATTCCAGAGGCAGTCAGCACAAATGGATATGACGGTAGTACTTATTATCTCTGTATTTGTCCTCTACTTGTAATCTCACCTTGACAATCTCACATGTCTTGCTCGACTAAATTTCTCACAATCAAAAAATGACTACAAAGGAAGTTTAGATGATGCACATACACTGGCTGCTTTGTTTATCATGTCCTTCCAACGCAAGATGATTGTTATCCTTTCCCTCTTCCGGATTGAAATGATTGCAGAGGCTATTGATGAAACCTTGGACAAAGATGAGGCTGAAGAGGAAACAGAGGAACTCACTAACCAGGTGAATTTTTGCAGCATCTTGTTGCTTTCCTTTTAGTTTTGTTGTAACAAACTTAGAATTTATGTGATTGACGTAAATATTTGTAGGTTCTTGATGAGATTGGTGTAGATATTGCATCTCAGGTATATTTAGATTAGAAATTAGACTATCTCATGTTATTCTTGTGCTCTTTCAATAAATGATGCAAATTACGTTGTGTGCTTCTGATCTGTTTCCTTACAGTTATCGTCAGCTCCAAAGGGACGAATTGCATCAAAGAATGCTCCTACTGCTGTTAAAAGGTAACTAATCCTGTACTTTGACTAAGGTATTTCAGGAATAGATTGTTGATTAATCTTTGGGGAATTGCTTCATGTTTGAGAAAGAATTATCTTCTTTCTTCATTTCCCTGGGTTGAACAAAGCGTAAATGAACAATGTTTTCCTGTCTTCTAGACTAGCATTGATTAACTTAATTATATATGTAACAATGAACTTATTTTTTTGTTATGTAAAATCCAGTCCTGAGTCTCCTGATGTTGAGGATCTTGAGAAGAGGTTGGCATCTCTTTGACGCATCTGATCCAGATTTCACTACAAGAAAATTTCATTTTCCCGACGGAAATTTTTGACGAAAATGGGTGAATTTTCGTAGGGAAACCAAATTACCGACGAAATTTAGCGACAAAAATGGTGAAGGAGAAACGGTTGTAGGTATGTTTGCCGACGAAAAATATTGACCGTTGCTAATTTCGTCGAGAGGTACAGATCAAAAAATGCCGTCATTCGCCATATTTACCGATGGAATTAGTTTTCGTCGTTAAAATTACCGACGGAATTATATTTTCCGTCGGAAATTTTACCGATGGAAATAAGTATTCCGTATGCAAATTTCCGACGGAATGATTAATTTCGTAGGCCAATTTAACGACGGTAGATATATCCGTCGGTAAATTTGCCTTCTGCTAAAAAAATTTACGACGGAACTATCCATCACTATTCCATCACTAAAAATATTATATATCATTAATAATCATTTAATAATTAGCTAAGATTAGTATTTCTTATATATTTTTTCAGCCTTGGCTTGTCTTGGTATATCAACTTGCACCATTCATCACTATGCTGTCATTTTTAACAACCAATTATTTGAACAAAAAGAATACACATATATATATATATGACTTCATACACTATAACCTTTATATTATATCACTTATAATAATAAAAGTAAAATATATTAATATTAATTTTCTTGCTAGGAAGATTTATCATTTTTCTCTTGAATTCAGAACTTATGTGAAAACACCCAAACATGCAAAAGACTAGATAAGCTAACATCAAAATAAACTAAAGTTGAGTCCTTTTATGAGTTAGAGATAAACACATATCTATATGTTTTAAAGGAAAAAAAGGATGTCACATGCTTAATCAATTAGCAGCACATATTTTGGATTAAAAAAATAATAAGTTGGAATACAAGCTAAGGCATAAAACTAAGTGACAATAATAACCATATAAGTTCAAGGCTACATTTGCATGTAACAGCATAAAATAAAGCACATTTACCTGAGAAACTCACTGATTTTGTTGGCTGAATTACTCCAACCTGTGACTGCTTCACTACTTCAACTGCTTACCTACAATGAAATTATATATAATTCATCAAAATTTATAATGTTTTGCTTCATTCATATCATTATCATGTCACCACCCAATCATCATCATTGTTTTTGAGAAAAAAAAGTAATTAATGCCTATATATATATATATATAAAAGATATTCTAGGTGGAATTGTTTTGCTTAAGATATATTAAAAAAGAACCATTATAAGAACCAAATATCTATCATAAGAAAGAATATGATATGGGACAGAGTCATGATTGCGCTTATGTGACTAATAAGATATGGGATTCTAAATAGGGTCTGATTGAGCTTATAAGACCTTTAACCATAATTCTAGATTATTAGGATCTGGCACAACTGACTTGGGAAGCTATAAAGAGTGTTTGCAAAATTGATAATCAGAGCATGATGAACATCAGTTACCATTGATAAGAACAACCACAATAATAAACAAAATACTATAAAATCCAACAAGTTATATATATCCCTCTCTAACAAAGAAAAAATAAATCAATTAGACATCAAAGATGTAATAAAAGGATAGTTTCACCATTACAAAATGCATCTGTTGCAAACATATAATAGCAGTAAAATAATAAGCATTATAGCATCTGTGAAATAAACATCAGAGTCATAAATCAATCATCATTATTATGATTCAATATTGTAAAGTTCATTGAAAAACAGTCAGGACAATGTCAGTTGGCAGCCAGAAACTCAAAATCTATATGCAAAAGAACTGAAGAATTACTATTATTATTAATATTAATATTTATATAACCATACATATAACTATTCGATGTTAATACAACACCATTCTCATGCCTCAAATCACCTGATCATGAATTGACCGATTCATAGTTTGATGTATAAAATATAAATCATTGAACAAAATCATGAATTGACACAACAGGAAATACACTAATTGGAACATTGTAAATATAGCTATGTACTTGAATGGAACTGACTCTTCGAAAGAAGCATGAAACCCCTCCAAAACCCTACCAAACCCAATTGTATACATATCAGATTCTAATTGTAGTTGTTTATGTTTTCAAATTAAGTGGTGATACAGTTTTATCAATGGAACTTACTTGTAACACCTGCCAGGCGTGATGAGGGGGAGTAGTATTCTTTCCCAGAATTAATTCCCAGGCAGACTGTCGATGCCCATGTACATTAAATATCCCCAGAGAACTGATGTGGGGATTTGCTTGATTGTCGGTACTGCACATACTAATGCTGCTACTAGAAGTGATTGCAATAAATTACTCACTCTTTGCTCATTAACTCGAACAGGCAAGTACGCGTCAATGTGCTTCTCAGGATCAAATGCATCGAATCGATTTTCTCCCTTGATTATAGTTCATTAGTCCAATGGTGAGAGGATGTAGACTCCCAAAGGAGAGGGCTAAAGAGCCTTCTTGGAATTCTCGAAGGAGTTTTGTTTGGTACACTAAATGATATTGTAGTCCACAAAACAACCATTAAAGGTACCCCATAGTTTGCTATGAAACTTCTCAACCAACTTGTACAAATGGAGTGAAAATTTTCATATCCCACATATTCATTTCACATAAACAATTTTTAAGTTCGAATTTTAATTCACAGACCTGTGCCATACCACCATGATCTTTCCTTTCTGCTTTTCAAGGCAATCTTTGTAAATCTATTGATTATAGTTTAAACATTGAACACTACAAGAACAAATAGCAAAAGGGCTGTCCATACACATACCATGCAAATCAAGCTTTAAAAACTGGACCAAAAAAAGGAAGAAATTTCATTAAATTAATAGGTAAAGTGGTGATATATATACCATCCAATCCAAGCCAGGAAGAGTTTTTGTCCCAAATCCTGCCTTCCTTTGGCAAATTTGAACCACAAGCAAAGGAGGAAAAATCAAATCTCATAATTTGATGTATAAAATATAAATCATTGAAAAAACTATTTATAATTATAAATCAAATTTGTTATATATATGTCCTTTGCTACAGTAGTAACTATAGAACTCGGGAAAATATACATTATGTTGATAATGTGTGGTGTGTAGTTATATGAGATGAGATAATAACAAGAACTGACAGCCTAATATAATATATACATATTTGTGATAAGATAATCACATCCTATCTGTTATTGTAAAACAAGTGCTTGTGGCTGCAATTCATCTAAAGTGGTGATAGTGATAACAAGCATTCCCATGAATTGAATTATTGTTACAAAGTGAAGAGAAAACTATCCTTATATATATATATATATATATATATATATATATATATATATATATATATATATATATATATATATATATATATATATATATATATTGGTAGATTGTATTGAGCTATTTATAATGTTTGAACTTATACACATAATAAGATGAACATTAAGTGTTTAAAATAATTTTAAAAATTGTCATTTTGTATACAACAACTAATAAAAAATTTCACCTAATTGGATAAAATTCTAATGGTTTAAAATGTAAATAATATACACAAAATTGAACTTAAATCTATTTTCAGTGTAATATGTATCACTAATCCAAGACAATAGACACTACAAGAAAATTTGGAAATAGCAACGAAAATTAGCAACCGAATTTGGTAAATTTCCGTTGGTAATTAAAAATAGCAACCGAAAATAGCAACGGAAAATTCGGTTGCTAATTTAGCGGTTGGTATTATTAGCAACGGAAGGTTTATTCCGTTGCTAATTTAGCAATGGAGATTAAATTCCGTTGCTAAATTTAGTAACAGAAATTTAATTCCGTTGCTAAATCTAACCACTAACATTTGGTAAATTGATCAAAATTAGCAACCGAATTTAAATTCGGTTGCTAAATTAGCAACCGAATTCAAATTCCGTTGCTAAATTCAGCAACTAGTATAAAAAAATTTGTGATGGTTTTTTCGTCGCTATTCCATCACTACAATAGAAAACCAACAAATTACACTAAAACAGCAAGCTGTTTTAGTGTAATTTGGAAAACCAACATTATGATGCTTCATAATTCAACTAAAACATTTATTTCACACCTATATACAATAAAAATAAGGTATTCAATGTCTAATTCTATATTAAGGATGGTCATAAAAGTGATTCAGAATCTATCCACCACAAGGGGCATGGACAGCCAATTAATTCAACATTATGATGCATAAAATAAATTCAGCAAAACACTATCCACAATATCAGCACACGCTGCCATCCACGATAACTTCAGCAAAACAGTATCCACAATATATAATGGCTTAGAATTCAACGAACAAAAACTGAACACAAGGAAATACCATGAGCTGTACCTTGTTCTTTTGATGGCTGCCAATGAGAAGAAGATTGCCATCTACGCTGATGCTTGTGATTATCACCTGGATTCAAAGTTATAGTGCTCATATGAGTGAGAACAATGGATTCATAGCAAGTTTCTCTAAAAATCATAAGTTCAAGAAATTAGATGCAGAGCACATGTTGAATTTTCCAACAAAAAATGCCTATTTTTGCAATGTAATAGGAAGTTTAATTATTTGCCTTTCAGGAAATGAATAATGATTTTAGGAACCCATTAAAGAAGAGATCTTTGTTGCAGTAAATATTAACAAATCAAGGATTGGAACATATATGCAAAAAAGGAATATGACCAATCAAGCAAATTGATAAAATTCAGTATCAGCCATTCAATTATAATGAATCAGAGATCACATGCAAGAAACCATGGATGGCGTATTTGGAAGTGACATTCAATTATAATGTATACATAAAGTTACCAACAAATATTATGTAGATCTAGAGAAACGAAAAGTGTGGTTGAAATTCAAAAGAAAATTAAAGTAAGATTGAAATTGAAGTTCTAGAAACGGTACCTTCTCTCAATAACTCCTTGAAGCAAACTCCAGCGATGAGATGCTGGTGAGTATTTCAACTAATTTGTTTTGCATATGTGCCACAAAAATGTAAAAATGCTGCATTATTTCAGATGGCTAATTACCAATATAAACTCATATCTTCAAGTATCTTAAAAGAAGTTCTAACTAAAATAAAAAGAATAGCGATTTCAGTTAACAAAAATACATATGATTCTTTAATAGTATTCATTGCATGAGAAACTCTTCAGCATTCTACCCAAAATAAAGGCATATAACAAGACTAATAAATTAACGTCAAACAAGATCACAATACTATAATGCTTGGTTCGACAATCTAACCAGAGATACAAGTTCCATAGAACATAAAGACATTAAACATGACTATCTACACAGCTAGGGAAGCTATTCAGCATGTAGTTTGAAAACTGAATGCCTAATAAAGAGAACCATATTGATTTAATTGCTGCAAATATCTGTTTGAAGTTTGATTGTATTGTAATTTTCTCAATTCCTTATCTGGAAATTATAGAGTTAAAAATCAGGCAATGCAGATGCAGTGGTCCATGTGTTATGCTGAGATTGTAATTTTGAACTAAATTACAATACTACACACGTTTCAAAGTGAGTCCATAGTGGTCAAGTCCAAAATTGAAATTATTGTTGTTTTACATAATTCACGGCATGTGAGGTTGATCTAGTGTTCTGAGCCACAGCAGAAGATAATCGGGCAATTATATAATATTAACCACAAGATAAAGTTTCATTCAGAAGAATAGAAAATAAAAATATCTAGCAATGGATTTATTTAACAGTCTCAGTGGCATCCACATCATCCATAAAGAAAGGATTTTTTTCATATCAATTAATTAATTACATATGATAGAAGTAAAAATAATTGGTGAAAAAAAGAAAAAGAAAATAACTGTTTGTCTAGACGATGGGAAGCAGATATTGCAGTAGACAGGGAATTCTAAGAAATATATTCGTGAAATGTTTAAAGAAAAAGAATTGGGATTATCATATCTGGAAACTAAGAGAACACATGCATGTCATACTTTTTTAGCTTAAAGAGGAAAAAAAAAGCATATTTTAATTAACAATGTCTGGCGAGCATATGCATTCAATAAAATAAAATAAAATCATAGTTACAGATAACAGATAAAAAATTATATAGAAAAAATTAACACTAACCAAGGCCAGATATGGTGTTCCTGCAAAATAAAATAATTCTTTAAAATGTACAAAAGAAATTGTTAGTATCATTTCGAGTAAAACTTCTAAAAATTTTGGACTAATGTATTGTTCCATTATTGCTCCTACAATTGGAAATAATATCCAGTAACAGAAATTTCACCTCAAACCAAGTATACTAGGAAATAAGTGTTACTTGTTAATGATGTTTGTCCCGAACCTTTTTCCAGATGGAGAAATACCAAATACATTACACTTCTTATCTCATAATGAGGACAACTACTACCACAGCTGGCAGGGCGAGAATAGGATCGGACTCTTAAACGAAAAGAGAAAGAATTGACTTGATGACAAATATCTATGTAAATAAAAGAATCAGATAGAAAAATGAAAAGTAAGAAAAACACCTACCGAAATTGAAGAGTATATAAATAAGGTTGATTCTGGAGAAACTATTGTCGCCGGCGGTGGTGGTCAGGGCGAGAATAGGATCGGACTCTTAAACGAAAGTAAAAGGAGTATAAACGCAGGCTTGAAGACGGAAAAGAAAAAATTATTATTATATTATTAGATTCTTACGTTGAGTAGTGCTTGGGCCTATTTATTCCTACACACATAATTCTCAAAATTAGACAAAGTGCTGACCTCTGCTCTCGATTTGACCTTTCTTCCTCTACCGTTCGTGGCCCCTAGCCCCAGAAAAGAAAAGAACTGAGGATCAGAAGTAAAGTCTCCTCCAGTGGTCGGTTCATCAACTAGTTATATTCAAAGCAAGACATCCAAGGCAAAGAACCATAGCCGTTCTTCGGTGGATGGTGGTGGTGGTCGGTCAAGAAATCCTTGACGCGATTAACGAATCGAAGAGCTGGTTTTTGTGGTGAGAGGGAGAAGAGGAGACGGCGGCAGGAGAGGGAAAGAAATGAAAGAATGAGAGCCTAGGGTTTTTAATTGGGTATTTATATTCGATGGCAAATATGTAAATATTTAGAATAAATTTAGCAACGGAATCATTATTCCGTTGCTATTTTTGCAACCGAATTAAATTCGGTTGCTATTTAGCAACGGAAGAATTAAATTCGGTTGCTATTTTTCGTTGAAAGTAAAATTTAGCAACGGAATTCGATTTCGGTTGCTAAATTAGCAACGGAATTTAAATTCCGTTGCTATTTTCCGTCCCAAATTTTATCCGACATTTTTTGCCGCCTTAATTAGGGAAGAGATAATTTCATCTAGGGTTTTTCCAATTTATAGTTCTAACAAAGGTAAAAGTACTTAAATGCCCCTAATTTAGCAACGAAATCATTTTTTCGTTGCTATTTTTGCAACCGAATTTAATTCAGTTGCTATTTTTTGTTGAAAGTGAAATTTAGCAATGGAATTCGATTTCGGTTGCTAAATTAGCAACGGAATTTAAATTCCGTTGCTATTTTCCGTTCCAAATTTTATCCGCCATTTTTTGCCTTCTTAATTAGGGAAGAGATAATTTCATCTAGAGTTTTTCCAATTTATAGTTCTAACAAAGGTAAAAGTACTTAAATGCCCCTAATTTAGCAACGGAATCATTTTTCCGTTGCTATTTTTGCAACCGAATTAAATTCGGTTGCTAAAATAGCAACCGAAATTATATTCCATTGCTAAATAGCAACCGAATTTAATTCGGTTGCTATTTTTCGTTGAAAGTGAAATTTAGCAACGGAATTATGATTCCGTTGCTAAATAGCAACGGAATTTGATTTCGGTTGCTAAATTAGCAACGGAATTTAAATTCCGTTGCTATTTTCCGTCCCAAATTTTATCCGCCATTTTTTGCCGCCTTAATTAGCAATGGAATACAAAATCCGTTGCTAATTTTCGTTGCTAAATAATGGCACCAGAAATTCCCTCCACTTTTAGCAACGGAAGCTAACCAAATTTTTTTCCGTTACTAATTTTACAAAGTTTAACCAATTTTAGCAACGAAAATTATTTTTCGTTGCTATTTTTCCGTTGCTATTTTCAGATTTTCTTGTAGTGAGAGTAAAAATCTTTGCAACACAACTATGATCATGCAATACAATAGACACTCAAATCATGGCAACTGAAATGCTATAAAATCTATCTTGTCCAAATTTCCCATCTAACACTCAACCAATATGTGCATATACTATCTTTCTCTTACAACCAATAAAATCTGATTAAACTTGAAAAAAATGAGTTATTTTGCACATCTGGACAACCAAACTAGTGAGCAAGGTATGAATATCTAGCTAGCAATGTTTTCAAGTGCCCTTGCATTAGATAATAATCATACTGGCAAAAGCACCATAAAGGTGAAAAGCTGCAGTTTTATTTTTTTCACTAAATTTTGCTATATGCAGTAAAGTAAATGCTGGTTTGGTAGGTCTACAAAATGCCCATTTTACAGATGTTAATTAAATAAATGAATAAGTTGATGGTGATACAGTAAAGGATCTAGCACCCATAAAAGGAATAAAAAGGTAGTATGATCTTATCTTAATAGGGGTTATTAAAGATAAACGCATCCAAAAAATATTTCTCTTTCAACAGCAAAGATAGCCAAGTAATAGAAGGGAAATGAAATCAGCATATACATACCTTGGAGGAAAAAGAACCACAAAGTTCAGGAGCACGGTACCACCGAGTTGCCACATAAGCTGTCTCTTTTCTTCTTCTTGCTCCTAATTCCACATGTGTTGCATTGACTGCAAATCGAACTCAACATTAGAATCATATTAGGGATTCAATTAATGGATAAACGGTGATCTGGGAATGAATTTGATTTGACTTTTACCTTGGGTCCAACTGGGTCGCCTCTCCATAGCGGTGTCTTTGTGGTGCCACAATTGGCGTAGGTTTTCTTCTGCTGGTTCTCTTCTTTTGTCGATTTGCTACTCATGTCCTCCGGCTCTGATCCCTACAAAAGAGAGATAAACAAACTTTAATTAGCTACGATTCGAATGAATACCTAAGTTCACAGATCAAATCGAAGAAAAAAATGAAGCTCACTCACTTTCTCACTTGTATCCAGCATTTTTACTGGCTAGAAATGAGATCTAAAACAAACTCGGAGGCTTGAATCGAAATGGGTAATGATCAGAAATGTGATTGAGGAAAACTAAGATAGATCTAACGGATTATGGGCTATGGAGTAAGAGATCAAGTGAGCAAACCAAGAACTAAAAGCGTACCCAAGCTTCTATTACAAGAAAATGGTGAAGGGATCAGATTATCAGAGATAAGGGAGAGTAAGTGAGTGTGCAGAGGAGAAATTTTAGGAATCGAACCGACACGGGCACAGACACCCACCACACGCACCAACCCAGATGTGATAAAAATGTTTTATAAATGGGAAGTGAAACCCTAGTTTATAAAATTACTAAATTGCCCTTGTGTTTTGACCCAACATAGACAGGGAGACATACTCACCCGCCAAAATCCTGAAAATAGTTCGCTGAAAGTTAACAAAAATGGCGACAATTTTTGCTGCCATTTTCTTTATTTATAGTTTTTTTTATTTAGTGATGATATTGTCTATCTTAATTATTATTATATATTAGATAAAAAGAGCTTGTTTATTTATCTTAATAATAATATGTACTTATTTCTAGAAAAAAGGCATATTAATTAAAGTGACTAATTAAGTCACTTTAATTAATTAATTAATTAATTAATAATAATAATAATAATAATAATAATAATAATAATAATAATAATAATCAGTCATTTGATTATCAAAGTGTATAAGAAAAGAAAATTTCAATCGACTTTATGTACTTATTTCTAGAAAAAAAAAAGAAAATTTCATAATAATTACATATTTATAGGTTAAATTATTTAGATAAAAATTTATTATTAATATACACACTAAATAAAAATTTACATGAATTTAGTTTAGAATAACTTATAATTTAATAAATTAAGTGACTTAAACTAAAATTTATAATTTCATGATTTTAAATTAAAGTCAAAGAATAAAAATGGATTTTAAATTTTTTGAAATTCCCTACGAGATTATGTTTCTGTAGGTAAATTACCGACGAAATCCTTGTTCCGTAGGAAAATTACCGACGGAAAATTATTCCGTATGTAATTTACCTACGAAATAATTTTCCGTCGGTAATTTACCTATGAAAAATTAATTTCGTAGGTAATTTCCCGACGGAATCGTCCTACGGAACAAGGATTCCGTCAGTAATTTACCTACGAAAAAGAATTCCGTTGGTAAATTTTGTGTGCAATTTTAGTCGCGAAATATTAGCGCCAAATTTACGATAGATTTTAACAATTCCGTCGGTAATTTGGGCGGCAAATTTTCCTCCATTATTTACGACAGATTTATTATTCCGTTGCAAAATACATATTTTCAGACATTTTTTCCTACGAAAAACATTTTTCCGTCAATAATTACCTACGAAAAATATTCTGTCGGTATTTGAGAATTTTCTTGTAGTGTTTCACGGTGGTTTGACCTGGCTTTGTTCCTTGTTAATTTTCTTACAAATATAATCACATGCATGTAAAAGACATTTGTGTTTATTAGAATTACTTTTCTGTCATATATATGTTTTAGTTATTAGAAATCATATTAGTATTCCATAAAATAGAGAGATTTCACTATAAAGTTGTTCAGACTTGTGTTTAACGATACCTATTTTATTACAGGAGTCTAAACCCATGAATAAAAAATGCAGACTTGTGTTTTAAGTTTTCAATCTATTTTATTACCAAGGCTGAAAAAATATATAAGAAATACTGATCTTAGCTAATTATTAAATAATTATTAACAATATATAATGTTTTTAGTGATGGAATAGTGACTGAAAATTCTGTTGTAAATATTTTTAGTAGAAGGCAAATTTACCGACGAAAATAACTTACCGTCGTTAAATTTGCCTACGAAATTAATCATTTTGTCGGAAATTTGCCTACTGAATACTTATTTCCGACGGAAAATATAATTTCGTCGGTAATTGTAACGACAAAAACTAATTCCGTCAATAAATATGGCGAATGACGATAGTTTTTGATCTGCAGCTCTTGACGAAATTAGCGACGGTCAACATTTTCCATGATAGTTTTTGGTCTGCACCTCTTGACGGAATAAGCAACGGTAAATATTTTTCGTCGGTAAATTTACCAACGGAAAAAATATCCATCGGCAAAGGTACCTACAACCGGTTCTCCTTCGCCATTTTCCATCGCTAAATTCCGTCAGTAATTTGGTTTTCCTACGAAAATTCACTCAATTCCGTCGATAATTTCCGTCGGGAAAATAAAATTTTCTTGTAGTGTCTGACGATGTAAAGTTTAGTTGTATTTTATACTGGGATTAGGTAACTGACATGTATTAAGTTTTGTTATATAAAAAATGACAATTAGTTTTATATGTGTGATTCAATATATACTTGTGAATGGAAATTTTTATACTGCATTATGGAGATAAATCATGGTTAACTATACGAGTATTAAATTGTCAAATCATAGGAGTAAAATCGTTAAGTCATTATACTACCGAAATTCTTACCAAGGGAATAACAATGAATTAAATGAATATTAAAACTACGACACAAAGCAAATTGAACAATAAAAGATGATTTGAAATGCTATGGATAACTAATACTTAAATTTTGAATTTAAAAAATTAATTTTTAATGAAACAGCCATTAATTTGTAAAATTAATGAATAATTTAATTTTAGTAACTACAAAATGTTATCAACGACAGCCCATAATGTATAAATTTAGGAATGAACATAGGGTGTTACATTAAGTGGCATCAAAGCAAGGTTTAGGCAATCCTAAGACGAGAGTATTTACATCATGGTAGATGAATGATTGAGTTAACACATATGCATGCCCCATGAGGATAATGGAATTTGGAAATTTAGACGTACCTGTCCTTTCGTAGCATTAGCTACTATCACAACTATCCCAAAAGTCTATATTAGAATAGTTTAAGGAATTAGGATGTCTAGTTTACACTTGGGAGAAAACAGTGAAATGACATATAGCCATAAGTAGTTATTATATTGATTAATATACTTGCAAGATAGTTAATATACATGCAAGAAAGATATAATAGTTATTTACATGGCATGATCAATTAGTTTTCGTCACTTCTTAAATATGAGCATGAATAGATAGTTAATTATAGGTAGAAGTGAACAATAATTACCCTATGAATTTAAATAATAAAATTCATTAAATTTTGCAATCTACTAATGACGTAAGATGAAAAGAAAAATAGTAAGTTGTATGATATGCATGTTAGTTATCTATAATAAAGGGACATCGTGATGTATATATTTATATACATGATGTATGTATATCATAAGTATAAATGAATAATCACTATAGTATATATGCGTTGTGTGGTACATGCCGTGCATGGACAAAAATACATCCAAGGTTGATTACCTAATTATATATTATTACTTATTTAGTTATTTATTAATATATTAATTTATTAATTAATTTATTTACTCATATATTTAATTGTTTTTCAATAGTAGATATGGCCATATCTATAGACAAACCTAGATAGCTTTTCATTCTAAGTAAATTTCGAGGACGAAATTTTTATTAGGAGGGAAAAAATGTAATATCTTGAAATTCACATCAAACATGTATGGTACATTTTGGAGCATGAACAGTAATCCTAGGACAATATTCGGGGTGATCACAGTAGAATAGTATAAAAAATTTGCAAAGCTTTGGCTCTTGTCGCATTTTCGAACTAAATATCTTAGGTCTGTTCCCAATGAGGGCCAGCAATACCCTTATAATAGCACTTTTTGAGCTATAGCCTATACTCCCTCGTGTGCGCCATATATGCTTTTGTGTATTTCTATCAGGATGTAATATATTTCTTTCATACTCAAATGTAGCATCCAGAGGTGTGAGAAAGACTACGGGTACAATTTGTCATCTAGTATCGCATAAAGGCTTGATCTCCTAATGATCTTTTTGGGCTTACACTTGGTCTTTGATTAGGATTCTTGAAGTCAAGTACTGGAAAATAGGAAGGTGTCATCCTTCCATCAGCTCCTGCAGTTGAAGCTAGTATGTTTCATAAGTTAGTTGCGAGATTGTCCCCCATATAATATATGTTGTTTGTTAGGGTAGCCCATTTTGCCAAGGCATCTACTTCTTGATTCTCTACTCGAGGTATCTGTGTGATTGACTAGGAATTTCCAATTCCCTTTAGCTTGGCTAGAAGTGCTGATGTAAGGTCTTTGTACTGGACCATAAAATATTCCTTAGTTTCAAATTTGTTCAATAGTTGACTTACTACTAATTAAGAATCACTAAAAATTTCTAGTGAGTCTAGTTTGACCTTAATCGCCATTTGCAAGCCAAAACACAATGCCTCATATTTTACTACATTGTTAGATGTTGGGAAAGTTATGTGCATCATCCCCCTAATACGGATCATTCCTAGGCTGAATAGTACCACACCAACTCCTACTCCTTCTGAACACAGAGCCCCATCTACATACAAGCTCCATGAGAATTTGATTGGCTTAGGTGGTGGGGTGTACAACTCCATGAAAAATATGCTAGAATTTATGCCTTCATTAGGGGATATGGCTCACATCTTATGTCGAATTTTCCTAAATGAGTTGCCCACTCTATCAGCCTTTTTGAAACTTTAGGTCTTTGTAAGACTTTTCAAAGACTTGAGTTAGTCTGGACCATTATGGTGTGCACCTGAAAATATGATCACAACTTTATTACCAAAGTGATCACAACTTTACGATGAATATAATGCTGAATTATTTAAAATTCCCCATTGAGTGTCAAAAAGGTTTTGAAACCAAATTTGTGTGAAATCTATCAACATCTATGGGAAAATTTTACATAGTGTGGCATTATATGTGGTCAGTACTAACATTGTATGATGAAAGTGATCTAGATGGACTCGAGGGTTGGCATTTTCGTTATATTTGGGTAAGTTAGGGGGTCAAATTTTTAGGAAAAGAGTGGCAAGGATTTCTCAGGATAGAGGTGATAGAAAATTACCATGGTATTGTAGGGTATTTCTATTTTGGTATTTCTGCATTCGCTCTTCAAAAAGCCTCTTAAATTGTTTAGCTATTAAGGTGATGGTGGATCCAGGTGTAGGGAGAATAACTAACAGAAAGGGGTCCCTAGCAAGTGGCTGGGAAGGCTGTGAGGGTGTGATCTAAGTTGTTTGTGTGGCTATAGTTGACAATGTCACTAGGAGCGATTGTGCTATTTATAGAGTGAGGCTAGGGATATTAGGAATGGCTATTATG
Organism: Excoecaria agallocha; assembly: GCA_037975025.1. Lineage (NCBI taxonomy): Eukaryota > Viridiplantae > Streptophyta > Magnoliopsida > Malpighiales > Euphorbiaceae > Excoecaria > Excoecaria agallocha. The sequence goes on from CM075822.1 coordinate 23,729,416, forward strand.
GGGTATGTAAGATCTACGACATTGGCTGGTAGAATAAATTGGTGTGTCAAAGGAAGAGCTTGTTGACTTGTTTGGTCTTGCTGGTCTTTCAATGAGGCAGAGATAAGACTTAAATCTAGGAAAAGGTATATGTTCCATACTTACCACACCAAAATGATGACATGACAAACTCTTTGCTATGTCCAAACACCTGAAAAAACATTGAAAAATTGGTCGGGGTTTTCTGACAAGGGAAGCTCCGATGATCAAGTCAATATTCTTTGTGATTGAGAAGGATAATGAGAAAAGGTTTAGGTTTCATACCTAATCTAAGCTCTATATATAAGCCCAAAGTTTATCTTCGATTATGAAGCTACTAGTAGAGTTCCTTTCCTGGAAATTCTCTTATTTTCCCTCAGTGGGATAATCCTCATTTCTTCTAATTTTGAGGAGTGAATTTGGATTCTAGACAATACCCAACAAATTCTCTTAATGCTTAATGAATTGGGCTAGTGGTTCTTTATAAATAAACCAGGCTAGTTTTGGGCAATATTATAACATCTATTCATTAAATATTTATACATCCAACAAAGCATCCTCGAACCAATAAGGACACTCACTTGGCATAGATGGGAGCTTTTTCCATTAATCTTGCAAATTATTATACTTTTGGAGTTAAACTTATGGGTATTCTTATTAGGTTATTAGAAGCTTGCAGATAGAGTTGGCATAAGGTATAAATTCAAATTAATAATGCGATCGTAATTAAGGTTCCTTAACTTTATTCAAGCAGAGCTTCATAGTATTTAAATTTGTTAATAGAATTGTCTTTACTTGATCAAGCTTAGGAGACTAGTTTTATTCATGTGTTGTAAGAGGCAAATATGGTTATAGACAAGCTCTCTAACATGGCTTTCATTCAAGTAAGTAATGCCTTTTACACTACATTGTCCCTCCAAATGTACAATTTCTTCTTCTTGGTGACTCTGATTGTTTGGTAACTTATCGTAGCATTATGATTTAGTTTGGTTTTTTTGTCTTTCTTTTCATAAAAGAAAAGGCTAATAAAAAATATTTCATCTATATTTCAATTCAACACCTAACATTTAAATTTTTTACTATTAGAATATTGTTATTTGTATACTCTTTAAATTATGGGACTGCATTAACTCTTTTCTATTAAATCTAATAGAAATTTGAATTTTTTATTTAAAAAGCATCATTGTTTGATTTTTTGTTGTTAATATAATTAAAAGTTAATAATAAATGTATTTTAATTTAATAATTGCATTAATATAATTTTTTTAATTTGCTACTTTTATTTAAATATGTAATATATTTAAAAAAAATCACAAAATAAAAAGTGAAAATTTTTACCTACTCATAATTAATAAAATATATAGAAAAATTTCAATCTCAAATTTGAGACTTTTTTGAAATATATATTTAAAAAAAGTAGTAAATTCAAAAAAATATCTTAATTTATTCATTAAAAATAATAATATTTAGTTATATTAATACTAAATATGAATTAAAAAATATTTTTTTAACAAAACATTTAGATTTATGTTAGTTGTAGTGGAAAAGTTAATGGCACGATGCCAGCAAGTGCACTAAGTTAGCAAGTAATATAGGAAAATATAGTTAAGACACTAGAATATCAAATCCAAGGGATAAAGGGCTATTGAGTGAGATATCTAGAGTTGAGCGGGATTAATCTAAGATAAATTTTCAAGTTTTTGATTAAAAGTATCCTAAATCTAATTAACAAAATAAATAAATAATAAAGCTAATTAAACTAAATATTAAAACATTAATTTAAAAATATTATCAAGGTACTCTACTCCTCCCCAAACCCAATGCATTGAATTAAACCATAAAGAAATCTATTACTTAACTGTGGATAACCTATCTAAACTTCTAGTTTTCCATTCCGAAGCTTACTACTCTAACTGCCCTGATTTTTTATTTCGGAGCCAACCAAATAGCTAGCATAAGCACGGATCCCAAGATCTAGGTATGAATTAGCTTCCTATTTCGAAGCCAACCAATCTATTACCCATATGTCCTTTAACTATTTGTGAAATTAATGATACATAAGCCATAAACCTAAGGCCTTAATTCCGAAATCATCCCTCAATTCATAGCTCATACAAAGCTAAAATAGAGCATGTCATTACCCATTGTACTTAAGCATAATGATCATTCACTCAATGAAGTGAAAAGCTCAAATGCTCAATAAAATAGATAAATGAATAAACCCAATGAAGAAAGGAACATTTAGACATACACATATATCAAAATAAGTTCAAGCCATTACATAGATATGGGGATTCATAGATCCCTTAGCAATGAAACTACAAACTAAACATTATTAAAATAAGAGATGAGTGGAAAGAAGAAACCCAAAAGCACATTGCAATTGATAAAGTTCCAAGTTGAATCCAAGCTTCCTTTAATAACTTTCTAGCAAAAATAAATAAAATAAATACTACAAATTTAGAGAAACCTAAATCTAATCTAAAAACTTATATTGAAATAAATCTAATCCATGTATTTACAAAAGAAAAAAAATAAAACCCTAAAAATTAAAGAAGAAAACCCTAGATCTAAAATAGTTGCTTTCCTCCTCCCTTTTAGCCAAACAGAGCTTAGCTTCTATAGCATCTGCAGAGGCACACGATGGGGGACACTTTGGCCTCATTAATGTGTAATTGGTCAAAATTGTATTGTAGCATCACACATGACTGGGACACTTTTGTTTTAGCCGTGCACACCCTTCTAAACTAAACAACTTCGAACTCTACATTGGATATGGTCGAGACAAATGGTCTCTCCCAAGTACTACAATGAAACTGTGTGGATTGGCAATTCTTTAAGTCACATCTCAGCCAAGTGTAAGTTAATTTTTTTTGCACAAAGGTCAAAATTACACTATTTAGCACACCAAAAAACTATAATATACAAAATAATCCATTTTGGCATAAAGGAAGAGATTTAACACATAAAATATAGAAAATACATAAAATAAGATACAAATACACACAGCTGAAAATAAACATAAAATTTTGAGTTATCAAATACCCCACACTTAGTTTTTTCTTGCCCTCGAGAAAATGAACAAACCACATTTCCTCATTCTCAAACTCAAAAAAAGAAACACAAATTCAGAAAAATCAGAACAACATTTTAGTGAAAGTCATTAAACGAAATCCTGAATCAAAAATATTTAACTAGACTATACTAGCTAATCTCCTTGTGTGCATGTGCCAGGCCAAAACAATTTAATAATACTTTTAAAATAAAAATTTCTAGTGTAATCTAATAATTGAGAAAAGAATTAGTGTGTAAAAGATTGCACAGGCGATTTCACTCTTAAAATTCAAGAGATACAATAGGTATCTCCTTTAGCACCGAAACCCAAAGGTTATCACCGTATATAACTCTCAACAAGCCGAGATGTTTAGAACTTAAAAGTTTATAATGCAGCTAAGGTATGGTTATCAAGAAAAGGATTAAGATACACAATTTGGAACTGCCATTTTTACCTCAGGTCATCATTTTTCTCCTAAAAATAAGACTTTAACTCTACCCTTATTCACTCATCATCATTAACAAACTTTAGATATCTAAAATGTAGAACATTTTTTCAAGGACAAAGCATAAAGAGGAAGAAGAATTCTCTCTGAATTTCTCACTATGATTTTAGCTTAATTAATGCTTAAAGAGCTTATAATCCTTTTCCTCTAAACATAGAGTACCCCACACTTAGATGGAACCAAGATTGCTAGCTTTTTTCTTTTTCCTTTCTTTATTTATTTTATTAATGTTTTACTAGAGCAATCAATTCTATAATTAATAAGTAGGGAATCACAAAGATTCTTCTTAAAGAGGAACTACATTCTGAAAATTTTCTCAATCTCACTTGATATTGGCAATGTATCCCCAACTTTAGCATCTAACAATTGAAGCATAACCCTTTACTCACTATCACTTCCCAAGAATAACTTATTTCACCTACTTTTAGAATGGCCAGTTCAAAAAGATAAGACAAGGGCTTTCTAGGCTTCAGGGATCAAAATCCAAGTGTAATCAATAAACATAAAATTAGCATGCATTTAGCATACTTAAATAGGCTCAAAAGGGCATGCAATGGATATTATATAGCAAAGGTAGTCAAAAGGTCTTTTCAAAATTGGATCAAGTAAAATATTATTTAAATAATTTCTAATCTCATTTTTAAGTCGTTTACTTTCTTTGAAGGGTAATAAGGAAGGTTCTAATGCTCTAGAATTCATGATCAGTTACCTTCATGCATTGGTTTTTATTATTTTCAAAATCAGGCCTAAAATGCATATTTATTAAAAGACCTACTAGTATTGATCTAATTGAAATTAAGCGATAAAAAAATCATTCGACAACTAACTATTCTTTTGCTATTCCAACTAATCGAAATAGGGCTTTCTAATTCTAAGTTCAAGATCATTTAAAATAGGAATAACTACAAAGGTAAACTAACTAAGGTGCAAAAGTATGTAATAATAACAACAAACAAAAACAAACATCACAACTAAACAAAAATCAAAACACAATTAAAAATTAAACTAGAAATAACAAAATAATAAACTATAAATTAAAAATAAAATAATAAAATAAAATAAATTACAAAATTTACACAAAACATAAAATTACTAGAAAATACAACATAAAAATAGCTAAATAAGGTGGGTTCATGTTCATCATGCCAAAATAGATGCAAATGCACAAGGTATGGAGTGCTAGAATTGAAAATGTAGATAAAAAGAGGAGAAAATGGAATGAAATGCCAAAAGATGGACAAACAATTAGATTTTACAATGATAGATTAATTACACACGGTGGTGACCATTTGGTCTCTGCCATGTGACACTCCCTCAAGCTGACATCAAGCATGGTACATGGCGGAGACAAATCAGTGTATACCCCGTGCACCCTTCTGTATCAAGATTGCATATTGGACACGACTGAGATAATTTGATCTTTGCCGTGTGACCCCTTTTGGAACTAAAAATGCACTTGGCACATGACTAAGAAGATTTGGTGTCTGCTAACTCTTACGATATCCATTGTAAGTAAGGATCTTCAAAAGATGGCAATGAGTATATTGTTAAAGGTTGCTGCAAGTACAACCGTTCTTACATTTCTCTCCTCAATTCTTTCATTTGTGCTCTCAAAAGAACCAATTCATCATCTTGGACAAAACCATACATCATTAGAAAATGCATCAAAATCTTGCTGTAAAAAATAACACCAAATCAAAAACAAAGAAAAATAAAAGTCTCAGACTAAGCTCAAATAGAGATATCAAATAGCAACACCATTTATCACTGGCAACAGTGCAAAAAACTAAGGGAATATAGTTAAGATCCCAGAATATCGAACCCAAGGGATAAAGGGCTGTTAAGTGAGATATCTAGAGTTGAGCAAGATTAATGTAAAATAAATTCCCAAGTTTTTAATTGAGAGTTTCTTAAATCTGATTAACAAAATAAATAAATAATAAAGCTAATTAAACTAAATATTAAAATATTAATTTAAAAACATTACCAAGGTACTCTACTCCTCCTCATACCCAATGTATTAAATTAAACTACGAAAAAATCTATGACTTAAATGTGAAAAACCCATCTAAACCTCAAATTTTCCATTTCGGAGCCAATTACTCTTAAGTATCCGATTTTCCATTTTGGAGTCGGCCGAATAGCTAACATAAGCACGGATCCCAAGATCTAGGTATGAATTAGCTTCCATTTTGAAGCCAACCAATCCATTACCCATCTATCCTTCAACAATTTTTGAAATTAAGGATACATAAGCCATAAACCTAAGGCATCCATTCTGGAATCATCCCTCAATCCACAACTCATACAAAGCTAAAACAAAGCATGTTGTTACCCATTCCATTCAAGCATAATAACCATTCACTCAATGAAGTAAAAGCTCAAATGCTCAATAAAACAGATAAATGAATAAACCCAATGAAGAACAGAACATTTACACACACACACATATGCATGCATGCATACATACGTATATACATACATACATACATCCACACACACACACACACACACATATCAAAATAAGTTAAATTCATTACATAAATATAGGGATTCATAGATCCCTCCGCAATGAAACTACAAACTAAATATTAATAAAATAAGAGAAAAGAGGAAAGAAGAAATCCAGAAGCCCATTGCAACTAATGAAGTCCCAAGTTAAATCCAGGCTTCCTTCGATAACTCTCCAGCAAAAATAAATAAAACAACTGCTACAAATTTAGAGAAACTTAAATCTAATCTAAAAACTTATATTGAAATAAACTCAATTCATGCATTTATAAAAGAAAATAAAAGGAAATAGAACCCTAAAAATGAAAGAAGAAAATTCTAGATCTAAAATAGCTGCTCTCCTCCAACATTTTAGCCATCACAGAACTTAAATATTATAGCATCTGCAGTGGCACATGGTGGAGACACTTTGGTCTCAACCGTCTACAATAGTTCAAAATTGTATTGTAGCATCAACACACAATTGAGACATTTTGGTCTCAGCCATGAACACTCTTCTGGACTGAACATCTTCGAACTCTACATTGGACATGGTCGAAACAAATGGTCTCTCCCAAGTACTATAGTGAAATGATGTGGATTGGGAATTCTTCATGGCACAAGATGAGACAAATGGCCTCAGCTTAGTATAAGTCAATTTTTCTACACAAAAGTCAAAATTGCATCATTTATCACACCAAAACACTATAATTTGGAAAATAATCCCATTTAATATAAAGGAAGAGATTTAACACACAAAATATAGAAAAATATATAAAACGAGATGCAAACACACACAAAAATATACTAAAAATAAACACAAAATTTGAAGTTATCAGTTAATTAAAAAAAGACCAAAATATTAATATCTAATTAGTAAAAATTCAAAAGTTTGTGTTATATATATATATATATATATATATATATAACATGAGGAATTTTTTATTACCCTAAAGAATTGTGTTGCTATTTTTTATTTTAATTAAAATTATTTTTAAATCAAAAATGAAAAGTAAAATTGAGCAGCAATCGTTGTAAATTGAAACTATCTTAGAACGTTTTCACATGATCTATGTTTTGATTTAATCATTCGTTAGAGGTAGATCAAAAAAATTGAAAATATGATTAACAGCGAAATTGGTTCAAAACTAAATTGATTTTTTATTTAATAATTTCGATTGACTCAGTTACGATTTTTAAATTTTATTTTTTTGGTTGGGATTTCGATATTTATGTATTGTTCAACCGTTAGTCAATAATCAACCGGTTCATAAATAAATAAATAAATTTATTTATTTATTTTTGTAATTTAATAATTTTTCTTTTTTATTTCTCTTTAAAAATTACATAAAATGATGCTTTAAAATATATTTTTTATATTTTTATTTTTATTTTTTATATTTTTCTATAAAATTTATATGATACTTTAAAGTAAATTTATATTATGTCATTTTTTTTAATTATATAGTCATATTTAAATGTAGTAACCAATGAACATTTATTGTAGCACCCTTATCCTATAATCTATACATATCACTTTATCCATCTCATTACACATGTTTTACTATGCAACATAAACATATACCAACTATATAGAGAACCGATATTCATACTTAATCCATAAGAGTGCTAAACTATTAAGACTTTACAATATACATTAGAGTCTCTTTACAAAATATAACAATTGATTAACATCTTACAAAACAGTTTTACTTTTACAAGATTTCCAACACAACATAAAACCCTCGAAATACAAAAAGGAACCAAAAAGAAGACTATATACTTTATAATCTTCAAAGACTTGTGTTGGCCAACCTGCTACAGATATCAGTCCTGCGAGAAAGTCCTAGCCTTGTAACCTATACGGATGAAACACCCGTGCTAAGCTATAAAACTTAGTGGGGAACTAAATCATGATAAATGACCACTCACAGTGATCGTCAACAAGAACACAACATGCCTCAAATATAACAATGATTTATTTTAAGAAATGAAAGAAATTGAACATTTACATTCACTTATAGAAATTATAAAGTTCAACAGTAAGAATTTGTATTAACGTTTCAATCACCATATATGTTCATACAAGTTCCAACCTTTGGACTTAAATTGAACTATTTATAATATGATTATTTTATTAATCAATGCTTAATCAAAAAAGTATAGTTATCTATTATTAATTTCATAAACAATCTTCACAAGTATTGAAATTATCTTACTTCTATTCTTGTATGTCTAGGATATACACACATTAGAATTATATAACAAAACAACACTTCCAATTACCATTAGATTATTAAATTACTATAGGCTTACTTTATATTCCATAAGTTATTCATGTTATAACATATTAGATATATCATAAAAATAAGCCTATCAACCAAACATAACACTTATATATTATTACCATTAATAACAAATACACGTTAAAGAATGTGTACATGTAACAATGTGTACACATATATAAGCATAGGAAAACACATATATAATCATAGGAAAAATATTTCAAAAATAATGGGTATTATAGCATAACTCTTATAACCCTTAGTATGAAATATGCTATGCTATTATGACAATTATTGCGTTCATTCAATAAGATAATACCCTATATCCTAATATAAGTTTCTTCATAAATCATATGTTGTCATACATATAGAAATAAAGGACATATATATATCATCAATTTAACAATTAGCATGTATTTATGATACTAGCAGTATAGATACATATACTATTGGACATTCTTTCAGTTGTGGGTTTTATGTGCAGCAAAAGGAATTTCATATGTAGAATAGTATAAAGTCAATTAAGAATTTGCATGCCTTATTAAACTTTTTCTTAACCTTTGATAATAAAGCCTGCACTATTCTAAGGAGGTGGATATCGGGTTATACGGTAGTACCCGAAGGTACAAAACTATTGATTATAATGGTGGCACCCTAAGGTACAAATAAGATACCCGAAGGTATTAAATGGTGATCCCTTGTAGGGATAAAACTGTATGATAAATCGGTGGACCCAAACGGGGTCAAACAGATAACATGGACCCAAACGGGGTCAATCAAATAACATGGACCCAAACGGGGTCAATCAAATAAAATGGACCGATCAAGCGGATCCAAGCGGGGTCAGCTACAACCCAAATGGGGTTATTCAAATCAACTCTAACTTTTAATTTCAAGTGGACCTAAACAGGCCAAAATTGTTCAGAAATAGCTACAAGGTACCCTTATAGGCATGCTTATCTATCCAGTTCCTAGACTCAACGCAGGTAGTAAAATCCCTTTGATTTATCTTTCTAATCACATACATATATTTATGTATATATGTACAACTATATGCGAAATTTCATATACATGTTCATGTATAGACTTTATGTGAACATGATATCACAAACATGTACAAACATAAATAAGCTGTACTCTTGATCAATTCAAATGCATGTAGTTCATTCACATGTATGTGATCACGGTACTTATCATCATGCTACCTTAAATTCCAATATTCATTTATTATATACATATATATAAATATTTTCCATTACTTCAAGATATACAGTAAAGTTTAGAATCATATATTGAGTATGCATATCTTTGTACACATTTTTCTATCATACTCGTATATCACGTTCATAGAAATCATAGTTATATGGAGATAAATGTACACATGTATGTTATCATTATATAATTGTGTATTTATACAATTCACTATAAAACATGCTTTATATCATTATTCTTAAACATATTTTACATGACAAGTACAATCAATCAACATAATTATTTCAAGAAAAATTAATCATCCATATTTAAATTTCGAGGTTGATGTCTAATACTATAATGTATTAGTAAATCAAATAAATCGATATTAATTAGCTATATTCCTAAGCATATAATTGTTTGGTCATATATATATATATATATATACTATTTAATTTCAGCATCTTAATTATATTCATTCGTGATGGTATCAACATTTATATTTTCAATGTTTTAAACATGCATATACATGCACATTCAATTTGAGGTAATATAAATTATATGCATCCACATGAACAATATTGTATGTTCATATATATACAACTTCCAGCATTCATGTATATGTATTTATATATATTTATATTTTCTTCTTCAATTGTTGAACTCTATATACATTTTATGGCATCAAATTTCATTTATAATACTTTAACATTTCATTATCAATTTCATAGTTGAATAATTGTGTAACAATATACACTATATATATATATATATATATACTATTTAATTTCAGCATCTTAATTATATTCATTCGTGATGGTATCAGCATTTATATTTTCAATGTTTTAAACATGCATATACATGCACATTCAATTTGAGGTAATATAAATTATATGCATCCACATGAACAATATTGTATGTTCATATATATACAACTTCCAGCATTCATGTATATGTATTTATATATATTTATATTTTCTTCTCCAATTGTTGAACTCTATATACATTTTATGGCATCAAATTTTATTTATAATACTTTAACATTTCATTATCAATTTCATAGTTGAATAATTGTGTAACAATATACACTATCATTTGATTAAATATATATATATATATAAGCATAATTTCACATAACCATCTATGTACATGTTTTTTACCATACATGTATATACATAACATTTCAATCAAATAGTTTTCATGCTACTTGTAAATCATTGTATTTTCATGCATACATAGATTTAACATGACAACATTTAACACTAAATATTGAAAATTCTACCTTTAGAATTCTACACAGTGGCAGAGTTTCAAATACAATTTGTATGCCATTTTTGACCTGGAAAATGTCATTTTTAGCAAAATTGTCCTCTACAAACATGACCCCCTATGTTTCCCATTTTTATAACATCAAAAATAATTTCAATAACACTTCCAGAACTCAAGATATTTACACTTTAATAAATACTGTTCCTATTGATAGTACTGTGTATAGGTCCGAAATTAAGCTAAAATTAGACAAGCTTAAGGGCATAATTAGGCTTTTCTTTCTTCATTAAAAGTATAGGGTTAGAAGTATAGTTTTTACAGAATCAAACCTAATAGCATTTTGTTCACTATACGAAGAGATATATCATTTTTCCACAATTTGCTCCAGAACCGAGAATAACAGCTCACTAAAATTTCAATAAATCATATAAATTATTTAGAGGCGGATTTATGGCTAGGTGTCTTCTACAAAGTTGTTTATCTTTCTATCAAGTTTACATAGAATCAAGCCTCACTCAATTATGACTTAAATATAAGGAGTTATGGTTAAAACATTGGTAACTATTCAAAACTACCTATACACTAAAATAGTTCATTTGTATGAATTTTCTGAGTTCTTTAACAACATAATCAAGCCATTAATCCTTCTAATTAATTGTAGATAATTGAATCTAGTTTACCCATATTTTTTAATCACCTCAATCCGAGGTTTATAACTCCAGATATGGACAAAACAAGCATCCTGGTTCACAAAAACCACACCCAGTTTTTTCTCAACATTCAAAACCACTATTTTTTTCTATTTAATCTCTTATTAACCCTAAACAAACTAATAAATTACCATTAAAATTAAGTAATCAAAGCATAAACATTTATATCCACACACATGCATGAAGAATAAGTTCCCAAACCTGATCATGCAACTCAAATCTTCTCTTCTACTCTTGTAATCTTTTTCTTCTTAATGATTTACACCACTTTGTTCTTGAATGACCAACATGCAATGGAATTTCATTAAGAATACTTAGAGAGATTGTAGAATAATGAAATAAATGAGAGAAATTCTGAAATTTCTCAAGCAATATACGTCCCTCTCTCTATCCACTCTAATCTTTTTCTTTCTTTTAACCAAATTCGGCTTTTATAATAGAATGCAAATTCTCTTTTTGGTCCTTGAAAATCTTGTATGTCACACTAAGTTCCCTCATTTATTTGCATGTTACACAATGTTTCACTCATTTTTTTCTTTTCTTAAATCAGCCTCTCCTTTATTTCCCTTTTTCATAATTTACCCTTCAAGTTTCATATTAACAAATTGAACCCTAAACTAATACTTTATACTTCAATTATACCCTTGAATATTATTAAACCAACAATAATAATTTAATTATACCCTTATAAAATTCATACCATATAATTCACACATTTATCACATAATTAATGATAACTTAATAATATTTTTGCCCCAATCAATATCTTAACTCTTAATAATTCATTAAACAATGCTCAATTAGACTTTAAAAATATGTAATTGCCTTTAAATTCTACTAGGATCTATTTTGGGTCCTTATTTATATATGTTGTTTTTATTGTATATAATACCATTTAATTACTTTTTTATATTTTATATTTTATGTTTTAACATTTAATATTATCAAAAATTTTATTTTGCTTAAAATCAAGTATATTAATTTTCAATAAATATCAAATCTATTTTATAATATTAACTATTAATCTGTTAAACATAAATTTTGACTAATAAATTATGTTTATTTTTATGTTTTATTTTAAATTACTTTATATATTTAAAATTAAATTAAAATTTATCTAATTATTTTATAATTTTATGTTATAAATTTTAATGGTTAATAAAAAAATATTAGTTAATTAAATCAAAAAAATAAAATCAATGTACTGTTTAATTGAATTTAACGAATTGATTAATTGTTAATAATTTTAAAAAATTATTATTAATAAATAAAATAATTTTTTTCTTTATAAATCTATTAACAGGTGTAATTCCACCATTACGTAAATTCGAAACTGATGTTTTAAACCCCAGTTTAAGGTGCATTTGGTAAAATGGTAAGTTTATAGTTTTTTATTTTTTAAAATTCAAAAACTATTTTCAGTTTTTATTATTTATTTTTTAAAAAATTATTTCATATTTTTAAAAAATGTATCATACTTTTTTAATTATTCATGTATATTTTGATAAAGATTTCGATGGTGGCAGCGATGGAGACGGTTGTGGCAGAAGTTACGATGTAGTGGTGATGGCGGTGGTAGTGATAGCAGTCTGGTGGTGGTGGTAGCGATGGTGGAGGTAGCAGTGACAGTAACAGTGGTGACAGCGACAGCAACAATAAAAATGGTGTTGGCAGCGGTAGTGATAATGTTGGTAACAATGGCGATAGCCGTCTGATGATGGTGGCAATAGCGGCAGTATGGTGGTGGGGGACAACAGCGGTGTGGTGGTAGGGGTGGCAGCAGTGGTAACAGTAGGTGGTGGTAGCAACAGCAGTGACAGTGGTGTGGTGGTGGCGACGATGACGATAGTTTGGTGGTGGCAGCAGTGACAACAATAGCAGTGGTGACAGCGACGGTAGCGGCGATGGTGATGACATCGATGGTAGCAATGGTGGTAGTGACGACGGCAACAACAGTCTGGTGGTGGTGGTGGTGGCAGCAGCAGCAGTGTGGTGGTGGTGGCAGCAACGGTGGTGATGGCAAGTGACGATCTGATGGGGGTGGTAGCAACAGCGATGACGATAGTAAAATACCACGATGTATGTGCTGGTAGCAGTGGTGATAATAATGATAAAATAATTCAATTGTTGATAAAAATAAAATCTTAAAAACTATAATTTGAAAATTTTTAATTTTTATTTTTTGGTGTGAAAATTATTTTTTAAAATTTTTATAAAAATTAGAATGAAAATAGATTCGTTGAACATATTTTAATTTTATTTTTAAAAAAATAAAATTCAAAAATAAAATTCTCTCTGAACAAATCTTGAGATTCCTTTTTCGATAGGGGTGGATCTAGTGGCAATAGGGGTACGCAAATGGTCGGTTTGATTCAATTTTGGATCGAACTGAAAAAATAAAAAAATTGAAATTTGAAAAATATAAGAATTGAATCGAAACCAAAGTTTATATAATCGAAAATCGAATAGATCGAAATAATTTTGATCGATTCGATTCCGTTCAACCGGTTCTGAGTTAATATGGGCTGTTCCAGACCTACCTATGATTTAATTTGGTGGGCTCCGATTTAGTCCAGTTTCATTGTTACAGTAAAAAAAGATTAAAGTAAAAAAAAATAATGTCAAATGAATATTTATTTATTTTTTATTAGCATTAAATATATTAAATATAAATTATTAAATAAAACTAAAAAAAATATTTTAATGTAAATATTCATATTTGTACCAAATGAATATTTATTGTCAATTATCAATTATATAACAAATTTAATTTTTAATTTAATCACTAATACTCTACTACTCAATTTAATAAATTAAGAATTTAAATTTATATTTTAATTCACTTCTAAATTTTAATTTTATACACAACAAATTTATTTATCAATTATACAACAAATTTAATTTTTAATTTAATCACTAATACTCTACTAAACAATTTAATAAATTAAGAATTTAAATTTATATTTTAATTCACTTCTAAATTTTAATTTTAATTCACTTGTAAAAAAATTAAAGTAAAAAAATTAAAAATACTGATACTCTACTACTCAATTTAATAAATTAAGGATTTAAATTCATATTTTAATTCACTTCTAAATTTTAATTTTAATTCACTTGTAAAAAAATTAAAGTAAAAAAATTGAGAACAGTAATACTCAATTTTATAAATTAAAAATTTATATTTATATTTTAATTCACTTCTAAAACTAATACTCTACTACTCAATTTAATAAATTAAGAATTTAAATTTATATTTTAACTCACTTATAAATTTTAATTTTAATTCACTTGTAAAAAAATTAAAGTAAAAAAATTGATTCTACTACTAAATTTAATAAATTAAGGATTTAAATTTATATTTTAATTCACTTCTAAATTTTAATTTTAACTTACTTGTAAAAAAATTAAAGTAAAAAAATTAAAAACACTAATATACTACTACTCAATTTAATAAATTAATAATTAAAAATTATATTTTAATTCACTTTTAAATTTTAATTTTAATTTATTTGTAAAAAAAAAATTGAATTGAAAAAATTAAAAAATAAAAAATATGTGCCTATTAGGATTTGAACTCAAAACATAATAATTTTAATAGAGTTTCATACCATTTCTAAGTTAGAATACCTATTTTGATATTACAATATTATAAAATATATATACTTAAAAATTTTAATTAATTTAATTTTTTTAATTTTAAAAATTAAATAAAATTAATTAAATTAATTTTATATTTCGATTTATAATCGAATAAATCGAAAATCAAACTAATCGAGCCGAATATATTAAAATTCATTTGGTTCCGGATACCCTGCGTGGCAAAATTATCCGCTTCTGTCAACACAGGTGCAATTTATGAATGTGGGCCAAATATTTTAGATTTTGAAAGGTGGGGACCGCGATGCTCACCACGCCCATATCCACTGGTGCCGGGACCTTATCTTTGATTGAGACGGAAACCTCTTCTAAACCTTCTTTCTTCCATTTTCTCGCTGTCAAGACTCCAAACACTCTTTAATCTTTTGGAAGAACACTCGTATATCTATTGAAAACAAGGAAAAGAATCCAAATCTCTCAAAAATGACTACTCTTGTAGGTTCCTTGTACACAAGCTTTCATCATCCCCGTGTTTCGTTATCCTCGAAGGCAACTACTACCTCTCCTTTGTCATTCTGTGTTCTCAATTCCAAAAAGATCATAATTCCATCATTTCCCTCTCATAAAACCAGTTTCTTGAATCCATTAATATTGTGCAGCGATGCAAAGCTCATTGAAGGGAGAAGAGGAAGGGCGGTGCGGATGTCATGGGATGGTCCACTGTCCTCGATCAAATTGATAATCCAAGGCAAAAACTTGGAGGTATTTTCTTGTTCTGTTTTTTTTTTTTCCTATTTTTTTATCGTTTGATCTATCTTATGACTAATTAAGTGGTTTTTTCAATAATTGTCTCGCATTTTAATGATAATAACTGTTAGAATTCTGGACTATGGGTTTGTTTCTTTTCCCAATTCACAAATTCATAAATGGAGCTTAGTTTTTTAATTTCTCGGTTTTGTTTGTTTATTTGTTTCATTTAGCACAATTTAGAGTCCAATGATTGGGAAGCTGAATAGGAAATGGTCTGATTTTCAGTTGACAGACACAGTTAAAAAGCATGTGGAAGATAAAGTGGGAAAGGCAGTTCAAAAGCATAGCCAATTTGTGCGAGAAGTTGATGTTAGGCTATCCGTTAGAGGTGGGGAATTTGGTAAAGGTCCAAGAATTCGCAGATGTGAGGTAGCTCTGCATTCAATTGAAATTTTCCCCTTTTTGGCTTTTCTTCAATGGATGATTCTCTATGATGTATGTTTATAGGTGACCTTGTTTACAAAGAAGCATGGAGTCATTCGGGCGGAGGAAGAAGCCGAGACAATATATGCCAGTATCGACATGGTTTCATCAATCATACAGAGAAAGTTGAGGAAGATAAAGGAGAAAGAATCTGACCGTGGCCGCCACATGAAGGGCTTCAATAGGTTGAAGGTGAGGGAGCCAGCGACAGAAGCTGTTAAAGATGTTGCTGGTGGAGTTCCTGAAGATGAGGATGAGAATGAGGACTATGTAGATGAGGATGAGAATGAGGACTATGTAGATGAGGTTGTCTTTAAAATCCTTCTTCTGTATCAGATTATTGCTCTATTCTCTCTCAAAATAAATAAATCAATAAGTTGCTGCTTTGTGTTTCCTTATGCATTGTCACTTGCATTCCTATGTGCTTGGCATCATCTCATTACATTTCATTCATTGTTTCTGAGTTCATAAATGCACAGAGGTCAGCATTTTTATATGGTAAGGTATTGGTAATTCTGCACTAATATTGCCTGAACATTTATACATTACTAGACACTGAAATTATATGTTACTTTCATCACATTTTGGTCTGAAGACTTTGTTATTTCGTTTAGTACATTTTGTTTTGGTTGGAACTCAGTATGTAAACCAATTGTCAGGTTGTTCGCACAAAATATTTTGACATGCCACCTTTGACTGTTTCTGAGGCAATTGAGCAGCTGGAAAATGTCGATCATGATTTCTATGGCTTCAGGAATGAAGAAACTGGTATGAGATGATGCAGCTCATGTAAATTTCTTTTAGACTAATGATCTTTGATCTGTCACATTAAGATTGACTTATTCCATAATTGGTTCCAGGTGAGATAAATATTGTTTATAAAAGAAAGGCTGGAGGATATGGTCTTATCATACCTAAAGGAAATGGTAAAGCTGAGAAATTGGAGCCTCTGGTGATTGAACCAGTTAGAGAGCCATCAATGGCAGAATAGTTGGACCTGGCAAATTGAGATCTTTTTACCAATTAGATTAGGTATGCCATTTTTATGGTAATGATGTAGATAAGGCCAATGCGTCGGAAGAGGGGATTGTATAGGTTTTGAGTTGAACAAAGAGAAACTAATTGAGATGCTATATAACATGATTGTGTTGGTAATTTATCTCCGTGCAATTTATATGCAATGGATGGTATAACTAACTTACAGGAGCAAGAGGATTATTTTAGTCTCCATGAAATTTCTATGCATGCTAGTTAGACAAATTTCTTTTTACTGCAACTGATGTCTATTATTGCTGCTGCTTCATTATATTATCAGTTTTGCATTTATAGATGTGGCCTTTCTTACCTTTCTTTGTGTCTCAACCCACTATAATATGAAACAAGCTTCCTTGTCCTTAAAAGAGCAGTTTTCTCAGAATAATTTATTATTATTATTATTATTATTATTCATGTTCGATGCACAACTGAGGAAAGCTGCCCTTGAATTGCTCGTTGGGGCTTTATTTTTCCCAATCCTTTCACTACAAGAAATTCTTGAAATAGCAACGGAAAAATAGCAACGGAATTGTTTCCGTTGCTAATTTAGCAACGAAAATCTTATTCCGTTGCTAAATAGCAACGGATTTTATTTTCCGTTGCTAAAATTGGTTGATTTTTATAAAATTAGCAACCGAAAAAATTTTGGTTAGTTTCGTTGCTAAAAGTGGAGGGAATTTATGGCGCCATTATTTAGCAACGCAAATTAGCAACGGAATTTGAATTCCGTTGCTAATTAAGGAGGCAAATTATGGCGGAAAAAATTTGGGAGGAAAAATAGCAACGGAATTAATTTCCGTTGCTAATTTAGCAACCGAATAAATTTTCCGTTGCTAATTAGCAACGGAATACACATTCGGTTGCTAAATTAGCAACGGTATTTGAATTCCGTTGCTAATTAAGGAGGCAAATTATGGCGGAAAAAATTTGGGAGGGAAAATAGCAACGGAATTAATTTACGTTGCTAATTTAGCAACCGAATAAATTTTCCGTTGCTAATTAGCAACGGAATACACATTCGGTTGCTAAATTAGCAACGGAATACACATTCGGTTGCTAAATTAGCAACGGTATTTGAATTCCGTTGCTAATTAAGGAGGCAAATTATGGCGGAAAAAAATTGGGAGGAAAAATAGCAACGGAATTAATTTCCGTTGCTAATTTAGCAACCGAATAAATTTTCCGTTGCTAATTAGCAACGGACTACATATTCGGTTGCTAAATTAGCAACGGAATACGCATTCGGTTGCTAAATTAGCAACGGAATTAAATTCCGTTGCTATTTCACTATCAACGAAAAATAGCAACCGAAATTAATTCGGTTGCAAAAATAGCAACGGAATTAAATTCCGTTGCTAAATTAATGCGGAAAAAATTGAGGGATAAAATTTAGGACTGAAAATAGCAACGGTACTTTGTTCCGTTGCTAAATTAGCAACGGAATTAAATTTCGTTGCTAAATAGCAACCGAAATTAATTCGGTTGCAAAAATAGCAACGGAATTTATATTCCGTTGCTAAATTAATGCGGCAAAAATTGAGGGATAAAATTTAGGATTGAAAATAGCAACGGTACTTTGTTCCGTTGCTAAATTAGCAACGGAATTAAATTCCGTTGCTAAATAGCAACCGAAATTAATTCGGTTGCAAAAATAGCAACAGAATTTATATTCCATTGCTAAATTAATGCGGCAAAAATTGAGGGATAAAATTTAGGACTGAAAATAGCAACGGAACTTTTCTCTGTTGCTAAATTCGCAACGAAATTAAATTCCGTTGCTATTTCACTATCAACGAAAAATAGCAACCGAAATTAATTCGGTTGCAAAAATAGCAACCGAAATTTAGTCGGTTGCAAAAATAGCAACGAAATTAAATTCCCTAATTATAATGTAGGAATTTGCATCACTTGAAGAAAAATGTTAAAAATAAGGCTAGAGTTGAAGGCTCTATATGCAATGCGTATTTAGTGGAGGAAACAAGTACATTTTGTTCACATTATTTTGAGCCTCATGTGATCACTCGAGAAAGAAAAGTTCCTCGTAATGACGATGGGGTGAGCGGATTGGTGATGATAACTTATCTATTTTCAAATATCCTGGCCGAACACATGGACACTCAACAAGAAGAATGTTAACAGACAAAGAAATGGAGGCTGCACATGGTTACATTTTATTAAATTGCCAAGAAATTCGACCTTTTGTGCAGTAAGTTTATGTTATAGTTGAAATTGGCTAAATTATTTTTCCAGATGATTGGAGTTTATAGCTAAGACTAACATATAATGTTTTTAGTGAATACGAGGGGTTGTTAAGCGAGCTAATGCCAGGAAACTCACAACATGATATCAATAAAGAAGTGGATAAAAACTTTTCACGTTGGTTTGCAAATTATGTAAGTCTGTAGAGTGCAATAAAATTGAATGCTTGTTGCAATTACTGTAAAACTTACAAAATATTATATGTATTGATTAAATTTTTTTTATGTAGGCTTTTGAAAACATAATAGAAAACAAGCTCATATGTGATCTTGCTAAAGGGCCATTGCGAACTGTTAAATCATATCCTGTCTATTTCGTTAATGGATATAAATTTCATATAGAAAAAGCATGGACATAGCATGGCAACAGTAAACAGTGGGGTTTGCATACAAGGGGAACTGATAGATTATTTTGGCAAAATTATTGAGATACTTGAAATAGAATATCCTGCATTGCCGATAAAACGGTGTATACTTTTTAAGTGTGAGTGGTTTGATCCAACTCCTAATGTCGGAACAAAAGTACATAGCCGATATAATCTCACTGAAATCAATCAACGGAGAAGATTTAAGCAATTTGAACCATTTGTGTTAGCAATGCAAGCGATCCAGGTGTATTATGTCCCTTATCCCAGCTTAAGAAGGGATAAGTCTGATTGGTTAGCCGTTTGCAAAGTTAAACCAAGAGGGGTATTTGATGGACAAGAAAAGGGAGAAAGCAAGACAAAAGAAAGTGAAGCATTTCAGGAAGAAGAACCGGATGTACATGAAATAAATGCATGTTTCGATAATGAAATTTTAAATCATCCAAGTAATGAATTTGTGGAAATTTTATCTGGAGATGATGAGGAATCCATAGATGGACAGAATTCTGAAGATGAGTCTGACTTTAATTCTGAATATTCAGAAACAGAGGATGATTTTGATGTGCAATTAAGTGATGATAGCGATTAAATTGTGTACTAATGTTTTATTATTATTGTGCAATTAAATTTTATTATCTCAAAACAAAATGTTTTATTATTGCAATGATGTACTAATGTTACATATTCTTTAATATAATTATATAATTTTCTTTGAAGAAGTGTATTCAATATCTTTGAAGTTCAGGTTTAAATTATGCCACCCAAAAGAAGATTGTCATTGCTACCGCCAAGATTCAGACTAACATCTAATGGACACAACAGTGGACAAGTCCACCCTAACCAGCAATATGAGGCATCACCTTCACCAACAAACCGCGATGACTCTCCTAATCAACCAAGTGATTCAGCATCCAACAACCCAAATATATCTGCTGACCATGTAAATGCATCTATTCCGATCCCAAACCCTGAATCTATGCCTACACAAGTACCAGGTTCCGATATTGAGGATGAAGGACTCCAGCCTGGTGCAAAGGGAGTTGATGGAAGAATTTACATTAAGATTATCAATGATATGTGAGTTTAATTATAAAAAAATTTGTATTGCAAGATTAAAACATATACTTATACTAATAGTATGGATATCTAATTTGATATTGATTTTGTTCATATTAACAGGTTTATTCCATCAGGTATTTGTTCAAGAAAAATCAGATCCACATTCAAGGAGAAGATAGAAATTGAGGGTTATGTTTGGAAAAATCTTTCTCTGCAGACAAAGAATTTTTATTATCAGGAGTTTGAGGTACAAAAAATAAATAACATTTTCTGTTTTAAAATAATTAGCTTCATACATTAATGCATTATCTATTGTACTTTGCAATATTTATGTTATTTTTTTTTCAGAAAGAATTTTTTTGGGATTCAATATTTAATGATGTCATTTATGGAGTTTGGGAAAAGCGTGCCCGCCAACGATATAAAGAATTTCTATGTAATTTACACAAGGGTGGTGAACGACCTAATTTTATTTCTGAAGAAATATGGAATCGTTGGCAGCAATACTGGGCAACACTCGAAGCAATTGCCAGTTCAGATAGGAATTCTTCAAATAGGCGGGGAGGCTCAGATGGTGAGAGTCTAGCCATCCACACTGGAGGAACTTTGAGCCATCACGAGCATGCGTCTAAACTGGTAAGTCTCTGACTTTTATGCTTACATTTTATTCTATAAATGTATAATTATTGGATGGCTGAATGTGCTATTTGTTTTCCACTATTGCTCAGCTCTATTGGATGGCTGAATGTGGCTGGTTTGCTGCTCATTTTAGCTACTATTCTCAATTGGAATGTGCCTGAAACACACATAAGCCCCTCTAGTGACTTTAAATTTACTATTTACTCTTTTCCTTTTTTTTTAAATTTTCAGAACGAGATGTGTTTGTGTGTGTGCATCTCAAAAACCCTTAGGGGACTGGTTATTTATTTGACAAAATGATTGTGTTGCCTGGCTTTTTGCTACACCTCCATAACAAATGGCATAACATTTTATGTCAATTTGATTCTGTAGGTGCTTTTATTTTGAAACAGCTTCTGATGTGGATCCTAAATTCTTTAATGTATTGTATAATGTCCCAGCAACTCAAGGAAAACCTGAGCATTTTAGAAATTTACTTGTTGGGTAATTGGTGATAAAATGTTTGCCACAGCAACTTATATGGGGTCTTGATTAGATGTTAATCACCTGTTGGCTCATTGAAATGAAATATGCTTCACATGTTTATGTATCTAGTAGGACTATTAATTTTATGGTGTGTTTTTCTAGAAGATAAATTAAAATCTTATATGTGTTTGTTTTTGTCCTTCATCCGCCTTTCGTTTAAATTGTTTCTTTCTATGTTCTTTCAAAAATCAAGTTATTGCTGTAGTAAAAGGCTAATTTTCCTATACCTTTTAGCTACAATCTGTTTCTTGCTTGTAAATTTGAATGCTACATTCTTGCTTGTAAATCTGAATGCTACATTACTCTTTATTCTATTTTTTGGTTGTAATTGTGAAATTTTTTCCCTTATTGTAGAATGAACAGTGGTATTTTGACTATTATTGATTATTGCTTGTTATACAGGAAATAACTATGGGTAGAAAGCCTACATATCCTGAAGTTTTTATGCACACTCACACAAAGAAGCATGATGGTCAGACATTCGTCAATACCCGTTGTAGACAACTCAATGTATGTTAAATTTATACATCAATATTAATTATTTTATAATAATATAGCTAATTATTTTTTAATTATTGTAATGATAGGAGCAAATACAAGAAACTCTCATTCAACAGCGGCAGAGCTCTGAAAGTGTTGATGAGAGTCAGATTTTTCTTCAAGTAGTTGGTGGTAAGAATAACCGTGGGAGGATTTTTGGTTTAGGTTCAATTGCAAATACTTCACATTCGAATTCCTCTACATCATCTATAGCTGCTTGTAGTAAGCGATGCGAATCTTCTCAGAAAGTCATTCAGCTAGAGACCGCAGTCACCATGTTGATGGATACTGTAACCCAACTAAAGAATCGAGTAGAAGATTTGGAAACCAGGGGTGCCCAGCAGTCAAATCGTTCTCATTCACCTCCACCAGCTACTTAGCTTAGACTTTTATTTTTAGATTGCTATTGATACTGATTTTATGCTATTTTTATTATGGTGTCCTTCACCTCCACCAGCTACATAACTTAGACTTTTATTTGAAGATTGTTATTGATACTGATTTTATGCTGTTTTTATTATGGTTTTCATAGAATTTTACTTTACAGTAATATACTATATTTTTAGGATTTATATTTTTGTGCATTACAATCTTAATATTATATTATCAATAATAATATTTTCTTTTCATAATGAATTTGAATTATATTTATTTAACTAAAATATTATGCCAATCTAACAAAACTACCATAATTTTATAATTTATAATAGCATAATTTTACAATTTATAATGTTATCAATATTTTTATTTAGCAACCGAATTTAGCAACGGAATAGTAATTCGGTTGGTAAATTTAGCAACCGAATTGTACTTTCGTTGCTAAATTTACCAACCGAACTATTATTCCGTTGCTAAATTTAGCAACGGATTTTCCATTTGGTTGCTAAATTTACCAACTGAATTACTATTCCGTTGCTAAATTTAGCAACGGAAATTGAATTCGGTTGGTAATGTTGACCAACTAACCGAAATGTACATTGGTTAGATATAGCAACGGAATTTAATTTCCGTTGCTAATAAAAAGTAGCAACTAAAAATAGCAACGGATATTCGGTTGGTAAATTTAGCAACCGAATATAATGTCGTTGCTATTTTCCGTTGCTAAATTACCAACGGAAAGTATTCGGTTGCTAAATTTACCAACTGCCAAAATTGCAACCGAATTTTCCGTTGCTATTTTCGGTTGCTAATTTTAATTACCAACGAAAATTCACCAAAATCGGTTGCAAATTTCCGTTGCTATTTCCAAATTTTCTTGTAGTGTTTTCACCTCTCTCCGACCCAAGGGCCAATAAAAATCTTGGTTCATACTTGGCCTCTCTTCAGTATTATATGTAGAGAGCAGAATTCGTAGCATTCAATTGATTTAGTTCCTTTTTAGTCTTCAAATATGCATCCCAGGGTCACAATACATCATATCTAACTTTATTTTGGGATAAACTCCTAATTTGTTCTGATGTTTTGTTAGAAACTGATTTGTTCATAATATATTTTTAAGGATAACGTATTAGTTTTAGGCTCTAAAACTCCCTTTCATGTTTTCTTGATTTTTTAGAATTATATTTTTATTCCAAAATAATTTCTTTCTTTTTCCATAAATTATTTTTTTTAAGGTACATCCAAAATCACTCCAAAATACATCTGTCAAAGCTATGTTCTATATTAGGAATTCTTTTCCTATTCTGCACGGAATTATAGAACTACCTTGAGATTTTGGAATTACAAAACTAATAAATCTAAAATTTTCATAAAAAAAGGAAAGGGCCCTAATAGATAAAAATAGGAAGTCGATGTGAGTTTGAGGACCCAAGGCCGATCGAATGAAAGAATGTGAGGTCCTGCAAAAGGAGCTCGCCTGGTAAGCGTTAACACAATAAAGATTAAATTAGCAATCAGAAGAGAGTGACTAGGGAGAGAATGTATTGAAAACCAGATATTGTATTTTAGAATGAACTTGCTATTTATAGAGTTGTGGAATTCAATCAGTTGTTGTGAATAGTAATCCTAATATATAATAGGTATGATTTGGCATGTAAGTGATGGTGATTTGACAAAGGCATGCGTTAGATGCCTTAAAGTGTTAGGGGTTAGTCATCTTCGATCGGACTACCTTGTCCCGTGCATCCCAGCTAACTGGCCGGGAAGGCTCGGGAATCCATTAGCCCTTTTAGTGCTAGACCTTCTCAAATGACCCTTGATGGGCTGTATTAGTTTTGTTTATTTGAGTATTATCATTTATCCCCCTTCTAATGCTCCGATCGGTTGGGAGGTTTCAAATTGATACATGTTTTTTTTTTGCGAAGTAGTTGTACCATTGTGAAATCTTGTTTACGAAAGACATTTTGGTTAATACCTAAGTGGACGACCTTTTTCACCTGTCTGTTTAGGATTTTTAGTTGGCATTTGAATGTGCCTTCTTTATGGGCCAGTTTTTAGCCATTTTGTGTCGTTTCGATCCCATTCGGTGTTCTTCCGAGGGCGGCTTTTATAGTCTTTGAGCTTTTATTGAGATTTGTGCTCCTCCTACTTTGCTGGTCAAGTTCGCTTTTAGCTATTTTAAGCTTTAGTAATATCCTATCAAGTGGCTTTTCATTTTGTTTTTATGCTTATGCGTTTCTTTGGTGTTTTGTTCTGTGTTGTCTGTTCTTATTGCCAGATGTTCCTGCAAAAAAGAAAAAGAGTGACTGCATATTCATATAACCTAAAAATTTTGCCTATTTTTTCGGGTGTTTAGAATTTTGTCCATTCGAACGGTTCGATTGGCTTTATGAAGATCAAAGGTTAAGGTTTTGATGTATCCTCGATGAACGTGCTGCTATTTAGGAACAATCATTCTTCGATCATGAATTACCTCGATCGAGATGGTTATCGATTAGAAAAAATGAGATCATCAGTTGAGAGATTGGGATTTAATTACCTAGATTAGGATGGTCATCTATCGGGAAAAATGAGATCATATTTTTCTACAAACAGTCTTTTTATAAATACGAATTGGTGTTTTCAAAGTTTAGCTTTCTGGCCATTAACAATGCTCGTCGTTATAAGAATTTGCAATTTGTGAGGTTTTATGCCTTTATATGCTGCATTGTATTTTCTTCTTTCTTCCTAATTCGGGCTTCTGGTGTGGAGCCAATTTATGCAAATTTGGCAGATATTCACTCATCAAGCGATCTTTTGTGGCATATTTGCTTTCCTGTTATATTTTCTAGACTCTACAAGGGGTATGTTAATTATATTTGTTATGAAATGGAAAATGGAATTACTTGAGGATGTTGGTAATCATTGTTGACCCATTTATTTAAAAGTGGATTTTTAAATCGTCATTTCTTTGACCACACTGCTTTAGAAAGGGGTGTCTTTCTTAAATTTTGCCATTTCGCCTTCAAAGCTTTTATTATGACATTTATTCCTACATTTATTGTTAATTACCATGTGGTTTGTTGTGAGTTTTTTTTTGTGAGGTAGAAATCCCTATAAATAGGCATATCTTTTTCTTTTTTCTTATAGATTTTGCTTCTTTTTCTTCTTCTTCTTCTTTATGGAACCGCCTGACCATCTTCGATTTTTTTTGTTTTGCCTTTTTCATTTTAGGAAGATGAATGAATCACTATGTTTTTTCCTAAAAAATATATGACTTGCCATAGCAGGTCATATAGCCATTTTCCCTGCTACTTCTTTTGACTTTTAGTCTTGAGCTTTCCTAGGGCTATGTTAGGGATGCAAGCCTGTATTTTTTTTCTCCATTTTCCTAATACTGACCTAACGAGAGATGGTCTTG
This sequence comes from Excoecaria agallocha, assembly GCA_037975025.1. Classification (NCBI taxonomy): domain Eukaryota; kingdom Viridiplantae; phylum Streptophyta; class Magnoliopsida; order Malpighiales; family Euphorbiaceae; genus Excoecaria; species Excoecaria agallocha. The sequence continues at coordinate 23,755,968 of CM075822.1, forward strand.
TTGTAATCGAGTTGTGGATTTATCACTATATTTTTTTTAGCAAAAATGCTCTTCATTTGATGTTCCCTATAACTTTGAAAAGTTTAATGAATTTCAACTTTTAACTTTCCGTCCTTGTCTTGTTCTTTTTTGTCCCTTATTTTGCCGCCTTGTATGCACTTTGCATTGACATCTTCAATAATATCCAAAACTAAAAATGAGAGAAAGAGAGAGGTTGTAATGGAATGGGGTTTCAAATTATTTTACGAGAGTGTTGTTTTGTAGCCTTAGTCCGATTGGGCTAACTTATTATCCTTTTAAATTTCTTCGAGGGATTCATATCCTTCATACTTTTTATGCTATCAATAAGTTTGAAGGAGATTCTGAGGATTAATTAGAATCATCTTTTTCGATTAAAGCTAAAGCTAACTTGTGGTAGATAATGCCTTTAGGTTGAGCTGTTGAACGTGAGTTGTATGTTTATTCCGATTGGTAAGTAGGGATTTTATTGGCAATTTTCTTAAATTTTTCATGCCGACTATTTATCCTATCTTAACCGGATCATTAATTCGATCATTACTTTTTTGAGTCGTCCTTTTTTATCGCATCTCTTGAAAAATGGCACTAATTAATTGACCTTTTATCGCTTCGATTTTTGAGTTTTAATTACAGCTATTTATTCTCTTAACCCCTTATTTATTGGGGTTGCCACGTGTATTTCTAGGCTTGTATAAATAGAGCCATACCTTCATATTCCTATTCATCCACTTTCTTCTTTTACATTTCTCTTCCTCTCTTCTTCTGATTGAGTCTCTTAATAACCTTTTATTCTACCCTTATTTTGCCATTTTAGGAATATAAATGAACGGTTGGGTGTTTCTCCACCATGGCATCACCTGTTGTAGTAGGTGATGCAACCTTTATCTTTTCCCATTTTCTACGTCCTTATCTTCTCAATCCATGGATGATATTCTTTCACTTCTTTAGGTTTTCAAATGCTATAAATGGGAGATGTTTGCAATGTCTTGAAGTCTAAGGAAGAACAACAACATTTGATAGTAGCCGTAGGAATATGTTTTTCTCTTTGTAAACTTTAAGTGTAATGTTTCGAAAAGAATCTCAATAAATTCCATCTTTCAAACCTTTGTCTTCATTTTTATGCTTGTTGCTTTATTAGTTGCAATCCGTATCAATATGCTTGCTAAATCGAAAGCTTGATCAAGAATAACTTAATCAAATTTAATTAATAAATTTTATTCATCGATCTTTTGATTGGGAGCAACAAGATTTTCAATGATCTTTTGATCAAGAAATAAATTTTCATCGATTTTTCGATCGGGATATAATTTTTGTCAATCTTTTGATCAGGATATAATTTTTATCCATCTTTCAATTGGATATAACAATCATTTTCATCGATCTTTCGATTGGAATATACATCAATTAAATTTGTCTTTGATTAAAATTGCCTTTAGTTGTAACTTTGTTAATTATCAGTCCATCTTGGATAGGAATTCATTGAGCACGTTTGATCATCTTGAACGATATTTAACTGCTCTTCTTAGTTTAAAGTTAGAAAAGAAAGGCACCTTTAGGGCCTTCTTTACTTTAAGCTTTTGTTTTTACATATCTGTTGCTTTTTTCTTTTTGTCAAAGGTAGTGGACTATGTTGGGCTTTGTCATCTAGATGTCTTCATCCATATGGTGTTATTTTATAGTTGTCCCTATAATTCGTCAATTATTTTGATTGGGATTAAATTCTTCGATTAGGAATGCATTGATTGACGGGTGTTGGCTCGTTAACTTTTTGATCTTAATAATGAGGGAATAGCTTTAATGGTCTTATTTGCCTCTCTTTTTTCTTTCCTGTATGGTATTTTCCTTAATTATCTTCATCTAAAGGATGCGATTTTATGCCCATCTTTGAAATTCATCAATCTTTCCAATTGGAATTAATTACTTTGATCGACCCTTCTTGATGCTAAGATAAGGAAGATTCATTTTGTAGTCTCTCCCTGTTCTCATCGTGACAATAGCCATGTAATGTTTTAAAGGAAAGATACTTCATTCTCCTTTGGACTTTGCTTATACTATTTTGTTCTATTTCGGGCTTGGCATTTCCTATTATCCAGTTCGACTTTCTCCTCTTAAATCTCTGATTCAATTGGTTACAGGAAAATGACTCTAATCGCCTAGATATTTTCCCTTCTTTGCACCGAATTAGATTTTGACTTTCCAGTTTCTACTTCCTGCTTCGCTTTTGTTGAAGGAAGGAGGTAGTGAGGTCAAAGCATCAACACCCAGATTTTAGGTTATTTGAATATATGGAAGTAGTTCCCTATTCTTTTTATGTCTCTTTTTACAGGAGAACCGTGTAAATTTGCACCTTGATGTATGATATTGAAGGAGAGGGATATTTCATCCTCTTTTAATATTAGCGCGAGCAATTTTGTCTTTTTTAATATTAGGTATGCTCTCCTCCATTTTTTTTGCATGGCTGCTTTGCCAGAGGTATAAATTTGTGACGCACGTCGAACCCTATAGGCATCTTGTTTGCTCTCAAAAGTTTGCTTTTAGAGCTTAAGACCAGATCAAAGTTCATTTAACTCGTGAAAGCCAATCGCTTCACAATGGATAGGGATTCAATCCAACACACGATGCACTTGGACCTTCAAAAGGCATGAGATAATGCATTGGAGTATCCCTATCCATTTACTAATGACTGACTTATGGGGTATCTACTGAGCATCACAAGGCGTAAATTTAGGAGTCGCCATCCAATAGAATATCAGAAAAATGATTTTTAATACTTTGTGATACCTAAACCAAAGAGAGTCTGAATTTCACTCCTATTTATACCCTTGTTTAATGTTATATAAATGAGTTTAATGATTAATATATTTTTTATCTTCTCTCACATGATTTATCGTGCATAAAAAAATAAAGGTGCATTCAAGTACGTTGGAAAGTGATAAAACATGCATGAAAAGCAATAAAGCATATAGTATTGAAAGCAATTAAAGAATATCTATAATAAATGTAAAGATGAATCATACATAAATCAGATAATTGATTAAGTTCTTTTGGTGAGGACATTGGTCATCGCATGCACATTTACAAAAGGCAAGCATTTTTAGTGTATTTTGGATAAAAGTGGGATAATTGATCCCTCACAATTTTGAAAAAAAAAGAAATAGTGTTACTCGATTTTAAATAAAAAATATTCTGCATTTATGATAAAAAAACATTTAATTTACATGTTATTTTGTGGTGAAAAACGAGACATTGGCCCCTTTATTATAGAAAAAGACCACTCGAATTTATGTAAATCATTTTGTGGATTTATAACTTATCGTTCGAATGAAAATATTTTTTTAAAAAATATAAAAAATAATAATATAAGTAAAATATGCATAAATCGGGCTATTAATTGAATTGAAAATATTGGTTCCCTCATATATATTTATAAAATTCTTAGATGTGATTTTTGGAATAAAATAGGATATTTATCCATTTTATGTAAAATTAAATTAATTAGATAGAAAATATTTTCGTATCATTTTTAATTAAAGCGTGTAAGAAAACTATTTTTACTAACTATTACGGACAATTAAATAAAAGGCATGAAAATATTACAGGCTCAAAAATAAATAAATAAGAAAATAAATTCTAAAACTACCCTGCTTCGCCAGAAGGGAGTTGTACATATAAAAAATATGACAAGAAAATATCATTAGTATGTAATGATAAAAATGACAATAAAAGTAAAATAATAATATGAATGATAATATTAAATAATAATTATAAATATTATCATAAAAATATTAATAATAACAATATTTGCAATAATAAAATAACAAAACTTAATAATAACAAAAATCCTCATAATAATAAAATAATTAATAATATTAAAATTAATGATAAAAAATATTAATAAAATATAAATAATGACCATAATTATGTTAATGCAATATTAATAAATATAACACAATGATAAAAATAATAAATAATAACCAAATTTTAAGAATAAATTCATAATTAACAAAATAATTAATTAAAATAACAAAAAGAAAATAAAAAAAAGTTGTTAAAAGGGTTTTGGCCAAAGCACAAAAAGACAAAAAAGGGAGTGAGGCATGAGAAGAGTGAGTGATGGGGAGGGTTGGATGATAGGAACTTTTAGCGATGGAAGTTTTCGATTATCGCCATAAATTTGTGTCGCTAAAGGTCCAAAGCAGCAACAAATGGAATTTAAAGGAAAAATCCTTTGATAACGTGAATAAGCATGCGTTGCTAAAGGACCTAACAAAAATACTTCTGTAGCAACTGAGGAAAAACCATTTTTTGACCCCAAAAACTACAAAAAATCTCAAATAAAACGCATAATAAAATACTAACAAAAATATATAATAAATTAAACAAGAATAATAAGTAAACAATTAAATAAATAAAACTAATATGTTTAACAAATTAACAATAAAACCATTAATTAGCCTATTAAATAGACAAATAACAAATTAATATAATAGAACAAATAACTAACAATAAATTAATAAATAATAAAATTAAATTATCAAATACACACTAGATTATATAATAAAATAATTAATTTATTAATCAATTAAATTAATTGATAAAATTAATTAGCAAATTTACAATTAATTAACAATTAATTATAAATATGTGAAATTAACAGTATATTAAGGTGGATCTACAAAATTAATAAAGCAACAAACTTAAAAAATTATTTACAAAATTAATTAAAAACTAGTTATTTAAAATTGTGAGTTTTAGGGCTCGAAAATATTACTTTCAGTGTCGGTTTGTCACAGGATGAGGATTCAGTGCTCTATAGATTTTTTCGATTTTTGATATTTTTTAGAATTTTTTGAAGTTAAAATTTTGATTTTTCATTAAAGAAGAAGAAGAAGAAGAAGAGAGGGAGTAGTCACGTGAGAGAGAGAGAGAGAGAGATTAACTTTATTGGCTTAGGTTTTCCCATAAAAAGTCTCTTAAATGGGATAATGATGCCCCATGATTTTTTTCTGCCTTTTTCCCATGCTTTCGGGCTCATTTTACCAATTTTGGGTGAGTCACAAGCTTGGTCCATGAGTTGACTTTGACTTTTCTCTCTTTTCTCAACCAACTGACCTCTAACTTAAAATATGTTGCCAGATTTGGGCCCTAAGATGCCATTTTTTCAACTAGGTTTCCCTATGTTTTAAATTTATAATAAATCAAAAATCACTCAATTTGAATTTGTAGATTGAGATATATGGTCAAAATACTGACGACTGCTTCTGGGAAATTTTTGGAGATAGAATTGGTATTCTGACTTTGAAAAATCACTGGAAATAATGGATTCAAAATTAGATCATGCTATTTTCATGAAAGTTTCTAAAAAATGAGTCTAGTTTCTATTAAAATTAGATTCAACTCAATATCAGGTCTATGGAGGGAGTTAGGTTTGAAATACTATAGACTGATCGAGGAATAGAGATTGATTAAAATCATATATGTTCAAGCCTAATTTTGAAAATCTTAAGGATTGAACTGGATCTAGATGTCTTCATAAAAGTTGTAGATTTATGTCTTAGGATTCAAATGGCTTTAGAATCACCTAATTAAGAGTTCCATAGGCTAAGATAAAGGCAAAACACCACAAAATATATCAAGTTTTGAAAATCAATTTTCTTATTTTGCACCGTTTGAAAGAGAGAAAGAGGGAAAAAGATGCCGAAAAAGATTTTTTAAACATTTAAAATCCATAAGTGAGATCAAAAAGCTTTTTAAAAATATAAAGCCATGAAAGAAAGCCTGACATCTCTGCTCCTTATCCATTTATGAGAAATCATTTTCTTATCAGGTAACTCTGATCACGAGCCATCTCAGGATCCAGTATATATAGTTACCCCTAATTTTGGAGAACTTAATGAACTAGTACCTAAGTGAGTTAAAGTTTAAAGTAAAGGATAGAAGACATATACCTGAGGTGGCAAGTTTTTGATTTCATTGAACACATACTGTTTGGGCAACGAGTCTCTGGTTGGATAACTACCATCAGCTTATCGATGTTTTATCCCTTGGTCGGGACATTTGATTAGCATTAGCTCATCAGCATGTAGAATTAGGAAAGATGATCGATTGGAATGGGTAGTTTACCATCAACTTGGTGAGCCATTAACCCTTCTTCTCCTTTAATGAGCTTGAGGCTTAATTACTTGCAGAAAGGATATTAATCGCCTTTTATAAGGACTTCACACTCACAGGGAGACTTTAACACTGATGGGGGATTTAATTGAACCCTTAGTCTCACTAGACTGCGTATAGTATGAGTAGGGTATCGTTCCAAAGGGAACAGGGTAAATTTTATATTGACGTAATAACAAGTAAATGGATAGGTAACAATTTCAATTAAAATCATGCAATTAATGTAAATTCTAAACTACTTAAAATATATTAAGTTAATTTTGGATAATATATTACTTAAAAGATGGGATGAACATACATTATAACCAAATAAAACGAGTTCATCTTTGAATTAATTAACAATCGTATGAATGATATGAATGGAGAATTTAGCCAATATTCTTTAAAGCAATTCTCATTGTCAATAAAGAATGTTCTTACTTAGAGTCTATAAGCATTCTCATGTCATTATAGAGATAAATAAAAACCATGAAGTTCTATGCCAATTCTTTAACCCCTTAAAGTGAATTCCTTATCTCTAAGTGAATTCAATGCTTTAAGTAAATTCATTTAACTTTCCATCAAAGAATTCCAACTCTCATTGTGAATTAAATGACTAACATACTTAATATGGTGATCAAGCATACTAAGCAAATCAAAGCACTTAAACAAACTTAAATCATACTTCATACATAAATAAAATAAACATTCAATAGACGAAGATAAGTAGATGAATAACAACTTAAATTAAATAGTTATAATGTATCAAAAGAACTTAGCCATAAACAAAATTACAATAAAGATGAAATAAGAGATAAGAAAACATCACTCCCTAAGGTTTACTTTCTATTTAAACCTTCTGATATATCCTTATTCCTTTGGCTTTGTTCTTTTGTCATCCTTTAAAACTAAGTAAAACAGAAAATCCAAAAGCAACTAAAAATGTTCTTAAGTAAACAGTCAAAGAATTCTTTAATTTTTCTCCATATCTCCAGGTGTTGTTCTCCCATATATTTATATGTATCTTCTCTACAAATATGTCCCTTAACAAGTCACGAAAGATTGCTTTTGAAAGGACATATTGTTTGGCTGAAAAATCAGGTGCAGAAGACACATTGTTTGCGAAGCAGCGCCTTTGTCCGACTCGTGAGCCTCCTCATGAGTCGTGATTTCCTTGAGTTCTTTTGAAGTCGTGCCCCATTACGAGTCGTGAGCCTCCTCACTACTCGTGAATCTGTTGCCTAGTCGTGATCTCCATCCTGCCTTACTCGTGAAATGGATGCCTAGTCGTGATCTCTTGTCCGAGTCGTGATATCCTTCACGACTCGTGATCTTCTCCTTTGAATTTCCACCATCTTCTTCATTTTCTTCACACTTCACCAATTTTAACCTAAAAACAAACATAAACACATAAATTGGACATAAACACATAATAATACATATAATATTACATACTTAACTATATAAATAAGAGAAAAACACATATAAAAAGATAGACATTTTACATGACATCAAATTCCCCCACACTTAAACCTTGCTTGTCCCCAAGCAAGAGAAAAGTGAGAAAATCTAATCTCAAGTCAAACTAAGTAAGTTAGATTATAATGTATTGCTCAATTATCACTTAAGATAAGATTGATATGAATTCAAACACCTTAACACTCATAATATTAGTACATCAAGACTTAAAACATGCATATTAGATTATCAAGTCACCTAAATTTACTAAATTCAACATTAAGAATATAAAGTCTCAAGACTAACCATGCTTAAGAGAGAATAGTGATCATAAAGCCTAAGATCCTAAGACTACAGTTGCCTTTTTGGACAATTAAAAAGCACACATACCGTTAAACCCATCTCATGGCATTTTTAGACTATGTTTTTCATCTTTTTCTTTTTCTTTTGCATGGGTATACTTTTAAACTTTATCCCATGAATAGCAAGAGAATGTAGTAATGGGTGCGTTTTACGCTCCATCCCATACTTGATTAAACTTTTGAGTATTCATCTTGCTTTATTGTTTTTATTATTTTTATTTTTCTTACTTTCTTTCTTTTTCTTTTTTTTACTAGTCCTCATCCATTATTGAAAGGCCTAAAGGTAAGTATTATGGCTATAGTTTCCATGTAGCAACTAAAATCCTAAAATCTTAAGCTAAATGAGCATATTCTAACCTTAAAGCATAGTTAATGAAGAGACTAAATAACCTAAAATGTTGAAAGAAGTAAAAAGAGATAACTTAAAAACATAAAACACATGCCAAAAGCTTGAAAAACTAATCAAATGAGTATAAAAAGTAAATGAATATTCATAACAACCTATATTTCATACAATATGAGCAATACTTATAATAAAACTCACTATAAAAGTTAGTCTACGTAAAGAAAAAGATAAACAAACAACAACACACACAAGTGCTCCCCCACACTTAGAACACACATTGTCCTCAATGTGGAGAAACAAAACAAACACACAAACAAAAAGAAAATAAAAAATAAACAAAAGCAGAGAGGAAAGAAAACTCTCCTCAAATTCATGGTGAAGGTGGAGGCAAAACAACCACATAGCCCGGTTGGGCAATGAAAGCGTCCACCTTGTGTTCAAGGCGGCGTTGACTATGAACCAATTGACTTATGGTTTGTTCCAATGAAGCCAATTGACTTTGGATGGCGGATTGATTGTGTAGCAATTGATTGAACATGGAAGTTATGATATTCGAAGAAGATCCAGCAGTTGGTGTGAAAACAGGTGAAGGACTAGGTGTACCCTCCATAAGATCATCACTAGGCCCTTGCTTCGTTGGTCTTGACTCGTCCGAAGTACTTTCCATATTAGCCACCTGTGGAGTAGAAGTACCAGGAAGTTCCTTCCAATAAGAACGATATATAGGTGGTATGTATTGAAAGGAATTGTTAGTGACTTCTCCTCTTACAAACAAATGCTTAGAAAAATATATGCATGGAAGTACACCATCATAAATACGCAAATCAATATCAATGCCCCTAGCAATAGCAACAATAACATGTCCATGTGTAATAGGGGATTCCGGACGATTAACACAATTCAGTAATTGTTTGAAAATCCAATAAGACCAACATATAGACTTACGGTTATGCACACACCACATCAAGAAAAGTTCATGACATGAAACTCGATTAAATTCAGGCTTGTTGAAAACAATGGAGGCAAGAATCTTATGCAAAATTCAGTATTTCAAGTTCGATATAAACATGGATTTAGCCTCTCTAGCCCTATATGGTGTAGTTAAACCAGTAAGAAAGTTCCAAAAATCATTAGGCCTATAACTCTTAGGAGGAGTACATAATCCATTTGGGCTAAAACCAAAGATATGATGCATTATGAAATAAGTAAGAGTATGATCAACACCATTGAAACGAAAGTCTATAAGCCTAGGATTATCAGCATTTTCTTTAAAATTTGTGTAAAATTCCAAGACTAAGTCAGGGTAGAACTGCTCATGCATATTAACAAACCTCAAGAGACCACATTCAGACAACATCTCATTCACTTCATCAAGAACACCCACACTTTCAAGCAAAGAGTTAGGAAAATACTTACATTGAGATTTTTCTCTATCTTTTAAAACAAGGAACCTGTTGGCTTCATGAATTGAGGAAAGAGGGAATGGTGAACCAAAGTCTGTCTGTAAGCTCGAAAGTGGTGGTTCATCGCCTCCTTGCTGACCCCTTGATGCTGAAACGTTCTTCGTCCTTACCATGGTTGTGAAAGAGAAAAAGAAACAAAGGAAACAATGTGCAATGTGGCTGTAACATGAATTAGTGGAGAAATGGGAAGTAGATGTTGCAGGGAAAAGAAAAAAAAAAGAGACAAAAAGAAATGGAAGTTACAGTGAAAGAGCAAGAAGTTTACGAAAAGAGTAAAAGAATAAGGAAAGTGAAAACTGAAAAAAAAACTACCATAGTATTTATAGAAGAAGGAGGGAAAATGAAAAAGTATGACGTTTAGAAACCCTAATTTGAATTGATAATCGTTCCCTCTCTTAAATGGAAGTTAATAAGGGGTAGTTAAGCTAATTAAAAACCGCTAATACTCCTAATTAAAAGAAATTTAAGTAAAATAAAGAAATAAAAATGAAATAAAAATAAAAACAGGGAGTTAAAATTCACGACTCGTAATTTTGGAACAGTTCTTCACAAGTCGGCACCATCATCATGACTCGTGAAGATAAAGGGAATTATGGCACATAATAATGTAGTTCACGAATCGGCACCATCATCACGACTTGTGAAGAAAAATAAAGAGACAATAAAGACATGATCACGAGTCGGTATGTTGCTCACGACTCGTGAGCCTTTTGCTTCTGTATAAAACGTGATCTTGTTCATGACACGTGATTCTGCTCACGACTCAATAAAGAAAGCTACTGGAATACTCGTGAAGACAGTCACGAGTCTTGAGGCACTCGTGAACATGATGTATTTCTCTGCAAAATCTTAACAACTTGATCCAAAAATTAAAATAACAAAGAAAAATAAATCAATTAATATGAAAACTATAAAAACATAAAACTTAACAAAAAACAAACCATAAAACAAATAAATCCAAACTAAAAGAGCTAATTATATACAAAAATATTATGATTGTGTAAAAGAGAAATTTAACAAAGAAACTTTGTGAGTAGGAACCAATGCATCACCAATGAAATAAGGCTTCAATCTATGGCCATTAACCTTAAAAACCTCCCCTCTATCATTAGCAATATCAACAGCCCCATAAGAAAAAACTTGAACAACTTTGAAAGGTCCCGACCATCTAGACTTTAATTTTTCAGGAAATAGCTTCAATCGAGAATTATACAACAAAACCATGTCACCAACTTGAAATTCTTTCTTTGATATATGTTTATCATGCCATGATTTAGTTCTTTCCTTATACAACTTAGCATTTTCATAGGCATTCATATGAAGCTCCTCTAACTCTTGTAATTGAAGTAATCTCTTTCTACCAACTTGTTGCATATCAAAATTTAACACCCTAGTTGCCCAATAAGCTTTATGTTCAATCTCAACCGGCAAATGACAAGACTTACCATAAACTAATTGATAAGGCGTAAGACCTATAGGAGTTTTAAAAGCCGTTCTATATGCCCAAAGAGCATCATCTAACTTAAGTGTCCAATCTTTTCTTGACCTAGAGACAGTTTTCTCTAAAATCCACTTAAACTCTCTATTACTAATCTCAACTTGTCCACTAGTTTGGGGGTGATAAGGTGTAGCAATTTTATGAGTTACATTATATTTTCTCAATAATTGCTCTATAACTTTATTACAAAAATGAGACCCACCATCACTAATAATGGCCCTAGGTGTTCCAAATCTAGTAAATATAACTTTCTTAAGCATCTTCTTAACCACCTTGGCATCATTTGTAATGGTTGGAATTGCTTCCACCCATTTAGATACATAATCCACCATAACTAAAATATAGCGATTCCCTAAAGAACTAGGAAATGGTCCCATAAAGTCCATACCCCAAACATCAAACAATTCAACTTCTAAAATACCATGTAAAGGCATTTCATTCCTTCTAGACAAATTTCCCATTCTTTGGCACTTATCACAACTTAGTACAAAGTCTTTGACATCCTTAAACAAAGTAGGCCACCAAAAACCAGCTTGCAAAACCTTGGAAGCTGTCTTAGAAACCCCAAAGTGACCCCCTAAAGCATAAGAATGACAATGAGCTAATACTTCACCAACTTCTTCATGAGGAATACACCTCCTAATCAACCCATCAGCACATCTCCTATATAATAAAGGTTCTTCCCAATAATAAAACTTCACATCATGAAGGAATTTCTTCCTTTGCCTATAATCTAAACCATAGGGAAGCATACCACTTACTAAATAGTTTGCTATATCGGCAAACCGTGGAAATTTCTTAGAAACCACACTAAAAAGATGTTCTCCATGAAAAGATTCATCAATAGGTATCCCATCATCATTATCTTGCAAAACACATTGGGTTAACCTAGATAAATGGTCAGCAACTAAATTCTCCTTTCCCTTTTTATCCCTTATCTCCCAATCAAACTCTTGTAGCATTGATATCCATCTTAACAATCTAGGCTTAGCATCTTTCTTACTCAAAAGGTACTTAACGGCAGCATGATCAGAATAGACAATGACTTTTTGCCCTACAAGATAAGCCCTAAATTTATCAAAAGCATATACAATAGCCAAGAGTTCTTTTTCAATTGTTGAGTAATTAATTTGGGCATCATCTAGTAACTTGCTAGCATAATAAATAACAGAAGGCTTCCCATCAATCCTTTGGCCTAAAACAACCCCTACCGCATAATTACTAGCATCACACATCAATTCAAAAGGTTGATCCCAATTTGGTGGTTGTAACACCGGTGAAGTGACAAGAGCATGTTTAAGAGTTTCAAAAGATTTAAGACATGCCGCATCAAAATGAAAATCAACATCTTTACCTAGCAACGTGCATAAGGGTTTAGCTATCTTAGAAAAATCTTTGATAAACCTCCTATAAAAACCAGCATAGCCTAAAAAGCTTCTAACATCTCTAACATTTTTAGGAGGAGGCAAATTAGCAATTATTTCAATTTTAGCTCTATCAACTTCAATCCCCCTATTAGAAACTAAATGTCCTAAAACAATGCCCTCTTGAGCCATAAAATGGCACTTTTCCCAATTCAAAATCAAACCATGCTCCATACATCTATCAATCACCTTAGAAAGATTAGATAAACAATCCTCATAAGTAGTGCCATACACACTAAATTCATCCATGAAAACTTCTACACATTGATCAATAAGATCACTAAAGATAGAAAACATGCATCTTTGAAATGTAGCTGGTGCATTATACAAACCAAAAGGCATTCGCCTAAATGAAAAAGTTCCATATGGGCATGTAAAAGTTGTCTTAGATTGGTCATGTGGATGAATTGGTATTTGATAGAAACCACTCAACCCATCTAAGTAGCAAAAGTAAGAAAAATTAGCCAATCTTTCTATAACTTGATCAATAGAAGGTAAAGGAAAATGGTCCTTTCTTATAGCCTTATTTAACTTCCTATAGTCCACACACAGACGCCAACTCGTAATAGTCCTAGTAAGAATTAAATCATTATTATCATTACGAATTACAGTTAAGCCACCCTTCTTAGGGACAACTTGAATTGGGCTCACCCACTTGCTATCACTTATAGAATAAATTATGCCATTATCAAGCAATTTAATTATTTCCTTCCTCACAACATCTTTAAGAGTTGGATTAAGCCTTCTTTGACCTTCAATATATGGAGGGCTTAGAATCCTCCTCCAACAAAATTCTATGCATGCATACTTTAGGTGCAATCCCTTTTAAATCATTAATAGAATATCCCATGGCATTTCGATGAGCAAGTAGAATACCACGTAAAGCATCCACATCATGCTTAGCAATTGATGAATTAACAATGAATGGCAATTGAAAATTTGCATCTAGAAATTCGTACCTTAAGCTTGTTGGTAGTGGTTTGAGTTCAAGCTTGATTTCCTCCTTAGATATCTTTGATGACATATCCTCATCCTTCCTCAAAGACTCAATTTTTGAGAATCTTCCTTGGAAAGGATATGAGGCAACTTGCAAAATCTCATCACAACTCTTATTTAAACAATAAGGTGCAATAGGGTTTTGACTCAAACAATCATTCACAACACTATCAATACACTCATCAAGAATATCATAAGCATCAATTCTATTTACCACCTCCATTGGTGAAGATTTAACCATCCCAAAAACATTAAATTCAATTGTTTCACCATTAACTTCAATAGATATTTTACCATTTTTCATATCAAAAACAGCCCCAGCAGTAATTAAGAAAGGCCTACCAAACAAAATGGGAATTTCAGGATCTTCATCCATTTCTAACACAACAAAATCAGCAAGAATCACAAATTTACCCACTTTGGTTGGAATATTTTCTAATATACCTATAAGGTGTGAAATAGACTTATTCGCCATTGATAAGCACATATTGGTAGGCTTTAATTCACCTAAATCAAGCTTTTTATAAATGGAATAAGGCATAAGGCTAACACTAGCACCCATATCACATAGAGCCTTATCAAAATATGTACCACCTATAACACAAGGAACCGTGAAACAACCAGGATCCTTTAGCTTAGGTGGGTATTTAGAATACATAGCCTTAGATTCTTCTACCAAAGAAACATACCCATATTCTTCAAGTTTACCCTTGTGACTCACAATTTCTTTTAAAAATTTTGCCCATGAAGGCATATCCTTAATTGCATCCACAAAGGGTATAGTTGTAGTAAGTTCCTTTAAATAATTCAAAAACTTGCCAAATTGCTTATCAAGACTTCTTCTAATGAGTCTTTGAGGGAATGGCAAAACATTCAAATTAACTTTAGGTCCATCTTCCCTAGATAAGGTTATATCTTTTTTAGGTTCATTAAGCTTATTATCATTTTCACTCACATCCCCAACATGATCATCATTCACAATAAGATTCTCATTACTTTTACTATTACTCTCAATCTTTTTCCCACTCCTTAACATAATGGATTGAACCGATTCATGAGGCAAAAACTCAGGTTGATTTGGTAACTTGCCTAAAGGTTTAGCACTAGAAGTGGCTTGTTGAGCCAATTGGTTTTCAAGCATCTTATTATGAGTGACAAGTTGATCAATTTTAGTATTTATTTGCCTAAATTGTTCCTCATTTTGCTTGTTAGTAGTCATTTGATGATTAACAAATTGTTCCATCAAATTCTCTAAATCGGATTTAGGTTGTTGGGGGTTAAAAGGTAGCTTATTTGGAAAAGGTGAAGGGTTAGGTAACTTGTTCATATGATTGTGATTATTATTATTAGGAGGGTTCAATTGGTCATTTTGGTTAGACTAAGAAAAATCGGGATGGGTTCTCCATTGTGGGTTATAATAATTAGAATTTTGACCTATCCTTTGGTTATAGTTCCCGTGAACAAAACTTACATCCTCACTGGACCCCTCACTATAATTAGCATACATATGAGGTCCACCACATCTCTCACAAACATGACTAACATTTTCAACATTGGAATGAGAATTACTTACCATTTTTGTCAAAGCTTCTACCTTAGCCGTCAAAAGATTAATGGAATCCAATTCCAAAAACCCCTTAGCCTTCGCCATAGTGGGTTCTTCTCCCATGTAGCCTTGTGAGGCTAACTCTTCCAACAAAGTTTCAGCTTCCTTAGCAGTTTTCTCCAACCATTTCCCACCTGAAGCAGCATTAACAATATTTCTATTTTCCTCCATTAACCCATTGTAAAAGATTTGAGGAATCATCCAATCCGGTAAGCCATGATGAGGACATTGCCTTTGAAGTTCCTTAAACCTTTCCCAAGAGGTATAAATAGTTTCATTAGGCAATTTTTTAAATGTAGATATTTGATTTCGAAATTTTGCCGTTTTATGAGGTGGAAAATACTTATGAAGAAAAGCTTGTTTTAATTGGTCCCAAGTAGTAATTGTCTCACTAGGTATACTAGCAAGCCAAATTTGGGCCTTTTCTTTCAAATAAAATGGAAATAACCTAAGTCTAATGGCATAATTACTCACTCCATTAATTTTAAGCGTAGCACACACATTAAGAAAAGCAAGGATATGAGCATAAGGGTCTTCCCCTTACAAACCTATAAATTGGTTATTTTGCACCATTTGAATGACAACCGGCTTGATCTCGAAATTGTTATTAGCAATAGCCGGTGCTGCTATTCCTCCAAAACTCTCTGAAATATTGGGCATTGCAAAATCACCAAGCGTTCTCCTTTCTTCGCCCGCCATAATTGGAAAATTATGACCTTCCTCCAATTTAACACTTTGTTCTCCTTCTACTTGCAATCTAAGTTCCTCTTGTTGCTTCCTTCTAAGTTCCCTACAAGAATTAAGAATACTTTTAGTCTAATATCATTACAAAAACTCTAATTCCAAAACAAACGAACACAATATAAGAATTCATACATCTAATAACTAATATATCATACAATCCTAAAACATCTACTCTTTTGTATCAATCAATAAAAATTCATTTTGAACCGTTCCCCGACAACGGCGCCAAAATCTGATGGGGGATTTAATTGAACCCTTAGTCTCACTAGACTGCATATAGTATGAGTAAGGTATCGTTCCAAAGGGAACGGGGTAAATTTTATATTGACGTAACAACAAGTAAATGGATAGGTAACAATTTCAATTAAAATCATGCAATTAATGTAAATTCTAAACTACTTAAAATATATTAAGTTAATTTTGGATAATATATTACTTAAAAGATGGGATGAACATATATTATAACCAAATAAAACAAGTTCATCTTTGAATTAATTAACAATCGTATGAATGATATGAATGGAGAATTTAGCCAAGATTCTTTAAAGCAATTCTCATTGTCAATAAAGAATGTTCTTACTTAGAGTCTATAAGCATTCTCATGTCATTATAGAGATAAATAAAAACCATGAAGTTCTATGCCAATTCTATAACCCCTTAAAGTGAATTCCTTATCTCTAAGTGAATTCAATGCTTTAAGTAAATTCATTTAACTTTCCATCAAAGAATTCTAACTCTCATTGTGAATTAAATGACTAACATACTTAATATGGTGATCAAGCATACTAAGCAAATCAAAGTACTTAAACAAACTTAAATCATACTTCATACATAAATAAAATAAACATTTAATAGGCGAAGATAAGTAGATGAATAACAACTTAAATTAAATAGTTATAATGTATCAAAAGAACTTAGCCATAAACAAAATTACAATAAAGATGAAATAAGAGATAAGAAAACATCACTCCCCAGGGTTTAATTTCTATTTAAACCTTCTGATATATCTCTTATTCCTTTGGCTTTGTTCTTTTGTCATCCTTTAAAACTAAGTAAAACAGAAAATCCAAAAGCAACTAAAAATGTTCTTAAGTAAACAGTCAAAGAATTCTTTAATTTTTCTCCATATCTCCAGGTGTTGTTCTCCCATATATTTATATGTATCTTCTCTACAGATATGTCCCTTGACAAGTCATGAAAGATTGCATTTGAAAGGACATATTGTTTGGCTGAAAAATCAGGTGCAGAAGACACATTGTTTGCGAAGCAGCGCCTTTGTCCGACTCGTGAGCCTCCTCACGAGTCGTGATTTCCTTGAGTTCTTCTGAAGTCGTGCTCCATTACGAGTCGTGAGCCTCCTCACTACTCGTGAATCTGTTGCCTAGTCGTTATCTCCATCCTGCCTTACTCGTGAAATGGATGCCTAGTCGTGATCTCTTGTCCGAGTCGTGATCTCCTTCACGACTCGTGATTTTTCCTTTGAATTTCCACCATCTTCTTCATTTTCTTCACACTTCACCAATTTTAACCTAAAAACAAACATAAACACATAAATTGGATATAAACACATAATAATACATATAATATTACATACTTAACTATATAAATAAGAGAAAAACACATATAAAAAGATAGACATTTTACATGACATCAAATACCTTTTAAGAAGACTTTATGATTACAAGGAGATTTTGATTCTCAAACATAGTATTTGATGCTCATAGGGAGACTTAGATACTCACAGAGAGGATTTGATGCTCACAGGGAGACTTGGATGCTTTTTAAGAGAACTTTGTGCTCATAAGGAGATTTTGATGGATTTTAATTTTTGGTGCTTGTCGAAAGGCGAATAAATTTTAAACTTTTTAATGCCTCTTAAGAGGAATTTAGTTTACTTGCTCCGAAGAGACTTTTGATTTTTGAATTTTTAGGTGCTTGCCAAAAGGCGAACAGATTTTGAAATTATTTTGTTGGAGTTTCAAGTTAAAAAGTCTTAGAAATTTTGGATAATTGCTCTTTTGGTCCGTTGTTAGACTTTGTGTTTTAGTGCATTTTGGATTTTGAAATTTTTTTTTTTAAAGATTTCAAACTTTAGATTCGCACTTCAAGATTTAGATTAATTTCCTTTTTTTCTTTCCTTTTCTTTTTTTTTTTGTGTGAACTTTAAGGTTGAGTGTTTTAAATTTTTGCATACCTTTTAAGAGGGCTTGATGCTCTCAAATAGACTTTAACTATGGGGTTTAATGCTCATTGAAAAGCTTTGATGCTCATAAAAAGACTTTAATTACCGAGCTTAATGCTCACAGAGAGACTGTGATCTCATAAAGAGACTTTAATTGCCAAGCTTAATACTCACAGAGAGACTTTGATGCTTATAGAGAGATGTTAATTATTGAGCTTAATGCTTACATAGAGACTTTGATGTCTTTAGGGTTTCTTTTTTTTTACATCTTGTAATGTACGTTTGATTTGTATAGTTTGATTGTGTTTTCAAATTTTACATTTTGAATATATTTTTTTTTAATTTTGTACAGTTAAGTATACTTTGAATTTGAGATTTTTAGACTTTGGAATGTACATTAAATTCTTTGTTGTTGTATTTTTTTTTCTTTTACATTTTCGAAATGTATTTTGAATTTTTATAATTTGGGAGCATTTCAAGGCCTCGATACTTTATTATGTTGAGCATTTACAAAACTTGTATTCTTTATACATTTTGGATTTTGAGTTGTGAGTAATTGGATTTTTTGTACATGTAAAATATTTGGAGTCTTGTACATTTGAAAAAAATTGAAGGTTTTATACATTTGAAGGGTGAAGTTTTTATACATTTTGTTTTTAAGTTTTGTACGTTTAAATTTTAAGCATAAAAGGGTCTTACCTAGTTGCCCCTAGTGAAGATGTGCATTGGTATCCTAACTCCATGAAAGGATCCTTTTTTTATGGGTTTGCATGATCCTCACCTCCTAGGAATTTTGTCTTTAAACAAGATAGTCATTCCCTTGAGATTACTTTTAGCATGGTGTGCACGAATGATTTCATCTATAGAGATATTCCTCTCGTATGATTTCTCCTATAGGAATTTTTTCCTACTTTGATTGCCCATCACTTGAAGTTTTATTCGAAGTATAGAGTCCACTCACATTTTCCTTGCAAAAAATTATTAACGTGAGTATGAGCAAAAAGCTATATATGTGTAATATATGTGCAAAATTTATACGGGTGTACACATAATCATATATATATATAAGCAATGTGTAGTAGGTGTTACAAGTGGTGTACAAAGAGTGATCTACCATGAAACATCCAAAGTTTAAAGTAGTGGCAACTTATCAAATGCTTTAAACTTGAATTTTATTCATCCTTGAATAAGCTAAATGGACCACATCCTTTACTAGTTCAATCTCAAAAAGAGAGATTAAGAGGACATTCTCAGTGACGGATAGGAGAGTAAGCATGCTGATACCAAAACTTATTGAACCTACACATAAGCACAATGCATACTAAGCAATTTTCGTATATGTGTGTTGAAAGCCAAAACAAAATTTTATTTTTGAAAAGCAAATTCTGGATGCAAATTTGGGGTGAGGTTCAACTTGAATGCATAAATGCATTCATAGATTTCCTCTTGAATCTCAATAAACACCATATGCCTCTTCTTACATACCAAATCTTACTAGAAGATCATCTTTACTAGATTGGATGAGACCAAACCTAGCATCAGAAGGTTTTACATTGGTTATAACATTAGATTTGGGTAAATGGCTAATAAATAAGGGTCAGGTCATTAGAGGAACATGATCACTACATTTTCTTTATTGGTGGAAGAATTATTTTCTATCCATTTTTCATTCTTAAAGCATTCTCACATTTGACTTTGGTGAATAATTGACTGGGGATTATTTGAGAGATAATAGCTCAATATTTTCCTTTCCATTTCATTTTTTTCATTCTCGTTGTTGTGATCTCAACTTCAAGGTTTCTTATTCCCCTTTTCTTCCTTTTTTCTATTTCTTTCTTTGCATTTTTTTGTCTTTTTCTTTATTTTTTTCTTTTTTCCTTACTTTTCTTTCTTTTTCTTTCTCTTTTTTTCATTTCTTTTTTTGCTTTTTTCCTTTTCTTTCATCTAATAAACTCTAGTTTCTTATGAATGGAATTTCTACAAAAGTTTTGTAGAAATTTATTTTTTCCATTTTTGATATGAGAAATCAGCTTTACCATAGTGGCTATCTTCCTAAGAGGAAGCCAATATGATTTTGGGTAAAGGGGTCATTTCAATGTGTGTAATATTAAAAATGAGCACGCATTCAACATGCTTGAAATAAAAAGCTCAAGGGGCTGATAAATGATTATGAAGTCTGGATAGGAGAAAGTCATTTAGAAAATTATACAAAGATGGCTACCTAAATCATTTTTTAGATTTTCTCTCAGCCTAAGGTTGCTTTGATAGGTAATTAGAAAGGTTTTAATGCTCTTATTGAGTTTTACCTAATCCCCTCATTTGCAAGTAGTTTTTTTTCATCATTTAAAATTGGCTCGAGGTGTTCAAAGTTTGGAAATTGCATGGTATAACTAAGGCTTCTATACAATTTAGCAGACATAGATAAAGTATCCTTACCTCCTAATTAGCTCAGGTTTGAATGAAACTGTAAGGACCCAATCATAACCCTAAGAGGATTATTGCTAATTAATTAGGACTGTCGTTAATTAAGGAAAAATGGGATTATTTTGCAATTATCAAGGTTAAGTCCCAAGAGGGATAATTTGGTAATTTCAGCATGTAAGTATATGAGTTAAGTTAGATTAAATTAAAGAAAAGGATACAATTGAAGTGAATTAGAAAGTCTTGGGGTTAAGTTGGAAGAAATTGAAATAATGGGGGTTTAATTGTGCTTAAAGGCATTTTAGGGAATTTCTTGGAAAGATATTTTTTTCCCACTCATTTATTTTGGGACTCTTGAAGAAATGGGGGATTGAAATTTTCTCTCTCTCTCTTAGTTACGGGATTGAGGAAGAAAACCTAAGGTTTTGGGTATTTCCAATCTCACGAAGGTAATATTTTCCCTTTAAGATCTCTTCTTCTTTCTTTTCTTTTTAATTTGTGATTTCTTTAGTGATGAGAGATTTCAAGATCTTGTTGTCATCATGTGTAAGGAAATGAGGGAGAAAGGGAGCTAGATTAATGGATGTAGAAAGAGTTCAAGCTTGAATAGCAGGTATGGGATTTGTTTTGGAAAAGTTATTGTATATATATTCCCTCTCATGTTGCATGTGTTTTCTTGAGAGATTAAGGGTAAATCTAGTAAGTGTTGATTATTTTAACATGATTAGTAACTTAATTGATAATTTAAGTAAGAGGAATGGTGAGATTTGTGATTAAATTTCATGTATGCATAATCGGGATTTGTTCTTTCTCCAGCACGTGGCCACGCATGTTTTTCCTCTTGAAGACACATAGCCACGTGTGTGCATTGCTCTTGGAGACACACGACCATGTGTGTGGTTTCCTCTTGGAAACACATGGCCACGTGTGTGTTTATTCTTCAAAATACACGGCCATTTGTGTTTTTCTCCTTCCCTATGCGTAGCCACATATGGCTTTCTTCTTCACCATGCATGGCCATGCATTTGTTCTTCTTCTCACACACGGCCACTCATGTTTGCTTCCTTTCTTGCACATGGCCACATGATGTTTCTCTCTTCCTTGCACGCGGCCACGCACTCCTTCTTCATGAAAAATGCGTGGCCACTCACCATGTTTCTTCTTTGATGTACATGGCCACATGTGTATTTGTTCTTCAAAACACATGGCCACATGTGTGGTTCTTCTTCAAAACATATGGCCACGTGTGTGTTTGTTCTTCAAAACACACGACCACTCATTGGTTTCTCTTTCGAAATACATGGCCAACCCTCCTTTCTCTGTATGAAATGCTTGACCAACCATGCTTCATATGTACTCTTTCACTCATTTGAGTATATTCTCACCCTAAGGTTTAAGCCATGTAATTAGATATTGAACACAGTATTATGTGGTCCAAAAGATCCTGAAGAGAGCAAGATTTGAGATAATTGGCCTAGTAGTCAGTATGAGTGATGGTAAATAGTTATTAAATGGAGATTGATATGTTATTTGATTACTGAGGGAGTAATAGATTATGAAAGTTTGTTCTAATGCTAGAGTCTATAAAGATATGATTCAGAAAGATATGATTATAGCATGAATTATTATAGAAATTAAAAGACATAAAAAGCTATTATAATAGGATGAAGATTGAATTAAGTTGTAAGTTACCCAAAGGTGCGTAAGGCATGATTACTTAATTGAGGAACCTCCACACATATATAGAGAGTGCGAAGCTTAAGGTAATCAAGCAAATTGAGTTAAGTAATGATGGTTCACTTGAACTCTAAATTAGAGGAGCTTGCACATGGCAAAGTTAATATGAATTATATTGCAAAAAAGTATGTTAAGGCCTAATGAGCATCGAACTGAGAATAACCTGAGGAAATATAGTAACTTAAACGATATGTTATTTAATGTGTCTTATAAAATCAATATAGGGTATGCACTAGGTCTAGGAATGGTTCTGTCCCAAAATACTATGATTTAACCTAGTGGTAATAAGAGAATAGTCGTAAGGTTGCATGTACGCGTTAAAAGAATAGGACATCACATCTTATTTTTAATTATGAAATCATAGAAGCTTGGTTATACCCCAAGTCACAAGAAAAATTAATGATTAGCAGTAATGTGTAATAATCTGCTCACCTATTTGCTCATGCCTATAATATGTTACGATTAGCACATGAGCATCCGTAGTGTGCTAACGACTAAGATGAAATAAGCTCACATAATCTACCTGGGTATAAAATACAAGTAAGAGGATTGAACTATTTATATGATTATGTTAAAGTATATAACTTGTTGTCTATAATCTGATAGACCATTGAAGTGAATCAAGGAACTAAATATGAACAAGTGTTGACCTTTAAATTGTAAGAGAATCTACGCATATTACTACTGTATGGATCATAAATGCATGAATATTGCTTTAAATAATTATATTTGATGTGAGTTATGATAATATGGGAAAATTGCTCGTGGCAAATGGTAACAAGGTATATCATTTAGAAATACCAATGAGTTATGTAATTCAATGTTTTACAATTGATGCTACCATGCTATGATGGGTGATTTGACTCATTATGTGATCATATATGAGTATCTATAGGGTATGTACTGTTATGATTCAAGTTGCCTTTATATGCACACATGTATATATGGACATACATATAATACTATGAAGATTTTTAGTTGCAAGAACTATATGAACTATACTTCCATAATCGCTTCATTGGCCTCATGATTAATATCAAGTATGATGAGATGGATCGATAAGACTAATAGTGTATTGTGTTTGCATTATTATGTAATCCACTACGATATGTATGAATGATGTTGATGTAACTATGTGATGACATGACTTGCATCCATGTGTAATGGAGCCTAAAACTCAACATTGATGTATGATAAGAATGATATGGATTCTTTATGAGTTGTGGCTTGAAGCCAAATGATGTATTAAGTAACAGACAATATGATGAATTAAAGATTTTCTTAAAGGGTTAAGCCTGTGGGTCTTAGTTCAATTATGGATTAGATAGGCATGCCTAGAGGAATATAGTCGCAGCTGCCATAGTCGACCCTGTTTGGGTCTTGTTCCTTAATGGAACCATCGTTCGGTCCTTTTGGGTCTATAGTTTATTCCTTGCTGGAACCATTGTTTGACCCCATTTGGGTCCATTGTTTGATATCTCTGGATATCCATAGTTTGATACCTTTGGGTATCCATTGCTCCTGTTATCCACCTTTTGAACTAGTACTTAGGCAGGCTATTAAAGATGATAAAATATAAACAAGATAAAGTAAAACATGCATTGATTGCTCTATTTATGTGATGTAAGGATGAGGAATGACCTATTGTTTGATTGTCTTAAATTCTTTTTGACTATAAACTGTTTTATGAAATGAAATGTCATGCTTTGTAATACATGATTGAAATGTCTCACTTCAATTAAGGAAGATTTTCGTATGAGTACCGGTATGAGATGGTTCCATCGATGGGATTCCACAGAGATTATATAAACCCTAAAGCATACACTATTGTACTAGAAGTTATATAAACTATAACATGTGCATTAAGTTTCCTGTACTCTATTTATAAAATGCATACATGTGACATTAAGACTTTGTCTTATAATATTGATATGTAATGCTTGTTCTTCATGATCACTTGCCACTCTGTCAGTCTGTTTATTTATATATAAATGTTTACACACATGTAGACATAATGATAGCATTCATTTAACCAAGTGCAATGCATGATATAGAATGATGCTTGTAGAGAATCAGGTTACCATGCTAAGATAGCATGAAGGATGTAAAGTTTGTGAATCTCATATGAGAATTGTGTGATATATGTGAAGTAATTATGCCTACCAGGACTACTTGTAGATGTTATATGACTTAAATACGCCTTTATATTATGAATTAATGTCGAATGCCTATCTTAGGTGAACAATGTAAACTAATGCAATAAGTGGAAATCTTATACCATTAATAACTATGATGACTAACCTATTGATTAAAAGGATTATAAGATGCATGATTTATACTAAGGTAAAAGGGTAAGATGATAGCGATAGATGATGAATGGCTAACCATTTAGGAAGTGAGACGAGTTCATAACAGGATAAATTATTCTAAACATGATACCCATTAGTAAGGTCGAAGACTTTCCTAAGAATGTTATTTATGAAATGAAAAATATAATAGACTCATATGTTATCCTGTGTGATTGTGAAAGGTTTATACATGATTGTGATGAATTGAGGAAAGAGGTTATATTTATATGTATAAAGTTTTGTTCCCACTAAGCTTTATAGCTTAGCACGGGTTTATTTATCCGTGTAGGTTTCAAGATAAGCTCCTGAGGATTGGGCAAGATGCAGTTGCCTTGAGGGTTTCAGGATACTTGAAGGCCATTTATGTTATGATTATTTACCAATAAGCTTGATTATTTTTATTATGGCATGTAATAATGGCCTGTCTTATTATTATTATTTATGCCTGACCTTTAATAGGTTTATGATGATGATGATGATTGATAATTATCCACGTTTAGTGGATTAGGGTGTTATAGAAACACAAATTTATAAAATTGAGATCAAACCCAAACTACAAGAAAAATTCTTATTCCCGACGAAAAATTACCGATGGAACATTTTTCTGTCACTAATTATCGACGGAAAAAATTATTCCGTAGGGAAAATTGTAGATAAAATGCATATTGTGACGGAATAAAGAATTCGTCGTAAATAAAGGAGGAAAACTATCCCACCAAACTTTACCGATGGAATTTAGCGACGGATATAAAAAATTTCGACGTTAAATTGGCGCCGATTTTCGCGCCTGAAATAGGCCACGAAATTTACCGACGGCTAATTATTTTCATCGATAATTTATCGACGAAATAATATTTCCGTAGGTAAATACCGACGGAATCATATTTTCGTAGGTAAATACCGACAGAATATTATTTCCGTTGGTATTTTTCCTACAAAAATATGATTCCGTCGGTAAAATACCGACGGAAATAATATTTCGTCGGTATTTACCTACGAAAATATGATTCTGTCGGTAAATTACCGACGAAAAGAATATTTTGTCGGTAAATGACCGACGGGAATAATATTCCATCGGTATTTACCTACGAAAATATAATTTCATCGGTAATTTACCGACGGAAATAATATTCCATCGGTATTTACCTACGAAAATAATATTCCGTCAGTATTTACCTATGGAATCATGTTTCCATCAGTAATTGTCATAAAAATCAATTGTTGTTATAGATTATAATAGTTATATTTTTTATTTTCTTTTAACAAATTTATTTTTTTAAAAAAATAATATATAAATTTTGATTATTTCATAATATGATTAAGTTAATAATGATTTATAAATAGTACTATGTGTAAAATTTGATTATTTCATTAATTACATGTAATTTAGTTTATTTTAGAAGGTATCTTTTTATATTTGCATGTTATTTATTCGTGATTAGACTTTGACTTTTATTATACTTGAGTTGGAATTAGTAAATAATAGACCTATGCAATAGAACAACCTTGAACCCAAAGATTAATGCTTTCGTAACATTTTTACAAAAAATGTATTTATTTATGGCCTTCATCAATTTATTAATACAAATGAAAATTACTAAACTAACTAAAGTTGAGGTTTAAAAAAAACAGACTTCTCCATCGTAAAGTTTCAAGAAGTCAAGATTTTTCTCATTATTATCATTTAAGCTCTTGAGGTATGTAAATGTTCTTGACATGATTTTAGGTCGAAGATTCAAAATCTGATCTCAAGTATGCCTCAATAATTAATTACGAGATGAATTTTATTTAAAAAAATGAAATTGGTTCAAAAAATTCTAATGTAATGATCTTGAAATAATCAATTGTTAAGACTTTTATAACTAACGAAATATGCAACAATTAAATTTATGGCATATTAAAATCACAAACTAAAAGAAAAAAATTGTTACGTTAATGTACTAATGTGATGAAAAAAAAAACATTCTAGACACTCAAAATTGTTATGTAAGGCATTCATATCCCATAAATTTAAGTAAGTAAATCATTATATTGTTGAAACATACTCTTACAAGCATAAACCATAATATTATATTATATAGGCCCAAAATTATCTACTAAAGCCATCATCACAATTTTATTTGTTCTATTGTCTAGATATTTTTTGTATTAGAGAGATTATAGGACTTGATTTTTTTATTTTGGAAAAATCCATAACAGTTCAAGAACGTTTTGTTTAAACCAAAATTAATATTAAATTCCCAAACTTTTCAATCAGATTACATTAAGTTTAAATTGGATAGTTTTAATAGCGGCAACTATTATGCATCATAAAACTCGCATGACGTCAAACCTAATAAGACAGGTGTTTAAATTAATTTTTTAATGTACATTGTTTTCTTTTTACTTTTCTCAAATTGTACGACACTTGATAATGTTTATTATTAAAATAGTTCATTTTGAACCTAACATAATATAATCGAAAAATATAAAAATTTAATATTTAGTTTTTTTATTCAGGAATTCACTATAAAAATTAATAATAATAATAATAATAATAATAATAATTAAAAAAAGGCTCAGGATCTTGGCCATTATAAGATTTTCGAATAATATTTGAAAATATCGGCCAAAATTTATATGTTTCCGCCAAATTTCATTTTCGCCCAAAATTTTGTCTCTTATGAATTTTAATATCTTATCCTACAATTCTTGTTTCGCTCTCTTTTTCCTTTTCAGTCTTTTATTTTATCTCTCTCTTGTGTTTTTTCTTTGTCTTTCCCCCATTCTTAACCGTAAAAGTAAAGACAGATTGAAATGTTCCATGGGTTTTTGTCATGCTTGATTAGATTTACTTCACAATTCTTTTAGCCTTTCCTCTTGAGTTTTTCTCCTTCCTGTTTGTTTTTGGCTTTTCTAGTTCTTTCTCTTAAGTCATCATTTCACTCTTTAAACTTAGATCGAGATTTAGTGAGCTTGGGTTTTTGCTAAAAAACCTGCATTTTGTTTTAGATCCAAGCTTGATATTCTAAATTCTAGTTTACATGTTTTGGCTCTGATAGTTTTGCTCATTTTTTCAGCTTGTAAGTGCTTTTCCTCTTTTTTTTTTTCTTTTGAGCTTTCGTTTTGGAGTGTTCTTACCTGCATAGTACTCTGTTTTTAGTGTTTGAGACTGATGATTAAAATAACATAATTAAATAAGTTTAGACATTTTTGGGTTACATTATTTTATTGTTAGAGATTGAAAGTGTCTCCTTAGCTAAAACCAGTAATGGTAGTAGCATTAGTTGCATTGCTTGAAAATTGGGGTTTTTTCCTAATTCTGCGAATTAGTTAGGAATTTAAAGTTAAGTTGTTTTGTTTTCATTTTCTTGTTTTAGCTACTTCCTGTCTTATGAGTAAATTTGGTATAATGCGGGCTGAGTTTTCGTTTTCTTATTTTAGCTACTTCTTATATGACAAAAATTTGGTATAACGTTGGATTAGTAATTTATTCCTTTTAATATTATGTTAACTTGTTAATTGTTTAAAATATTTTTTTTATCAGCTAAGCCTAATATAAACTATATTTTATTTAATTTAGTAATATGATTATAACAATATTTACTAATTTTTCTTAATTCTTTAATATTTTATATGACAAGAGGCCGGAGGAAGATTATTCTAATGGTAGATTTTGCATTATTCTAATGAGAGTTCCATTGTACAAATTACCTTTTAGATAATGTTCTTATCATATTTATTTAGCCTCTTGTGTACTTTGTTTCCTCATCTGCTTAGCTGTTAATTGTCCTTTGTTTTCTTATAAATCTAAGATTTTGATTCTTCCAACTTCCTTTAAAAAGAAAAAGACTTGAGATTCTCTATATATGCGACTACATTAGATGTCCACTTCATCATTTTATATATATAGGCATTTAATATCAATAAGACATTTAATAATTTAATTAATATTTGTTGGAATTTAACGGTTACATGCATCACATACATGAGCGGAATTTTAAATTTTTTTAACCATTAGATCTGATCTTGCCATGAATACACAATATAACTATATGAGAATAAGAAAAATCACCTTTGATTTTTGTTGAACAGTTGATTTTACTTTGCACCAGGTTATCGCAAACCACAGTGTCCAAAATTGAACACCTTCAATGAGTAATCCACACTAGAGAGGGGTAAATTGAACCAAAAAATTGGTGTTCAACTAGGGCTGGCCGAAATTCCAAGAAGCTAGCTTGGAGTTGGCGCAAAAAGGGAGAGAGAATAAAGAAAAAGACTTTCCTTTTGTTTTAATCACTTAACCCTAATTCTCATTAGTTGGCCTTTTATAGTTAGGTTAAAATTCCAACTCCTTAATGAGATTGGGCTCTTTAAAATTGCTGGAGAATTATTAATTGGGCCTCTGGAATTAATTATAATCATTTGGGCTTAATTAAATCCAATTTAAACCTTTTCATAAAAGTCTATGCACAAAATCCACAAACTAGGCCCTTAATGCATCTAATTGAATTTAAATACCCAAATGGATTCCAAATCCAACCAAATTAAATATGTAAGTTCCATAACACTTATGTAACATATATAAATTAATTTGGTCTAAGAAAAATCCCTCTAAGCCCTTTTGTATGGAGTTGGCGTGTGGCCCTCTTTTGGAGGGCTTCCTCCAACTTCTTCATTCCTTTGGCCCTTTATAATTTCTCCAATGGACCTATTAATTATTATATCAGTCTTATAACACTTATAGTAGTCTTATAACACTTATAAGATAATAATAATTAATCATAAAATACATTATTTTAATTAGGTCCAATTTTGCAGAACATTTCTCAAAAGTTCCGCGGATAATTTTATTTGATCATAATTAATTAAACTCTTTAATTAATTATTATGTTATTCACTTCTCTACCTTCATAATAATATCAAATATTATTATCTTTGTTATTTTACCATTTTCTCTATATGTGTGTGACCTATTGGGTTCCTGTCCATGTTGGCAGTATAATATGTAATTGTGAGTTCTATTCAAAACTCACATGATTTAAACTCCTTTAAATCATCTTATCAATCCCTATTGATACTTTTGATACATCATTATAAAAGTCATGATTGGCCTCTAGCTAGGCATCATGACTATCCAAATGTCAGGAAAGTCATGTGGTTTGATTGTACCCTTCTATAGAAACAGTTACTGTGCAATTACTCCTTTCACCACTCTTATCTCAATTAGATTCTGAGTATGGATTTCTGTCAACTCATATAAATCTAATTATGTATGTTCTATTAATTTAACCATTGTTCCTGAAATGCCCTTCATGGATCTCCATCCATCTCGGCATATTACTCTGGCCAGAGATTCACTGAACAAGGCAATTATAGAATCATGTGAGATAACTTCCCTTGTTAAATCTGGGATGGTGAATCCTTTGTCAATCACTCAACTATCTTCAAGTAGGTCATGATATACCCAATCTCCTAACTATGTTCACTCCCAGTTGGAAGTAATCAGTTATGGAGTCAAAGTATACCACTTGCTACTTAAGATAACTTTGGTGATCTCAAGTCTAAGGATACTTGCACAACCGCTATGAAGAGATTCCTCACTAACATAGATTTAATATCCATGTGAGGATTCTCTATACAGGTCTCCAATGAACTTGTTCTTCTAACAAGCATCCACATGTTAGCTTTGATTATCTTTCATAATCACAGTTATGAGAACCACTGCTTGAACCATTCAAGAAGCATAACATGTGCTAGTCTGTCCGAATTAACAATGTCCTATCTTGTTAATTTTATGACTAGGGATATTTAGATATTAAGACATTTGTATGCAATAGACATCTCACATAATGAACACCTTTCATGATTGCCTTTGCACTGTGTTTATAATATCTAGGACTTCATTTATTAATTTAAGATTTACAAACTCATGTATTCAAACATAGCATTAATAAATGAATAATGCCTTTTATTAAGAATATAAATTTCATACATATGAAAAACATCCCTATTACATGGGCTCTAGGGCATACTCTCTAACAATATTTCTATTATTTTATATACTTTACTATGGTAGTATAAATCAAAATGAAGCATTTTTTGTACCCTGCTTAAGACTTTTTTGTGCTCTGCTCTGTACCTCACACTTACTAGTAATGCTTCTCTACATAAATAAACATAATATTATAAATTTACTAGATGTATATTATGCGATAGGCTAGAATCCTATGTGGGGTTTTTATTTTTTTACTTTGATGTACTTTATGATAACGACATTTTTCTTAAATTTTTTTTGTGGTTATGGATGATATTTCATGCATGTTTCTATTTTATTTACCAAATAAAGCTATCCCATTCCTCGTTTTTTCTTTCTTTGCATATAGATGAATAAAGACCAGCTTATAACGACTGAATATTAACCATTTATGAATTATGGTTTTTGTCCTACTATTTATTTTATTTATTAAGACCTTAACTTCTATTTAATATTTAAATCAAATGTGATAATATTCCTTTTAAATTACTAAAACACCCTTTGACTGAATTGTATTTACTACATAAATAGGTTTAAAAAGATGCCATCGAAGAGAAAGAAGGGTATGTTACCGCCAAGGCTTAGGTTACCATCGGGAGGAGCATCCTATGCATGACCATACGAGGCATCACCTTCTCCATCAATAATCCCTGTAGATTCACCAGTCCTACATAGTACTTCACCATAAAAAAACCTTGCTACATCTACACCATCACCATCTATTGATGAAACATCTACTCCCACACTTGACAATGCATCTATAGCAAATGAGGAAACAAAAACAATAGCTAAGGATGGAGTTGATGGCATGTAGCCTGGAGCAAAAGGAGTTGATGGACGGACATACATTACCATTGTCAATAATATGTTAGTTAAAAGGTTAAAAATTATGCTATACATGATTAAAGTAATAGTTTATACATTAGATTATAGTATTTAATATGAAAATTATCTTAACCTCTGGATATCTATTATAGGTTGGTCCCGTCTGGATTGTGCTCTCGTAGCATCTCCTCCAAATTCAAGGAGAAAATTGAATTTAACGGTTATTTGTGGAAGAATCTCTTTCAGGAGATAAAAGATCTCTATTATTAGGAGTTTGAGGTACATGTAGACTTTAATTAGTTTATTATTGTTGTTTATAAATACTTATAATTATTTTTTCAGAAAGAATTTTTTTGGGATTCAAAATTTGATGTTCTCATTTACAACGTATGGGAGAGTCGAGCTCATGCATGGTACATAGATTTTATTAGTTCCTATAAATTGAGTAGTGAACGGCCTCATTTTATATCTGAAGAAATATGGGACAATTGGCGGAATTATTGGTCAACGCTTGAGGCTAAATCCATTTCTGAGCAAAATTCAAGTAACAGAAGGGGAGGAACTGAGGGGGAGAGTCTACCTGTGCACACTGGTGGATCTATGACCCACCAGGAGCATGCAAAGAAAATTGACTTCACATTTATATTTTGAATTTTGTGCTTTTGATGGATCTTACCATTCTTTTAGAAGCACTTCATTTAATTCTATTAGATTATATGTCTTGTTACTATGTATGTCTTGTTATTGCCATATTTTGTGATTGTAAATGAAGTTATGAAGGTGGAGGACCTTGATTGGGAGTGTAAAATTTGCTATTTGAAGGTTTATGAAGTATGATTTTTAAGTTGTTATACTTCCGAAAATTTTACCAAATGAATAGTAAATTAGCATCACCATATGTTAAATATGGAATGGAAGTTAGGAATGAAAATTACCAATCGGAGTAAGCTTAACTTGTAAAATATATGACATCCTAATAATAATGATGATTATAGTAATTGTATATATATGTATAGAAATAGAATTAAATGTAGGATTGTTATTCTATATCTATGTTACTGCCATTTTTTTTATAATCATTTGTTATCTTTTTCGATGCTATTAGTTGTAATCTTTATATTATGATGGTTTATTTTGGAAAAAAGATTTTTGGTGCCTTATTAATGCTTGTCTGGTTGAGACTTATTTTTTGTTTAATAAGGGGTAAATATCATAAAATTAGATACAATCCTCCTAAAATTTTTTCAAACTGTAGGTAATTTATCTCTATTCTATGCAGGAAAAGTCTACTAGCCAAAATCCTACATCACTACAGGTCTTTATGCACACTCATACCAAAAAGCATGATGGTGTAACATTATCAACAATCGATGCAAGCAATTAAATGTATGCAATGTAAAGTATATATTTCAATATTCATTTCATATATAATATTAGTTTAAAATTATAACTAAGAAGTATAAATAATTATAATGATAGGATCAAATACAAGAGGAGGTACAATGTCATTCGCAGGATAACCCAAATATTGATGAGAATCAGACATATCTACAAGTAGTTGGTGGTAAGGACCATCGAGGCAGAATTTTTAGCCTTGGATCTTTCGCAAATACATAATATACGCATTCCTCTACATCCAGTACAACAGCCTCCAGCAGACAAGCTGCATTAGGTAAGGAAGTAGTTGAACTTCGAAATACAGTTAGTTTATTAGCAACTCAATTGCTCAAGTCTATGGAATACATAGCCAAGCTTTGTACTCAGATGAAAGAAGTAAGGGGGGAGGGCAGCACATCGCAGCATCCAGATAATCCACCCGCACCGACATAATAGGGTTTTATATTTTATTACTTTTGGGACTAATAACGATTTGACTGCAATGTTAAGGCTAATTTATACTTCAAAGACTTGTAAGAAAATGATATGTTATTGAATATTATAAATTTAATGTTCTTATTTGATTTCTATTAATTTATTATTGTAAATTATATATTATATATTATATTGTTGATTACGATTTCACTATATAGAGAAATAAAATTAAAATTTGAGAGAAAATTAAATAATAAATAAAATAAATTTTGAGATTTTTTGTCAAAATATAGCCAAAATATTTTTTCGTCGAATGTCGATTTTCATCAGTAAATTTAGCTACGGAAAATATCATACCGTAGCAAAATATTGCCAATGGAAAACTTTTTCTTCGCTAAATTTGCTTACGGAATAGCTGTTTCCATCGGCAAATTTACCTATGGAATATATATACCATAGGAAATATTGCCTACGAAATGTTTTTCGTCGGTAAAAAAGGCAAACAACGACAATAATTGGTCTTCATTTAGCGACGGAATTAACGAAGGAAATATATTCTTTTTCCGTCTGTAAAGTTACCAACGGAATTATTTTTCGTCGGCAAAAGTGCCTACAACCATATCTTTTTCGCCAATTTTCGTCGCTAATTTCCGTCGGCATTTTTGTTTCCCTACGGAATTTCACTCAATTTCGTTGGGAATTTCCGTCAGTATATTGGATTTTTCTTGTAGTGCTATTCATAGTTAAAAATCACTAGGATGAGATATAATTTCCAATTAAAAGTAAATTGACAAGAAGCAATTTTGCTAAAACTCTGAACAAGCACAAATTATCTTAATTAAAATACTCCCTAAGTTTAGGATAAGAACTATGTTGTGGAAGCCATCATGAATGCATCTGGAAGACAGTTACCATTAAGTTAAAATTGGAAAAAGAAATGACACAACAACAATCGTTTTAAATGCAATAGGGAAATAGTGATTATCGAGTTCACGTTCGGGAAAGAAAGGTGGTCCTCAAGCTTGAAATTGATAAGAATGATAATGTGATAATCCTGAGATATAACCTAATGAGATAAATTAGGCATGAGGCTTAAGCTATTTTAATGGGGCTACTTCCTTGAGATTGACTAAAAGTTGGTGCTACAATAATTTTCCTAAATATATTGGAGAAGTAGTGACCCTCAAATCATTCTTAAGGAAATGACAACACTATGTTTTTTTAAAATGTATCAGGGAGGTAATGATCCTCGAACTTGTAAATTAAAAGAAAGCCATGTCAAAACCTTAGGCACAGCTTAGCAAGATAAATTAAGTTAGAAATGCTCACTAAAATTGGGAAAAGACAATGCTGTGATCACCACAAATACATAAAAGAGGTGATGATCCTCAAACCTGAAAAAGAAAACTATGTAAAAATTCTAGCAAGATAAACTAAGTTAGGAACATTCCCTAAATTTGGCAAAAGACAGTTTTGTAGTTGTCATTGCATTTATGAGATAAATCCTCGAGTCCCCAAACTTCATATTGAAGGCCTTGAGCAAATCATCGCGGCAAGGATAATGGAGCTGACTTCCACTTTACCTACAAGGTTATGTATATGAAAACATATACAAAAGATTTGCGTGTGCAAGAAGATGTACACAAAGCTACGTATGAGGCATTCATATGTGTGTGTAAACACATGTATAAAACTATATGCATCAACATTCATGCTAAAAAAAGTGCAAAAATGCAAGACATACAAAAACATATGCAAATATGCAAGTGTGTGTAGGAATGTAGGAATGCAAGAATGTATACGTGAGGTGTATATTCTACACCTTACATGATTAAGGAACTCTTTCTCTGATGCAAACTAGCTGATGATCCGTACATGTCCTTTTTAAAAGTCTTGGTCTTTAGGCAAGCTTTCTCTGTTTATTTTCTTTTAGTTTTTTTCTAGCTTGCCTTCTTTCTATACTTTATTATCATTCTCAGGGTAGCTAATGTGTCATTGCTACATCTTTGGCAAAAGAAAGTTCACTTCCTTGCATACTGCAATATACGCATCCTTTTGGGTGCTATGTTATGCTGAGCTTGTGATTTCAACCTCTCAACTCAAAAGTTGTGCCTCCCTGCCTAAAGGGTTTATGGTAACTTAGAATTCCCTTTCTACCTTTATAACTCTAACTTACATCTCAACTATATGTAAAGCTCTCTTAAGGGGAGGCAACCGAAGTATTAAGGATTTCAATTAGTGGTTACTAAACTCACATCCCATAGTGACTCTGTCTCCCTGAAAGATTTAGCCAATATATTGGATGATCACTAACATACTCATCTTTCCTAATAGTGTTATTTTGTTGATATTTCTTGCCCAACATTTGGCATTGATCTCAAAGAATCTGATTGATGGCTCTGGTCTACTTGGCACAATTAAAAGTATTTACAGTATGCCGATCCTATCTCCACTTTGTGTGTCCCTAGATGGGTAATTTAGATGCCTATTCTTGTGCAAGTTGTGTAAGGCCACATTTTAAATCATGACCCACTGTACTAAATCGATTAGGAAATCATAGGTTATAGTAAGAAAACTTTACCCTTTGGAAGTAATCTTCTATCATCTGTATTACATTAGGCTCTATGATTTTCCACACCATCTAGTTTTGAAATAGTGGAGAAGTTCCTTATCACATGAAGTGATGGTATTACTATTTGGAATTTAAGCCCACTTCCGGATGTGTCTCTATTTATACGATAGGTTTCTTTTGATACGTTAACCATATGCTAGTGCCTAACTTATGCATGTATTTGTATTTACATGCATTATATGGCGATAAGAGCAATTTATGACTACACATGTAATGCAAAAATACAAATTTTAATTTAATCTCAGGGGGTGACATTTTGGGTGTACCTTACTCCTGTTGTTAGTCAACCTTTGTAGGTTTCCTTGAAATTTTGAATGGGTAGATTCAGATAATCTAGGTTTGACATTTAGGCTCATTTACTCAAGTAAATTAGGCTTTCTATTTAAGTTTTCTATTAAGAAGGATAGGAATGGCATGCTGCAATGTTTAAATCATCTCTCAAGGTGCCATTATAGGTCTAATAAGGGTTTAATCACTTTTATTTTGCCATCTCAAGACTCACCCCAAGAGTTATAAGGGATATACTCAAAATGTCTTCATGTTTGAGTTTAAATAAAGACTTATGTTTATTAAATTAATATCTTAGACATGAATTATCGTGCAATAAAACAAGACATTGCATTAATAAGAAAAACTCATATTATTAACAGGGTTAGAGAAATATATACACAATTTTAGAGATCCACTTTACATTTGTCAAAAGGTGGCTTATTACATCTTTTTCACTGTAGGTACGGATAACAAAAAGATCTTTCAACATCTCGAGGGATTGAGCGGGTAATGGCTAAATATTTTCATGTCACAGACGTCTCAGAGCAAATACCATATTGGTGAACTCGAGTCAAACCCAAAAGCTGGTGATGATATAACACCATGGTAACTCTATCTCTTCCTCTTTTTCTTAGGATTTGGCACCTATTCAATGTCAACCCAGTCCCGAATGCGCTTCCTCAAATCATGGCAGTAATCTATCTTATGGCCTATATGTTAATGGTAGGCACAGTACCGGTCCATTCTATACATAGGCCTACCCTGATTTTTAGATGGTTTAGGTGGCAAAGGTTGTAATTTTCCTTCCTTAACAAGATGGTCAAGGTGCCAAGACAACAGTTTCCCCATTCTTATAGCTGAGACACTTGCAGTTCTGCCATTGTTACTCCTGCTGTTACTATCACTTCCATAATTCTTTCCAAAACTTTGGTTGGTTGTGCCAGCATTATTTTCCAAATGTTTAGCCTTAGCTTTGATGGCTATGTCTTTTAGAGACTCCCAATCCTTTAAGCCTTTCATTCAGAGCCTATCTTTCACGTAGGGATTAGCATTTTAGATGAACAACCTAATCTGGTCAGTAGTTTATGGCTTCTTCTTCATCTATATTACCATGTTCCTCTACTACATAAGGTACTTATGGAAATACTCTTCTGGTTTGTAATGAAATATCTTTAGATCCTTCAGAGTCACCTCCAATTTGGTGGTACAGTCATACTGCTTTAAAAATTCTTTTATTAGCCTATCCTAATCTTCCTTATTTTTTGGTCCAACCAGTGGTACCGGTTAATAGAATGACCTATAAGAATAAGGCCAAAGTATTCAAACTTTTATTGTTTAGTGAGGGTAGTCCTTTTCATCACTAGAGCATAATGCTTTATATGGACTGTTGGATTAGAAGTATCATTGAACTTAGGCAAGTCGAGCATTCTAAACTTTTATGGTAGCACTTTTCTGCTATTCAAATCACTATCTTCTGGGTCAATATCCTTACCTGTTGGCATTAATCAGGCACAACCTTCATCTTTTCCTCCACCCTTCTTAAGGTTGGATTCTCTATTATGGGTATTTAGAGCTTGCATACAATCATTTTTTAGGACATCCCCTTCATGCTCTTCTTACTTAACTGGGAAAATAAGCGGTGCCTTACCATTAGGACCAGCAGCAGCTGGAAAGGATAAAGTTATTACCGTAGGGGTCTCTTCGACCTTAGTCGATTCAACTTGACTAACAATAGATTTTATATGCTGCGCTCTAGAAGTAGAAGCCATGGTGGTAACCTTTTCACTGATCATGTCCATCACCCTCATTTCAAGGTCTTTAAATTTCTTATCTAGGTCTTAAGAGACTGAAGCACCAGTTGGCTTTATAGGAACATACATCTCTACTTTTTTAGATGCCTTTTGATCTATTTCAGAATACCTACTTATAATGTCACTCGGATCCACTTTTAAAGGTAATTGCATAACCTCTAAACCAACTAAGTATGCAGTATAGGATGGCTATAAAATCAAAAGGTTAGAGTGACGTATGATATGTAGACATGCTAGGCATACATGTGATACATGGTACATATGTGATGCATGAATATGAACACATTATGATGCATGGCACACAAATATGATATATATATTTTCATGGTAAAAAAGGATTAACATACATGTTTTTTACATTATTACATTAATTATCATTATTTATTTGCATGCAAAATGTAATGTATGCTCATGCACAATCATGCGGATAAGATTTAAACTTTTTGGTTTTCATTTAGATATTAAACCGCAATTTATGCAAACAAAAATTATACACACATAAAGTGAAATACACACATATCAAGGGAAAAATTTATGCACACAAAACATGCACATTTTATTAGCTATTATTACTAATTTATAATTAATTAAAAATGCATGTATGTATATGCAGCATGGACAACCACATGTGAAAGAAAAGGGAAAATCCTTTCAACCTTATTACTCCTACATAAAAGGTCATACAATCTTTTTTCTAGGCAAGATTAGCTCATAGGTTAATAGAGAATTCGATGAATGCGTATTTTACATGGTGGAAAATCGGTAGTATAACCTCTTTTTATTGAAAGTACATGCGAATGAATTTTGGCAATTGTATATTTAAACAATCCAAATAAGCTAAAATGTTCCCATCAGGGCATTAAAGCATTTGGTGAGCAGACATCTAAGTTTATAAGGATTTATTCAATATATAAAATCCCATATCACAAGCAAGATATTATGGCATATGCCCCTTAGTGAAAGTATCTATACCATTACATGGGCTTAGTCTGGTGATATAACTTTAGGGCTATCCAAGTGTGATCCCTGTTAATGGATCTAGCTCACTATAAGCATAATGATTGATTGGATCACCATTTAATATATCAAAATGTATGAGGCTTGGGTTGGTAGTCCTTCCTAATGCTTCCTTACATTGAGTAAACGTAGGTTCGTGCATCAAGAATGTACCGAGGCTAAAAAAGGGATGCCTAACTTAATTCTAAGGCTCTAGCATGAATGCAATGCAATTTTTCAAAAAGAGATAAAATATATTAATCTCCAAACTCATTTATATTAAATCAACCAAAGGTACTTTCAGTGCAAAATCTCATGTTCCCTAATGGAGTTATCATTGTGATGCATGTCGAACCCTATAGGCATTTGGTTTGCTATCAAAATCTTATTTTTAGGGCTCGAGACCAAATCAAGATTTATTTAACTCATGAAAGCCAATCGCTTCGTAATAGATAGCGATCTAATCCAACAAGCGATGCACTCGAATCTCTAAAAGGCATGAGACAGTGTATTGGAGTATCGCTATCCATTTATTAAGGACTGACTTATGAGGCATCTGCTGAGCATCACATGGCATAAATTTAGGATTCACCACCTAATAGAACATTGAAAAACTGATTTTTAATATCTTGTGATACCGAAACTAAAGAGAGTCCAGATTTTACTTCTATTTATACCCTTGGTTAATGCTATATAAATGAGTTTAATGATTAATATGTTTCATCTTTTCTCTCACATAAGTTATCATATATAGAAAAATAAAGGCGCGTTCAAGTACGTTGGAAAGCAATAAAACATACATGGAAAGCATTAAAGCCAATGATATTGAAAGGAATTAAAGAATATCATTAATAAATGTAAATATGAATCATACATAAGTTGGATAATTGATTGAGTTCTTTTGGTGAGAACATTGGTCCTCACATGCACATTTACAAAAGGAAAGCATTTTGTAGTGTATTTCAGATAAAAATGGGATAATTGATTCCTCATGATCTTGGAAAAAAATAATCGTGTTAGTTGATTTTAAATAGAAAATATTTTGTATTTATGAATAAAAATACTTAATTTAAATGCTATTTTAGGGGTAAAAATCAGGACATTGATCCCTTTATTATAGAAAAAGACCACTCGAATTTATGTAAATCATTTGGTAGGTTTTTAACTTATCGTTTAAATGAAAATATCTATTTAAAAAACATAAAAAATAATAATATAAGTAAAATATGCATAAATAAGGCTCTTAATTGAATTAGGAACATTGGTTCCTTCATGTATATTTATAAAATTTTTGGATATAATTTTTGGAATAAAACAGAACATGATCCATTTTATGAGAAAAATCCAATTAATTAGGTAGAAAATATTTTTATGTCATTTTTAATTAAAGTGTGAAAAAATTATTTTAACTAGCTATTTCAAACAATTAAATAAAAGGCATGAAAAATATTACAGGCTCAAAAATAAATAAACAAGAAAATAAATCATAAAATTATTTTGCTTTGTCATATTTTTTGATCTGATCCAGAAGAGAATTGTACATATAAAAAATATGACAAGAAAAGATCATTAGTATGTAATGATAAAAATGACAATAAAAGAACATTAATAATATTAATGATAATATTAAATAATAATAATAATTATTATAAATATTATCATAAAAATATTAATAATAACAATATTTGCAATAGTAAAATTAACACAAATTAATAATAACTAAAATCCTCATAATAATAATAACGTAATTAACAGTATTAAAATTAATGATAAAAAATATTAATAAAATGTCAATAATAACCATAATAATAATAATAATAATAATAATAATAATAATAGTAATAATAATAATAATAATAATAATAATAATAATAATGAAATTTCAAGAATAAATTCACAATTAACAAAATAATTAATTAAAATAACAAAAAGAAAATAAAAAATGATTGTTAAAAGGGTTTTGGCCAAAGCACAAAAAAACAAAAAATAGATAGCGATGGTAGTTTTTGACTGTCACCCTAAACTCTTGTCGCTAAAGGTCCAAAGCAGAAATAAAGGGATTTTAAAGGAAAAACCCTTTAACGATGAGAATAAATATGCTTCACTAAAGGACTTGATGAGAATACTTATGCAGGAACTAAGGAAAAATCATTTTTTGACCCTAAAAACTACAAAAAAAATCTCAAATAACACATATAATAAAATACTAGTCAAAATATATAATAAATTACATAAGAATAACAAGTGAACAATTAAATAAATCAAGCAAATATGTTTAACAAATTAACAATAAAACCATTAATTAGCCTATTAAATAGACAAATAAAAAAATTAATATAATAGAACAAATAACTAACAATAAATTACTAAAATAATAAAATTAACTTAACAAATATACACCAAATTAGAGATGACAAATGGATGGATTGGGCAGATTTGGGTTAGATAATTAATGGATAGGTCATTAATAGGTTGGATTATAAATGGATAAAAAAATGGGAGTTTTACAAAACTACCCAAAAAAATGTGATAAACTTAAATATACCCCCTTTTTTTTGCTCTTTCAAAAATACCTTTTTTAAAATTTTCATATTTAAAAATACCACCTTTTAAATTTAGCTTAAACTCCCCTCTCTTTTCATGCCTCCTTCTCCTTCTCTTCCTCCTCCTTCTTCATGTAAGGCTCTGCAGGTTAAGAAGCATAAGAATTAATAACAAGACTACAAAAAAAACCTTAATTAGAAATTATAATAGTGTATCAAGAATATCAATAGGGATTGATAAAATGATTTAAAGAAGTTTAAATCATGTGAGTTTTTAATAGAACTCACAATTACATATTATACTGCTAATATGGATAGGAACCTAATAGGTCACACACATATAAAAGGATAAAATGGTAAAATGACAAGGATAATAATATTTTATATTATTATGGGGATTGAAAAGTGAATAAGATAATAATTAATTAAAGAGTTTAATTAATTATGATCAAGTAAAATTGTTCGCATAACTTTTTTGAAATGTTCTGTAAAATTAGACCTAATTGAAATAATGTATTTCATAATTGATTATTATTGAACTATAAGTGTTATAGGGCTGATATAATAATTAATAGGTCCATTGGAGGAATTATAAAGGCCCAAAGAAGTGAAGTTGGCACAGAAGCCCTCCAGAAGAAGGGCCATACGCCAACTCCAAAATAGAAGGCCTTAGAGGCCTACTTCTTGGATCAAAATAAATTAAATATGTCACACAATTTGGTTGGATTTGGAATTCATTTGGATAATTAAATCCAAATATATGTATAAAGGGCCTAGTTTGTGGGTTTTGTGTATAGTCTTTTGTGAAAGGGCTTAAATTGGATTTAATTGAGCCCAAATAATTATAAATAATTCCAGAAGCCCAATTAATAATTCTCTAGTAATTTTATAGAGCCCAATCCCATTATGAAGTTGGATTTTTTAATCTAACTATAAAAATCCAAGAGATGTGGAATTAGGGTTAAGTAAGTGTGAACAATTAAGAAAACACTCTCTCTCTTTTTTCTCAACCCTAGCCGCCACCTTCCCTAGCTAGCATCTAGGAATTTCGGCCAGCCCTTGTTCCTCTCAATTGTTGGTTTTTTCAATCCTTCTCTAGTGTGGATTACTCATTGGAGGTGTTCGATTTTGGACACTATGGTTTGCGACAACCCGATGAGAAGTAAAATCAACTGTTCAACAAAAATCAAAGATGATTTTTCTTATTCTCATTAATATGTATATTGTAAATTCATGGCAAAATCAGATATATTGGTTAAAAATTTTAAATTTCGCTTATGTATGAGATGCATGTAATAGATAATTTCCAACATGGTATCAAAGCCCCGGTTTTGCCATGAATATACAATTTTATATTTTTCTACGGAATAAGTTTTATTTTTGAGTTATTTATTTCATGAACTTTAAAATATCAGATTTTATTGTTCATGAATGAGAAATATTGATTTCTGGATATATGTGTGATCAAATAAATAAAACGAAAACAAAAACGATTCTTTTGAGAAAAGGATCATGGTTTTAGCGTGAATGGTTTTTAATTTTAGGGGCTGTTCTAAATTAATTTTTTATAGATCGACTATAAGATCATTTTGATGATAATATATGTGTTTAATATGTGATATTAAGCCATAGGATCAAACGAAATTAAAATCGAACAAGTTTTGCATGAAAACTAGTTTAGTCGAAACGTTCGATAAATTGGTGTTCTTGGTGTGTTCTTGATGTGTTTTTATTTAGAACAATTTTTAATCTTATAAATCTGATATATCTGATATATTGAAGTATTTTTAATTAATTTTATTAATTAAAATGGGCCTTAAATTAATTGAATTAATTTTAATTCATTAAAATCACTTAATGGGCTTAATTATGTTTACAAACTTGGTTTAAATTAGTGAATGACTTGGTGGGCCCAAGGAGCTGATTTAAATTAAATATTATAAACTATAATTAATTTTATTAATGGGTTTTAAGGGCTGGAGTGGGCTTGGCTCATTCCAAAAGGCTCAAATGGTCTAATAGACACAAAACTAGTTTGTGTGTGAACACACTTTAGGATTTTGTTGTGTGGGTTTCGGCCTACCCTTGTTTTAAGCCCAAAATTAATTTTTTTAATTATTTAATATGATTAATTAATTAAATAATCAATTGATAATTAATTAATAATCAATTGGATTGATAATTAAGGCAAGAACACATACATGCAAAAAAAGTTTCCTAAAATGAAAGTTTCCAAAATGGAAAAAGTTTCCTAATTTGATCACATTATTAAAATAACTCAAAAGTATGTTTCAAGAGTTGAAA
The DNA here is from genome assembly GCA_037975025.1 of Excoecaria agallocha. Classification (NCBI taxonomy): domain Eukaryota; kingdom Viridiplantae; phylum Streptophyta; class Magnoliopsida; order Malpighiales; family Euphorbiaceae; genus Excoecaria; species Excoecaria agallocha. The sequence goes on from CM075822.1 coordinate 23,799,930, forward strand.
AAAAAAGTTATTAATCCATTATATGTTTTAATTTATGCATTAGAAATGCATATAAGGGTGTATGATATATTGGCATGATGGATAGTTATGGACAAAGCCTAATGTGATTGAGCATTATGCATGTTTTGGCCTAATGAGAACTTTCATGTCCCGGCCAATTATTTTTTGTTTGTATTTCTTTTTCAAATTGTAATATGTAATTAGATTACTTAGATTAGAATTAGAAATAGAGATGGAGACCACTATCAAGGAGCAAGATGGGCTGGATGGAGATCCAACAAGCTTGAAGATAATGTAATTATTTTTTTTACTTGTTTGAATCATGCATACTACCTAGGTGTGACCTTTTGATTTCCCTTTTGGCTCGAAGAAATCAATGTAGTAAAGTCCATAACTATACCATATTTGTATGCTTATATTTATGTGATAGATATAGGATGCAAACCAATGTATGCCAACCATGTATGATGAGACTTAATTAACTAAAATCCTCAAACAAATACTAAGGCATATAAGCCTTCCATTAATTTGAGGAGACCCAGAGTTCTTTATAGTGTGGGTTGTTGACCACAGTTAAGCTCACATTATATCGAATATGTTCAAATCTAATTAAATGGGTCATCTTAGCTAGCCCATTAGTTTGTTGACCACAGTCAAGGCTAATGGTTCTAGAGGCAAGATTAGGGAATGCATATATGATATGTATGCATCAAGAGTTGATAACCTAATGATCCAATAGTTGTGTAAAGACACAATTGGTATAGAGATACCTACCTTTCAAGGGTATGGAGTTTGGCTTGTTGACCATAGTCAATGTCAAATTACATATCAAGGATTGGATATTGGCCCATTAGGAAAACCATCGGGTTTTCTCGGATTAAATAGTGAGGACTATTAATTCGCAATAAAATAGTGGGAGTAAATGGATTAATTAAAGACCTAATTAATGCATACATATATATGAACAAACTCTCATATGTTTTATTTTTCACATCTAGGTCATCATCATAAGCACATCAAACATTAATATACGATCAATCTTGGATAACAAGCTGGTTGGCAGCAACTATTTTGACTGGATCAGGCAAGTGAGAATTGTTCTCAGAGCTGAAAAGATCAATTATGTCTTGGATAAAGATCCACCACCACTTCCATCAGATGATGCCATTGATGAGATCAAAGGCGCTTATCGAAAATACATGGAGGATAGTGAACCGGCAGCATGTCTGATGCTGGGTGCTATATCCTCGGAGCTTCAGAAGTAGCATGAGATGATGGATGCAAGAACCATCATTTTGCATCTTGAGGAGCTTTATTCTTCTTAGGTTAGAACTGAGCATTATGATATTGTTCAAGCTCTATTTAGCTGCAAAATGGTGGAAGGCACTTCAACTGCTACTCATGCATTAAAGATGTATGGGTATATTGAGCATTTGAGTAGACTTGGCTATGTAATGGATAATGATATATACATAGATTTAATCTTGTACTCATTGGCTCCAAGTTATACACCTTTTATGCTTAACTTCAACATGAACTAGATCCAAGTTACCAATCCTGAGTTAATCAACATGCTCAAAACAGCTGATGGATCCTTTAAGAAGGATCCAAAAAGTGTCATGGTTGTCACTTCTGCTAAAGGCAAGAAGCAGAAGAAGAAGATAACCAAGGCACAACCAAATAATGGTGGAATCTCCAAGAAAAAGGTTGCCAAGAAAGAGAATCCCAAAGGAACTTGCTTCCATTGTGGAAAGGATGGTCACTGGAAGCGTAACTGCAAGGCCTATCTAAATTCTCTCAAGGAGAAGAAGCAAGCTGATGCTTCTACTTCAGGTATTCATATGATTGAAATTAATACCTATTCTATTGCTTTAAAACAATCTTGGGTATTAGATACCGGATGTGGATCTCACTTGTGTAATGATCTACAGGGGCTTAGAAGCATTAAAAGAGTTGGAAAGGCAGAAATATGTTTGCAGTTAGCTACTGGACAAAACATCTCTATAATGGTTGTGGGGACTTACCATTTACCTCTTCCAAGTGGATCAGTACTAGAACTAAATAATTGTTATTATGTTCCAGCTTTATCCAAGAGTATTATTTCTTTCAGTTGTTTATTAAACAATTATGACATTTCTTTAAAAGATAAGTGTTGTTGCATTTTTAAGAACAATATGTTTTATGCAAAAGCTATCATTGAGAATGGTATATTTGTTCTTGATTTAATTAAAGAAGTGCATAATGTGGATACCAAGAAAATGAAACATGATAATTTAAATACCTCATACTTATGGCATTATCGTTTAGGCCATATAAATGAGAAACGCATGACCAAATTACACAAGTCAGGTGATTTGGGATCATTTGATTATGAATCATTTGATACATGTGAATCTTGTTTATTAGGAAAAATGACAAAAGCTCCCTTTATTGGTAAAAGAGAACGAGCTAAAATTGTTTTGGACTTAATACATTCAGATGTATGTGGTCTAATGACTACACATGCCAGAGGAGGTTACTCCTACTTCATTACTTTCATAGATGATTATTCCAGGTTTGGATACATCTATCTAATGAAATATAAATTAGAAGCATTTGAAAAGTTCAAATAATTCAGAAATGAAGTAGAGAAACAACTTGGCAAGAGTATTAAAGCACTTAGATTAGATCGATGTGGAGAATACTTAAGCCAAGAATTTCAAGATTATCTTAGAGATAATGAGATTTTATCTCAATGGAATCCACCATATACACCACAAAACAATGGTGTATCTGAAAGGAGAAATCAAAAACTATTAGATATGGTTCGATCAATGATGAGCCGAGCAGACTTGCCTAAATCTTTTTAGGGATATGCACTAGAAACTGCTATTTATATGTTAAATAGAGTTCCTAGTAAATCGGTTGATGTTACTCCACATGAGATGTGGAATAACAAGAAAACCATGCTTTCTCATATGAAAGTATGAGGTTGTCCTGCTTATGTGAAGAGGACAATGTCAAACAAACTAGATGTTAAGTCTGACAAATGTTTATTTGTGGGATATCCAAAAGAAACGTTTGGATATTATTTCTATCATCCCTTAGAACAAAAGGTATTTGTTTCAAGGCATGCTGTCTTCTTGGAAAGAGAATTTCTCCTATGAGAGGACAGTGGGAGTAAAATTAAACTTGGTGAAGTTCAAGATCCACAAATAGAAGTGGATTAACCGATTGAACCTGAGACTGAATTTTATAACGATGGGATTACAGTTGAACCTGATTATACACAAAATCCTAGAAGATCTACTAGGATACATTCTATCCCTATGAGATATGGATTTCACATTGATTCAGATAGAGGCATAACTGTAGTAGAGGACAATGAGCCTACAAGCTATCAAGAAGTTTTGAATAGTTCAGAACGTGATTTATGGCTTAAGGCTATGCAGTCTGAAATGGACTCCATGTATGAGAATAAAGTATGGACTTTAACTTAAACACCTGAAGGGATAAAACCCATAAGGTGCAAATGGGTCTTCAAAAAGAAGACCGATATGGAAGGTAATATAGTTACCTATAAAGCTCGCTTAGTAGCAAAGGGCTATCATTAAAAAGAAGGTATTGACTATGACGAAACATTTTATCCTATAGCGATGCTTAAGTCTATAAGAATACTTTTAGTAATTGTAGCTCATTATGATTATGAGATTTGGCAAATAGATGTGAAGACAGCTTTCCTAAATGGAAATCTGACTAAGGATGTGTATATGACACAATCAGAAGGGTTCACATTTGGAAATGGCAAAAAGGTATGCAAACTTCAAAGATCCATTTATGGATTGAAGCAAGCCTCTAGGAGATGGAACATACAATTCAATGAGACAATCAAAGAGTTTGGTTTCTCACAAAATGAAGATGAACCTTGTGTGTATAAAAGGGTTAGTGGGAGTGCAATTGTCTTCCTAGTTTTACATGTAGATGACATATTGATCATAGGAAACGACATTTCTCTTCTCCAATCTGTTAAAATATGGTTATCCAAGCAATTCTCCATGAAAGACCTTGGAGAAGTATCTTATATTCTGGGAATAAGGATCTATAGAGATAGATCCAATAGGTTGCTAGGTCTTTCTCAAAGTACATATATAGATAAAGTATTAAAGAGGTTAAATATGGATCTCTCTAAGAAAGGGTTTATACCCATGGTACATGGGAAACACTTTCTAAGTTTATATGTCCGCATACACTAGAGGACAGAGAGAGCATGAATAGAATACCATATGCATCTGCAATTTGTTCTATCATGTATGCTATGTTATGTACACATACAGATGTAGCATTTGCTTTGAGTGTCACAAGCAGATTCCAATCCAATTTTGGAGAGGAACACCGGGCAGCTATCAAGAATATCCTTAAGTACTTAAGAAGGACCAAAGATATAGTCTTGGTATATGGAGAGGATAGTTTGGAAGTAAATGGGTATACAGATGCCAGCTTTCAATCTGACAAAGATGATTGTAAATCACAGTCTAGTTATGTGTTCATAATGGGAGGAGGAGCAGTTAGTTAGACGAGTTCCAAATAAGAAGCAACTGCTGATTCCACGACAGAAGCTGAGTACATTGTTGCTTCGAAAGCAGCCAAAGAAGCAGTCTAGATCAAAAAGTTCATATCTAAACTAGGAGTGGTGCCTAGCATTGTTGATCTGATTCCTTTATATTGTGACAATAATGGAGCCATTGCGTAAGCAAAGGAACCACAGTCTCATCGGCAATCCAAGCATATTCTCAGACGCTACCATCTCATAAAGGAAATAGTAGCTAGAAATGATGTGAAAATAGAAAGGGTTCCCACAGATGATAATATGGCGGATCCCCTCACTAAAGCACTTTCCCAAATTAAGCATGATCACCATATAAATAGCATGGGTCTAAGACATATGAGTGATTGGCTCTAGTGTAAGTGGGAGATTGTTAGAGAGTATACCCTAGAGCCTATGTAATAGGGATGTATTTCATATGTATGAATTCATATTCTTAATAAAAGGCATAATTCATTTATTAATGCTATGTTTAAATACATGAGTTTGTAAATCTTAAATTAATAAATGAAGTCCTAGATATTATAAACATAGTTCAAAGGAAATCATGAAAGTATTCATGATATGAGATGTCTATTGCATGCAAATGTGTTAATATCTAAATATTCCTAGTCATAGAATTAACAAGATAGGACATTGTTAATTCGGACAGACTAGCACATGTTATGCTTCTTGAATCGTTCAAGCAGTGGTTCTCATAACTGTGATTATGGAAGATAATCAAAGCTAACATGTGGATGCTTGTTAGAAGAACGAGTTCATTGGAGACCTGCAAAGAGAATCCTCACATGGATATTAAATCTATGTCAGTGAGGAATCTCTTCGTAGCGGTTGTGCAAGTATCCTTAGACTTGAGATCACCAAAGTTATCTTAAGTAGCAAGTGGTATATTTTGACTCCATAACTGATTACTTCCAACTGGGAGTGAATATAATTAGGAGATTGGATATATCATGACCTACTTGAAGATAGTTGAGTGATTAACAAAGGATTCACCATCCCAAATTTAATAAGGAAAGTTATCTCGCATGATTCTATAATTGACTTGTTCAGAGAATCTCTGGCCAGAGTAATATGCCAAGATGGATAGAGATCCATGGAGGGCATTTTGGGAGCAATGGTTAAATTAATAGAACATAAATAATTAGATTTATATGAGTTGATAGAAATCCATACTCAGAATCTAATTGAGATAAGAGTGGTGGAAGGAGTAATTACACGGTAACTGTTTCTATGGAAGGGTATAATCAAACCACTTGACTTTCCTGACATTTGGGTAGTCATGATGCCTAGCTAGAGGCCAATCATGACTTGTATAATAGTGTATCAAGAATATTAATAGGGATTGATAAAATGATTTAAAGAAGTTTAAATCATGTGAGTTTTGAATAGAACTCACAATTACATATTATACTGCCAATATGGACAGGAACCCAATAGGTCACACACATATAGAGAAAAAAGATAAAATGGTAAAATGACAAGGATAATAATATTTGATATTATTATGGGGATAGAGAAGTGAATAAGATAATAATTAATTAAAGAGTTTAATTAATTATTATCTTATTCACTTCTCTATCCCCATAATACTATCAAATATTATTATCCTTGTCATTATGATCAAGTAAAATTATTCGTAGAACTTTTTTGAAACGTTCTGTAAAATTGGACCTAATTGAAATAATGTATTTTATAATTGATTATTATTGAAATATAAGTGTTATAGGGCTGATATGATAATTAATAGGTCCATTGGAGGAATTATAAAGGCCCAAAGAAGTGAAGTTGGCACAGAAGCCCTTTAGAAAAAGGGCCACACACCAACTCCAAAATAGAAGGTATTAGAGGCCTACTTCTTGAACCAAATAAATTAAATATGTTACATAAGTGTTGTGGAGCCTACATATTTAATTTGGTTGGATTTGGAATTCATTTGGGTAATTAAATCCAAGTATATGTACAAAGGGCCTAGTTTGTGGGTTTTGTGCATAGCCTTTTATGAAAGGGCTTAAATTAGATTTAATTGAGCCCAAATAATTATAAATAATTTCAGAAGCCCAATTAATAATTCTCCAACAATTTTAAAGAGCCCAATCCCATTATGAAGTTAGACTTTTAACCTAACTATAAAAATCCAAGAGATGTGAAATTAGGGTTAAGTAAGTGTGAACAATTAAGAAAACACTCTCTCTTTTCTCTCAACCCTAGCCGCCACCTTCCCTAGCTAGCATCTAGGGATTTCGGCCAGCCTTGTTCCTCCCAATTGTTGGTTCTTTCAATCCTTCTCTAATGTTGATTACTCATTGGAGGTGTTCGATTTTGGATACTGTGATTTGCGACAACCCGATGAGAAGTAAAATCAACTGTTCAACAAAAATCAAAGGTGATTTTTCTTATTCTCATTAATATGTATATTGTAAATTCATGGTAAGATCAGATATATTGGTTAAAAATTTTAAATTTCACTTATGTATGAGATGTATGTAACCGATAATTGCCAACATTAAATATGATTGCAGTTGAATCTGCCAAGCAGCGACAGACAAAGCAAACAAAGGAAAGTAAGGCAGGCTTTTTGAAGGCTACTAAGTCACCGAGGAAGGGAAATAAAAGTAGGTGAGGATCTGAATAGACAAGGTTCTTCTGATGGAAAGAAGATTAAAACTGAATGGGATAGTCAGGATGCAGGACTGAATTTGGTTAGTTTTGATGAGTCCACCATGCCACTGCTAGTTTTTTCATGTACTGGTGTTCCCCACCAATGATATAAATGGGAAAATGGTAGGTGGCAATCATTATGTTTCACCACCACCTTGTCTTCATATCCATTACCTCAAATGCCAAACAAACGACATGCCCGAGTTGATGGCCAAAAGATGAGTGGGAGTGTCTTCACAAAACTGCTTAGTCGGTTGGCTGCTGAAGGACACGATCTATCAGTGCCTCTTGACCTTAAGGAGTACTGGGCCAGGCATGGGACAAATCACTTTATCACCATAAAGTAGATGTCTTCTTATCTGTTGGAGCCCCATTGGCACTAGGTTATCTATTGTTCTTGTATTGGTAATTTTCCTGAACTGTTTTTTATGGAAATGTGTAGCTTCTTGATAGAAAGAGTATTCCAATGCTTCTTGGTTTATATTAGGCTGTTGTAATTAAGCTCAATACATTTGTCCCATTGAATAGGATTTTGCAGACTATCGATGTTTATAAATTTCCTTAATGACATTCTAGATGTGTACATGGTACCATGGGAAACTTCAAGTAACGTCTTAGCCCTCAAGGATTTGATATATGGTCTTGCAAATTGAGAAAGGAGAAAAGGAGGTTGCCAAAAATATTTTGGCAGATGCTACCGGTGACAACTTCTTATGTTTATTTTCGGTGACCACTCCATGAAATGATTGTTGTTGACATCTTGATCATCACTTATCAATAAGTAATCAGTGTCTTAGTTCAGATGCATAGAATGAAGCATTTGTAAATAGAAAACCCGACACAACATCTTGCCCATTTGAAATTTCAGTAATTTGAATTTGAAATTTGGATAGAGGTTTTATATCCAAATTTCTAATTCAAATTGACATGGCTAACAATCAAAAGAGTTACTAAGGAATGAGAGTATGATGAATAAATTGAGGGAAAACTTTGGTCCTTTAATTTGTGCAAATAGATTGGAATTTTTCCATTTGGTAGGATTATACCTATTATGCCAATTTGATAGTTTTCAATGGTACCAAATAGCCACTCTTTTGTTTGATCATATACTAGTGTGATGTACACATTAGATGCATTGCGCATACTAATTAATGCATCATAATGGCCATGCGCTACAAAATATTTCCTCTATATTAGTTTATTTAAATAATTTCTTTATAAGTAATATTTTTAAATATGTACTAATAATATATCTTCTATGTTGATTGTTTCTTAATAGAATCAAATTATCTGCTATATATGAAGTATTATTGTTTGTATATTAACAAAAACAATGGAGTATTTTTATGTGATTTTTTATTGGAAGACTTGATAATGAAGTGAACCATTGTGTACAAATAGATTTTGTTTCCCAATTTAACAATCTTGGAGGTGGAGAAATGCAAAAGTTTGAAGTATATGTTTAAAACTTCAACTCTTAAAAGTCTTTTACAACTAAAAAGGCTTAAGATAGAGAACTGTGAATTGATGTTAGAGAAATTAAAGTTGAATTAGCATTTTCTTTTTTATGTAAAAAGTCATTGAGATATATAACCGTTGATAATGGATCAAAGATCCCAAAGAGAGACATTGGGGATTGTAATACGCCAACATTAAAGGCCGAGTGGATAGCGATCTTTGGATGCAAAAATTTGATACAAAAAATTTAAGATTTTGAACTCTGGAATTTGGTATACCATCTTGTATACCTGGTATACCGCCTGGTATGCCAAAAAATAGAACATATTTTCACCATGCAATATGACATATCAGTTGGTATACCTGATATACCGTCTGGTATACTAAAAAATAGAAGATGTTTTCATTTTGAAATATGGTATATTGGCTGATATACCTGGTATATTGCCTGGTATACCAAAAAATAGAAGATATTTACACTCTAAAATTTGGTATATCATCTGGTATATCCAAAAACAAAATATATTTTTACTATACAATATGGTATACCGATGGTATACCTTGTATACCACCTGATATACCCGGTATACCACCATACCAGGTATACCGATGGTATACCTTTAATTATGGATTTAGGTATACCAGAAGGTATACCTGGTATACCGGTGGTATACCTTCAATTCTGGATTTAGGTATACCAATGATATACTTGATATACCACTTGGTACACCGGTATACCAGGTATATTGGTGGTATACCAAAATCTAGAATATCATTTTCAATTCTAGATTTTGGTATACCACCAGTATACCTGGTATACCATTGGTATACCAAAATCCAGAATACAATCTGAATTTTGGATTTTGGTATACCGCTGGTATACCATATACCTGGTATACCGGTGGTATACCAAAATCAAGAATAAAATTTAATTTTGATTATCATTCATAAAAAGTAAAAATAACAAATAAAAATTGCAATTCCTTGACTAGGAGATGTTGAGGCGGATCTAGTTTTAGATGCAAAAAATTAGAGACTGATAATTAACATAGCCATTTTCATCTCGTATGGCAATAAAGCATTATCTTAAAGCTTCAATACCTTGATTGTTTGAGCTAACTGCAATACATACTTCCATAGAATTGCATGTGCTCAAGAATTAGACATTTTATTATTTTAAAAGAATTAAAGAATTGAGATATGTACATTTAATGTAGAAGACCATCAAAATCTATAGTATACACTGTATCCTCTTGGTCATTCATAAAGAACCAAAGAGAAGAAGAAAAAAATAGGCATCCAACTATGTTTCTATGTACAAATTCCTATCCCTTAATTGCTATAGTTTTTGTTGTTGCTTAGGATTTTGCCTCACCACAAAAGCTTCTAAAGCTTTTCTCATCCACCCTTGTTTGCATAATTCTCTTACTTCCTCTACACTGATCTGAAAAATTCAACACAAACAATCAAATCGTGTTCTTTATGAATTTCCAATTCAATACTATTCATAAAAGAAAAATGTACTATCTTGCATTCTGAGCTCTATTTTGTCGCTCAAGTTATTTTTTAAGCTAAAATATGGCAGTAGTTGTTGAAAAAATGCTATAATATAAGCATTTTAGCACCATTTCAACAACTATAACATATTTTGCACCATTCCAACAATTATAGGAGCTTTAAAAAGAACTTAAATGCCAAAATAGAGCTATAACATAAACATAGATATCAAATAGTATCTTTTTCCATTGACAAATATATCTTCGAATGCTAAATTATACATACCCATCTTTATTCTTATGTACTTTTATCAGGCCAAACATCTAATTGTCCCTTAACTTTCAATACAAACATGTGGCCTTGATGCATTGTACCACCCCTTTTGCTCATATATGGCCATTCCCCTAACTTACACTAAAAAAAGAACAATTCATAGGTATTAGACAAAGGAATCAAACGTAAAATTTCCTTTTGTTTGATATGAATTTCATGCAAATGCTAACCTCAATTTCTCCATACACTCCTGCTTCTTCTAATGTTTCTCTCATTGCTGCATCTTTGATTTTTTCATCACTTTTCCCATCCTCCCTGCAAATCACGTCCTCAACAATGTTAATTTTAGGAAAAAAAATTATAATTATAGGAATAGTTTCTTAATTAACACACAGTTAATTGAGGTTAAAAATTAACAAAGAAATTACCTTTAGAAATAACATTCCACCTCCCTTCATTGCACTAATAACAATAACTTTCAATGTCTTCAATGGAAGATGGTGAACCAGTAGAATTCTTGCATTAGTATAAAATACACTTGTAAAATTGAAAACCCAGTTAATTAATTAAACAAAGTCTAGAATTTCAAAATTTCAAAATCCTTTGTTTTGTATCCAAATTAAGTAATTTTCACAAACCAAATAACCCATTTGAGATAACAAAAAGAAAATCGCAGATTGGGATGAATTTTCTACTCTGAAATAAAAATAAAAATAAAAAACTTAGAAAAGAGAAATTCAAGGTAAAAGGAAATTACCCTACAACTTGACGAAATCCTCTCTCATCATAAAGCTGAAAATCAAGGCCAGTGCGAGCCAAGAAAGCAAGAAACTTCTTGAGTTGAGAAGGAAGCAATTTAGAAGAGAATTTTTCAAGAAATGGAAGAAGAAACGAAAGCAAAGATGCCTTTCATTAACATCAAATTAGAAAAAAAATGAGATTAATTAAACAAGAATGTCGTTGTCTTTTAGGTCCAATTGAGACAAAGACGTCATTTTAGAAGAGTAAGATGAAGATATCAACCATCATTGAGAAAAAAACACCAAGAAAGCCAAAGTGGAGGAGCATGAAAAGATGAAATAGTTGGAAAAGTGAAAACGAAATTGGAATTGTAAAGAGGTTGGTAAAAGGGAAGCCAAAGTTCTGTACAGGGGTTTAAAGAAAAAACAAAAAGCGGTATGTTTAAAAACAAAAAATTTAAAAAGGGTAATTTTAAACATTTTTAAGAGGTGATTATATGTTTAAAAACTATGGTTAAAAAAGTGGTAATCTGTGTAATTTTCTTTAAAAAAATATGGATCATAAATGGGTCAATATTCAAATGGATTGGACGAGTTTGGATTAATCCGTGGATTTAATACAAATTATTATAAATTTTTTTATTAATTAATTAATGGATTCGATAATAATACTATTCAATTAAAAACATAATATAAATAATAATTTGATATATAAAAAATAAAATTGAAAAGTCCAACCTTCTACTTCAGTGTTGTTTAGAAACCACTTTTTGCATCAGTTAACAACCACATTAGAATTTGAAGACCAAAACAAAAAATTAGACAGGGCATCAATTATACTACGGAATTTGGGAACAAAGTGAGCAGCCTTCATAATTAAGGTCAAATCATCAAAAATTTAGTCACTGATCTTGCTTTCTGAAATCAAAAATGAAAAAGGATACTGGAAAAAACTACTGCCTTATAGTTGTTATTTGAAATCACATTATCGGATCTAGTTGTTTCGTTATGCCCTCGCTTTGCAGTAAACTAATTTCTGAATCACCAGCTTAGTTGTTCTGTAATGGCCTAGCTTGGCAGTAAACTAATTTCTGAATCAAGTAAGGTGCAATCTCCAAATTTGTTAATGATACCATAGAAAATGATAACATGTAAAACAAACTGAAATTTATAAAAGAAGCCTAACAGCATGTGATAAAGATGGCCTGTTAGTTTATTTAGTGAGCTATGTTTTATCAAAGTTAATAAAATCCAAAAAAAAAGGATTTTGAAAACACCCATTGGGTTCAAATCCAATGGGTTAAAAAGTGAGATGAATCAATTTTGGATTGATCCGGTGGTTATTGGGTTACTTTGGATTGAAAAATATAATGGACCAATTTTGAATTGATCCAATGGATATTTATTTGGATTGGATTAGGTTTTGATCATTATTTTTTGGACGGATTTGGGTTAAATTTTGGATTTGGGTCAATTTTTCTGCCTCTACACCAAATTATATAATAAAATAATTAATTTATTGACTAATTAAATTAATTAACAAAAATAGTTAGTAAATTTATAATTAATTATAAATATGTAAAATTAGCAATATATTAAAGTGGATCTACAAAATTAATAAAGCAACAAACTTAAAAAAATTATTTACAAAATTAATTAAAAACTAGTTATTTAAAATTATGGATTTTAGGGCTTGAGATCAGTAAGAGAGATCAAAAAGATTTTTAAAAACATAAAATTCAGGAAGAAAACCAGGCACTTCTGTTTCTTGTCTATTTATGAGAACTTGTTTCCTAATCAGGTAACTTTGATTAGAAGCCATCTCAGGATCTAGTGTCTACAAAATCTTAGCACATTTTTTACTTATACCAATCAATTTTGTTGTCATGGAGAAGGGCGCCTCTAAGTTGGCATTTTGATCCTGATATTTGGTATATTCTGGATCATGAGGCATACTGCTTTTTGTGCTTCTTTTATCTTATAGTTGCCCCTTTCGAATTTTTTTTTTTTAGATTTTTCAAACCCCAACTGCTCTCATTTTTATAGGAAGCGACTGTTCCACTTTTTCCTCCAAAGGTTTTGATTGTCTAATTGACAATAGGCATTTGTGGTGACTCATTTAATCCCGGTGCAAAAAGAGTGCTCCTTTTCTCATCTTAATGTGAAGCAGGGGTCATTTCTCTCCTACATGCTGCTTCTTTTCCTTAAACGAGATAGGAGAGTATGTTGCTCTAGGAGAAGATACTACTCTTCTTGATGCATTTGCCCTCTTTTCTAGTTTGCTTGGAGACGAAAAGAAGGATAGCCATTTCATCACTTTTAGTATCTTTCCCAGTAGGCTAGTTTTAGGAGTTCCTAGCATCTATTGTGCAATGTCCTAAAAGAAAGACATTTCGCTTCCTGTCGAACCCAACACATAGTTTTTTGCTTTCTTTCAATCCCAAAGTTTGCTTTTGCTTGTTCCTTTGGGCTGCCATCTGTAGCTTTTCCATGTAGTCTCATAGAGTTTCATGGAGTTTTGCGTTTCAACCCTCCTTTTGTGGCAGTGAATCCATATTTATCTTAATGGCGTGGAGGTTAGGCACTTTTGCTCAGCCATCGACTCTCAACGAAAATATTAAATGATAAATCTAACATTTTCGTAAAAGAAGATAAGGATCCTAATAGATGAAAATAGGGAGTCGACGTGAGTTTGAGGATCCAAGGCCAATTGAATGAAAGAGCATGAGTCCTTGCAAATTGAGCTTGCCCGATCAAATCAAGAGTTAGCACCCCAAAGTTTAAACTAGCAATCAGCAAAGAGTGACTAGAGAGAGAATGTATTGAAAATTAGATGCCTTGTTTTAGAATGAACCTGCTATTTATAGAGTTAGGAAAGTCAAACAGTCATCGTGAATAGTAAACCTACTCTGTAACAAGTATGGGTTGGCATCGAAGTGGTGGTGATTTGACGGATGCGTATGTCAGATAACTTAATGTGTCTGAAGCTAGTCATGTTCGATCGGACCGCCTCATTCTGTGTATCCCAACTAACTGGCTGGGAAGGCCTGGGCATCATTGGGCCTTTTTAGTGCTGGACCTTCTCGAATGATCCTTAATGGGCTGGGCTTAATTTTGTTTATTTGTGTATTATCAAGAGCTATCTTGAGATTTTGAATTTATTTTGAAGACTGAATTTAAAAATTTTGTTTTACCTTTATCAATTTTTCATATTCATTATAATATTTTAAAAAATTGAAAGAAAAGTTCAACATTCACTGGACTTTTTAAAGCATTTTAAGGATAAAATAAACTAAATTTAAGAGCTTTCATCTACATCTGAAATTTAAATGTAATATTTAAAAATTATGGGTATATGCTCAAGAGTTAATCAGTTCCTTAATTTGAAATTTTAAAGATAAATCAGAGCAAAAATAAACTCGAAAATATTTTAACTTCTTGGAGCAAGCACTATAGGCACATTAGAACCTTTTTCCTTTTTATTTTTCGTTTCTTTTCTTTTTGAAGATATTACCTTGTAATTCATACTTTGTTGGGCCGTTTTGATTTTCCTACTGAGGTCTCTTTTCTTAAACCAAAGTGGGGAGAAAAATCATGAACAGAACTTCCTTTTATTAGATATTCTAGTCTAGAAATTTTGCAGTTGTTTCTTTTTTTTTTTTTTTTTTTTCTGGCAACGCCAACTCTTTTTCGACCTCAAGGGAAAAAGAAGATAATTCAAGTCTCATCAGAATCAAGTGACGCACTTTAAAGATTGCCTAAATTTGATTGATTCCATGAATCAAGTGATGCAGCATACTATTTTCTTTGATACTGAAGACTAAAATCTGTGCTTCACCCTAATAAAATACTCCATCCGTTTACACATAAATTGTCATTATGTTGCTCTTTCACAGGATTAAGTTAATTGTTAATTTTTCTTAATCTTATAAAGAAACTTGATAAGTATGTTGACGATGGAAGATATTCTGGTATGGGGTGGTGAAAGCCTTGATCAGCAAACTGCTCCGAGAGACGTGAAAAGGGAACAAGCTCCGCAGAGTGAATTGGATTAAGCTGGAATTAACACTATGATGGTCAAGTTAGTCCAATGATTCAAGTAACAAAATGGACAAATAAGACTGAGATATGATTCCTTTCACCAAACTATTCGGAGTATTTGTAGAAGGAAGCTATCCCTAATTTCCCGGAAGAGATTTTGTACTCAGAAGACAGCTGAAGTGCGACAATGTGACTGAAACGGCTCCAGAAAAGCTAGGTGGGATAAGTCAATGAATCCCAGGATTTAAGGAACCTTGTTGCTGGCAATGCTGATCGTTGGCCGATCTGAGTGCTTGACTGCTTCTAGTCTTCCGCTGATTGGCATATGTTTTAGAGATAATAAGTATTATCAAAACTAAAGGAAAAATCTAATTCTATCATAGGATAACTTAACAAGAACAAGCTAATTCTGTCATAGGATAATTTTGTTAAGTTCAACACAAATTGTCTGTGAGACGAGTGCATTTAGCATTACAATGTTTTCAAACATGGCTGTACATTCTTCTATCAGAGATGAGTCACCAATCTCGATACTTAGTAGATGCTGCTTGACGAGGGACCTTAGATATCCTCTATAACAATAGAATAGAGCAATTTGGTGGTGTACTAAACAATATTATAATTCGTTTGTCCAGTCAATCAAGAACCAAGTTCTTTTTCTTGTCAGCTGAAAATCTATCAGCTGAGACACTCAAAAGCTTATTGAGGGACATTCCTTCTCCTACGACTCTCTTTCTTACTTCATACCTATGCTTAATCCTTTCATTGAGCTTATAACCAAGAAATGCAGGAAAAGCTAATAGCTCTCCAACTTCTCTGCCCATTCCCTCAATCAAGTACTCCATCTTCTCCAGCAGGGAACCGTAACTGTACTGGAGAATCTGAGGGTGCTTCTTGCTCATGGCATGAATATCTGCAGAAGAAAACCCATAGCTAAAGAAAAGCTCAATCACTTTCTGCAAATTCTCATAGCTCGTTCTTGTTACAGCACCAAGTGCCAATGCCAATTCCTTGGTTCTGTATCCGTACCCAATCTTCACCAAAAATACAAGCTTATGCATCAAGTTATCTTCGAATGACAGACCAAGAAATAAAGGTGCTTTAGTCAAGAACTTGAATATCTCATCAGAACTCAATCCACATTGCTTGAGAAACTCTATCCTTGGATACAATTTCCTCTTCTTGCTTGCGCTGATTACATTTGGGAACACAAGAAAAATCTTGAATATTTGTGGATCATTTAGGCCTGCAAATGATCGCAGAAACTCTACATGGCCCCGTGTATGCTAGTGATGATCACGGGGCGGGGCGGGGCCGGGGAATGCTCCCCCACTCCCTCCCCCGCCCCGCCCCCGCCAGCAATGTCGGGGGAAGAATTCCCCCCGTCCCCGCCCCGCGGGAATCCCCGTCCCCCGTTTTTTTTTTTAAATATAATATTTTATTAATAATTAAAATATAATATTTAATAAATAAAAAATTTAAAATCAATAATAATTTAAAACTTAATAATTATAAAATTAAATTATATTTTAATTATTTATAAAATATTATATTTTAATATATATATATATATATATATATTTTTTTTTTTTTTGCGGATCCCCGCCCCCGTCCCCGCGGGGGGAAATTTCGGGGATTCCCCGCCCCGAACGGGGCGGATCCCCGCCGGGGCCGGGGAATCCCCACCCCGTGATCATCCCCAGTGTATGCTCCACACTGTAACTCAAAATAGCAGGGAGTTTACGCAATACAGCCCCAGTTGCTTCTTCATCCCCTCCGCTTAGCTCCTTAAGAAACTCTATCCTTGGAATCAACTGAGTTTCCAAGTCAAAATTAATAACGGTTGGACGCCTAACAATAATATCCATTCCATCAAATCGGCTCAAGAAAGTAATGTCCTATCGATTTCTTCAATTGACTTAAGGCAAAGTGCCTTTGCTAAATTCACATTATTAAGAATGTGACCAATCTTTTCTTGCGGAACCCCATGATCAAGAAGCAAGCTAACTTTTTTATCAAAACCCACCAAGAATCTGGGTTCAGTGGCAGCAAAAAGCCGTTTGAGTTGTGCTGGCTCAATCTTCCCTTGCAAACCATTAAGAATAAAGTGCAAGAATGGATTGATTTCCTCAGCTGTTAATATATTTCGGCATTTGATAATCAAACGATACAGTTCAATGCCTCTAATTCCAACAGACCCTAAAACAAAAACTCGGTCTCTTATGCAGTCAAAAGTTGTCAACGCTAGAGATGGATTCTGCTCCAATAGACCCTCAGTTTCTTTCTCGTTTAGTCCAATTTCCCCAAAAAACGAATACAGAAACTCTGTTTGGATAATAAACTAATCATTATCTATTGCAATGGCAATTTGTCATTGAATTCTTTCAGAAAAGTATAATATGAAGAAAATGCTTGAGAAAATGCTTCTGACAGAAGAACTACTCACTTGATTCGTTTTGCAGATTAGGAGAATCAAGATAACTGCAGGGGGAAAGAATTTGAGCAG
Organism: Excoecaria agallocha; assembly: GCA_037975025.1. NCBI lineage: Eukaryota > Viridiplantae > Streptophyta > Magnoliopsida > Malpighiales > Euphorbiaceae > Excoecaria > Excoecaria agallocha. The sequence goes on from CM075822.1 coordinate 23,817,688, forward strand.
CGACGCGAAACCCCATTGTAGATAAGAAGGGTTTGAAGTTAAATCTTGATGCTTTAGCTATATTTGCAGGTCCATGTCGTTGATGCGGATCGATAATTGGGAGCAAAGGAACATAATTTCGAAGTTTTGGTGGACATGGGATTAGTGTCTGAGAAAGGAAACAACAACAACAACAAGAATAGAATGAAGACATAGGCTTTTCACCGTGTGAAGAAGCAGAGCAGGCTGTAGAAATGGCGGTTGTTTCCGCTTGCAACTAAAGATACCTTCAAGACGCTGGGCTGAAAACTATCGTTGTGTAACTGAATTAGCGAGCAAGCCTTCAGTTTGGATATTACTACCTACACTGCTCTTCAAAAATAGATTATCAGGCTTTTAAACCTGAACATTTGGAGGCTCGAGTCGTGGTTCTGGCCAAGACCTAAACGGGGTTTATCTCTTAAAATTATGAAGATCAAGAACGCTGGGCACAATAGCTGTTTATGGATTGGATTGGATTAAAAATTAAAAAATAAAATTCAACTAAAAATAATAAATAAGTGATTTGAAATAGTTTGAATTCGATTTGAAGTAAATTAATTATTGTATTCATTAATTTCTTTTTTCAAAATTTTACTTACAAAAATAAAATAATAATTACATTAAATTATAAATTACACTAAATTTAAAATATTATACACTATATTTAAAACTGATAAATATTAAAATTTATATACAAGCATTGTACCCCGTCAAATATACAAAAAAATAATTACAAGATATGATAAAATGTATTTAGCGCAAAAATGCTAATAGATGTTAATGCTTCTGGATTCCAATTACTTCCGAATTGAAAGTGCATGCAAATTTGAAAAATCTGTTAGAAAATATGAGTTGAAAAAGTTTATTCCATTTGAAATTATAAAATAATAATCATAACTTAAAAAATATAAAAACCCGATTCAACCTCTTCATATGTTTTTACATTGTCCATTGCTTCTCGAATATCAATTGAAGCTGAATCCAACCAATTTTGGCAGCAGACGAGTGCTTCTACCATTAAAGGTGACAATGCACTTATAAAAGGATCTAATATCCTGCCTCCAGTACTGAATGCTGGCTCCGATGCAACCGTTGATACAGGAATAGTTAGAACATCTCTCGCTAATAGATAAAGGTAGGGATACTTAGAGGTATTAATCTTTCACCATCCTAGGATATCAAAATTTTCATGAATTTATTCACAAGTTTCAGCTAAATACTTCACAACCTCCAAGTTATTCTCTAAATTTTCTTTTTGTTTTCTATGCCTAGAGTATTTATGCTAAAAACTAATGACTTGATCCTTTTCGGCATCATCTAAATTCATATCATCAGAGAGTTGACTACTTGAAACAATGACATTAGCTGAATCATTAGTCAAATAATTGGCATACAACCTAATCAATGCATCATAAACTTTATCCTCCATCTCCTTAGCCTTTGACTCATCATACACTTCACCAAAACGAGAAAGATACACTTGCTAACAATTATAAAATCACTACACCATTATTGTACTATCCTGGATAGAGTGTAATAGCTTAACCGAATATGACTTTACCTTGAATGGCAGCTAGAGACAATATACAACAAGCATAGCAAAAAACTAACAAGTGCTTGTTATGCGAACTAATCCACATGGCATTATAATTCAAAACCTGAAAGACAACTTGCAAGCTAATTTTAGATACTTGGATTTGACAACATCCCCCCTGAAGAGTCTAAAACTAAATAGTCATTCACCCTTGAAATACACCATTTTGCACTTCAGATGGACATTACTATTAGAACTCAACATATTACTGAATAATTCGACTTTTATTCATTTAAAACTGAAAAAATTTACCCAACCCGACCTCAACCCACCTAAATCATATTTTTTTTGTTTGGTTGATTTGATTTGACTGGGTTGGTCGATTCAACCTAAATATAGAACAACTCTATTGGGTATAGAAAATTAATGCCATACATGTAAATTGCATGGCCTGATCAAACAGATCCGATTATAAGTCTTGAAATGTTAGAATTTACAAGGAGACAAAAATAAAGGCGAGAATTAGCTGGGCCAATCAGCAAGACTGGCAAGCCAATCTGCAAAATATGTGAATACTAACCCCATTGTTTTGATCTACCGGAAGGAGCGAAGGAAAGGGGACTTAGACAACTGGTGTCTGGAATTTAAAATAGTCTCTTTGTATTCCAAAAGTCTCAAAAAGGGAACATCACATTAAATGTGACGTCGCTTTATGTCATATGCTACTTCAGTTACTGGAGTACTAAGATAGATTGGCCATATAACACCTTCTCATTAGACATCGGTGAAACATGCACATTTTCATGGTAAAGAGAATTTACGCATGGAATGCATATGATTTGCACACAAAATAAGATGTATGCATATGCACATTTTATTTGGCATAAAATTATACAAACAAGATTTACACGTTTCAAATTTTACCACATGGAATGATTTGTGCAAATAGAAGTTATACACACGAGATGAAATGCACATACATCAAGAATCTATGCACACAATAAATGCATATTTCTATTAGTTAATATTTTTTATTTTTTTTTATTTTGTTAAAGAATGTATGCATGTGTATACAGCATAGACAAACGCATACAAAAGAAAGAAAAATCCTCCCAACCTTATTACTACTACACAGGAGGTCGTACAGTCTCTTTATAGGTAGGATGAGCTCATGGGTTAGCAGGAAACCCAATAAATACATATGATGTATGACAAAAAATTGACAACATAACCTTTTTTAGTTAAAGTGCATATGAATGAATTTTGGCCATTGTACATTTAAACAATTAAAGTAAATTGAAATATGCCCACCAAGGCATGAAAGCCTTTGATGAGCTGATATTTAAATTCATTAGGATTTATTCAATACATAAAGGTCCACATTACAAGCAATGTATTATGGCACATACTCCCTAGTGGAAGTATCTATGCCATTACATGGGTTTTAGGTTAGATGATACAGCTTTTGAACAGCTCAAGTATGGTCTTTGCTGATGGGTCTAGCTCATCGCGAGCATAATGACCAATTAGATCACCATTTGATGTATCAAAGGATACAAGGCTTGGGCTAGTAGTCTTCCCTAATACCCCCTTACATTAAGTGAACATAGGATCGTGCTTTGGGATTGCACTAGGGCTAAAAGAGGGATGCCTAACTTAATTTTAAGGCCTTGGTATAAATGCAATGCAATTTTTTCAAAAAGAGATAAAAATCTTAATCTCTAAATCCATTTATATCAAATTAACCAAAGGTACTTTTAGAGAAAAATTTTATGGTCTTCAATGAAATTGCCACTATGATGCATACCAAATCCTATAGGTATTTAATTTGCTCTCGAAAGCCCATTTTTAAGGCTTAAGACCAAATAAAGGTTTATTTAACTCATGAAGGGTGGTCACTTTACAATAGATAGGATTTTGTTTCCATCTATTATTGATAAACACCCTACAGGGGCCTCTACTAGGCATCACAAGGTAAGTATCATAGAGTCACCACCCAATAAAACATTGAAAAAGTGAGTTCTAACCTTATGAGGCAAAAATCAAAGATAGTTTAGGATCTTACTCTTATTTATACCTTTGGTTAGCATTATATAAATGAGTTTTAAGAGTTAATTTATTTTATCTCTTTACTCACGTGAGTTATCATGCTTAGAAATGTAAGGCACACTCAAGCATACTGAAAAGCTATAAATCATGTATATAGAAAGTTGTAAAAGCATGGAATAGAAAGCATTAAATAATATAAGAATAAATTTAAAGATAAATCATACATAAATCAGGAAATTAATTTAGAATGTCCATTTTGATGAAAACGTTAGTCTTCATATGCATATATACAAAAAGGGCAATACTTTGAGTTTCTTTTGGATAAAAAAATAGGATATTTGATCCTTAGCGACTTTAAAAAAAGAATCGTGTTAATTGATTAACTTTGGATAGAAAATCTCTGGTGATTATAAAGAAAAATCATAATTTTTACGTATTATTTTAGAGATGAAAAACTGGGATATTGGTTCCTTTTATTAGAAAAATCCCACTCAAACTTGTATAAAATCCTTTATTGAGTTCTTAGGTTTATCATTCAAAAAATTTATTTATTTTCAGTAAATAAAAAAAAAGTCATAAAAGAATAATACAAGAAAAAAGACATACATAAATTAGGCATATCAATTAATTTGGAAACATTGGTTTCCTTATACATATTTATAAAATTCCTTTTATTTGGTTTTTGGAATAAAAAGGTAAGATTTCGATCCAATTTATTAGGAAAAAACACGATTAATTAAGTAGAAAATATTTTAGTAGGAACTGAAAAAACCTTTATTATTACATGCTTTGTAAGAAAAAAAAAGAAAATAAAGTGATAATTAAATACAAACCCCCAAATAAATAAATAGCAAATAAAATAAAATTCTAGACTATTCCTCAGCTTAATTCACCATTCTGACCTAGGATGCGACATACAAATATGCATATTAAAATACGGCATGAAAATAACATTAGTTAGTGACGGATTTGATTAAATGATAAATTTAATCAGATAACTTAAATAATAAATGACAAATAATTAATTAAATCAAGTCATTTAAACAATTAATTAATCTTAAATAATAAATTAGATGAAATAAATAAGATGCATGATGCATCTGGAACTCATGCAACATGCATTAACACACGTGTGTTAAAACATTTAAATAAATATAATAGCTAAGTAAATATATAATAAATTAATAAATTAAATGAATATAAATAGTAATTACATTATAATAACATATTAAAATATATATAAATAGTTATAAAAATAATAATAAAGGCAAATAATACTAATAAAGACATAGTAATTAAATTAGCAATTAGATTAGTGAAAATTAAATATATGCATAATTATATGAATAAAATAAATAAATTACAAATATTAATTAAGTTAATTAATAAATGCAAATATAAAAATAATATTGATAAAAATATTAATATTAAATATTAACAATTTAATATTGGTAAATTAAACAATATTACACAGAAAACAAGTATGATAACAATTAACACATAAATGACAGATAAATTAAAGTAAAGAACTAAAGGATTAAATGATAAATAAATAACATACAAATAATGAATAAACTAAAAATAATGATAAAATACGATGCAGGTTTTGAAATGGAAGGGAAGCAGGTGAATTACAAATTGTTAAAAGCGATGCTTAATCTATGATGAAATGCAGGAAGAAAAAGACAAAAAAGCATATTAGGTGAGTGGATGGCAACGCAAGGTGCGCGAGTGCGCGTGAAGGAAAACGAGTCACACCCGAGTCAACTAGTCATAGGCCAAGGCCGTGACTTGATCCTACTCAAGCCCATAACTTAACCTAGAAACAAATTCTAGCCACTGAGACGTTATAAGCCATGGAAATCAATCAAAATCCACCAAAAATACAAATTTTACTATTTTAAATCGTAAAAGGCCAAACAAAACTCAACAAAACACTTGAAAAATCTGATTTAAATAAAGAAAATCAAGATTAAACTAAGAAATGTGAAAATGAAAACTTAAACCCAAGAAGAAGATAATAAATAGTAACCTTCAAATTAATTTGTTCACTCAATTTTAACAAGATTTTAATTGGATAACATGATTCAATAAATGAAATAAACACAAAAATCAATTAATAATAAATTTACAAGCTTAAATTCAATAAATCACATATTAAGAAAAATCAAGCAATGAATAAAAATTGGTTATTTACATAATAAACTTGAATAAAGCACTAGATTTATAGGTTTTAGGGATTTAATAATATTACCCTGAGAGTTGGTTCCATAAAACAATAAGAGAACAAGTGCTTTGGCCTCCTTTTCCCTTTTTTCCTTTCTCTATAATTGGGGTTTTCTTCAAAACAGAGTGGGGGGTTGAGAGAAAGAGAACGAGAACCCAGAGAGAGAAAACTATCCGAAAGATCCCCCCTTTTCTTGTCCTAATCTAGAGATTAAAAACCCAAAGAAAAATCCTTCTTTTGATAAAAATGAAATCATATATATTCAATTATATTTTTCTCCTATTTTTGTGCTAATTCCCGTTAAAATGCTTTCCAAGGCATGAGGGCGGGGGTTGAGAGAAAGAGAACAAGAACCTAGAGAGAGAAAACTATCCGAAAGATCTCCCATTTTCTTGTCCTAATCTAGAGATTAAAAACCCAAAGAAAAATTCTTCTTTTGATAAAAATGAAATCATATATATTCAATTCTGTTTTTTCTCCTATTTTTGTGCTAATTCCCATTAAAATGCTTTCCAGGGCGTGAGTCACGACCTTGACTCATAGCCTTCCTGTGAGTTATGAACTTGACCAATGCCCTTTAACCGTTAACTTTTTTAATCCCTAAAATCCATTTTAACCTCGCTAACAGAAGGAAAAGAAGAAAAACACCCATAAAGGATTTTAAACATTTAAAACACTGCAGGAGAGCTCAGAAATAATTTTGAAAATATAAAATTTGGGAGAAAGCCTGGCACTTTAGTTCCTTGTATATTTATGAGAAATACTTTCCTCATCAGGTAACCCTGATCAAGAGTCACCTCATAACCCAGTGTCTACACCTATTGGGGAGATGCTTTACTAACTACCATATATATTCTAAATCATGTGCCCTACAAATCTATCACAACCATTGTTTATGAGTTGTAGACTGGCCGACAATCTGATCTAACCATTTACAACCTTGGGGTTGTGCTACTTCTATGACATCTCTAGTAAATATGGCTCTAAATTGGGACCAAGAGGTAAAAAAAGTATCTTTATAAGATATTTGACCGATATCTAGCAAGTATACTAGATCGGCTAGTAATACATGAAAATATAGATTAAGACCCCAAATATCGTATCCAAGGGAACATGGATTGCTAAGGATAATATATGTGTATCAATTAAATTAACCTGAGACTGTTTTCCTAATATTTTTGATTTAAAATAAAAAATTAAATAAAATAAACAATGAAACAAAACAAAAACTAAAATTAAACTAACATGAATTAAAAACAAAACAATAACTGAAATTCTCTTGCTAAAAGAACTATTCACCTTAACTTTCATTGTAATGACTTAAATTTAATACAAACACTAGTGATTATGGAAAAACTAGGAATAAAGCCAGATATTTTTATTCAAGTATATCATTCTTAGTATTAAGCTCATAGACAAATCTAATACTCAGCATCAAAATCCAGTTTAACTTTCTAAAAATTCATTGAACTCTTTTTCAAGTAATTCAATTCCAATTTATTTTTAGTTCCTCCTCTCTTAGTATTGATCAATAAAATCAACACATAATTATCTCATATTTCGGATAATAATCATGCATAAATATTAAATAACCAATCTAAGAACATGCAAATCAATAACTATGTCAAAATTAATTTTTAGTTATTTATTCAATAAACCAACAATCAATCTCAATACAATCAAAGATAAGAATATGCTTAAAACCAAAAAATAATCAACCGATATTGAAATTAAGCTCAATTAAGTCATAACAATGAAAATATAAGTTTTCAAGAATCCATTAGCAAAATAAGAAAAACTATTTACTAAACATGTTTAAAAAGTAAAACAATGTTGAAAAAAACTAAAACAAAGTTGAAAAGAAAAAATAAAAATAGAAAAAACCAGAAAAACAAAGTAAAACTAAAACTAAAGAATTATACTTGATTCTTCTAATTGATCCTTCTAATTTCTTCTTCTTTGGTATTAGAGCTATCTATTTATAGGAAAAATATGTTGTAGAAGCCTTCTAAACTTACACAATTGGAGTAGGAAGAGAATCCTTCTTGAATTGAAAAAATCGAAAATTGTTCGCTTTATGGGAGCTACTTATGCGTGGCCACTCAAAATCCTTCGAAGAAAATCACGTGGCCATGCATCTCCCTTTGTTAAATTTTACGTGGCCATGCATCTTCATTTGCTTGTTTCACATGGCCATGCATCTCCCTTTGTTAAATTTCACGTGGCCATGCATCTTCATTTGCTTGTTTCACGTGGCCATGCAATCTTCTTAGTTCATTTACACATGGCCATGCATCTTCATTTGCTTGTTTCACGTGGCCATGCAATCTTCTTAGTTCATTTACACGTGACCATGCAATCTTCTTAGTTCATTTTCATGTGGCCATGCAATTTTCTCTTGATAACAATCACGTGGCCATGCATATAAGCAATCCTTAAGAACACACAACCACACATATTTTTCTTCTTTGATACACACGACCACGCATTGAACTTCTGAACCTCACTTCAATTATCTTGCATGAATTTTTTAATTTTACAATTTTGGCCCACAATTACTTGCCTTTTTGCAATTAAGTCATTTTCTTAACAAAATAACCCTGAAAAACACCAAAATTTATAATTAACTCCAAAAACATAAAATTAACCAATTAAACTCAAATTAAACCTAATTAACATAAAATTAACTCAATTAAATACCTAAAAAAATACTAAAAATATCATATAAATGACCCTTATCAATATTCTAAAGCATCAAAAAGATATGTTTTCATAGGTGAGGAAGAGAATGGAACAGTGATAAATTTTGAACTATGAGACGTCATACTCTTAGGTAATGAATTGCCAAAGTTGAATGAAGTTAATCAAGATTTTACTTTTTATGAAACTCGAAAAATAGAAACTTAATAATCTTTAATTACAACTATGTTTTTTTGGTAGTTTTAGATTTGTTTTGTAGTATTATTATTTTTAATTTTTTTATTTTACATTTAAAGCTTTGAGTGTTTGGAGTTTGTAGTGATTGGGTTTGATTTCTAGTTGTTTTTACAAGTTTCTTGATTAAAAGTTGTTAAATCAACTCGACAGGGATAGAAGGTATGTCCACCGGGTTCTTCAGTGTCTTTATCATCTTAATCAAGTGGTTTATAACTTAGTAGGGATAAAATCATCCCTACGGGTTCCTTTAAAGATGCATGCTAGAAGTTTAGAACTTGGTAGGGATAAAAACCATTCCCACTGGGCATGCAATGTTTTCTATCTAGAGTTAAGAACTTAGTAGGGACACAAAGGCATCCCTATAGAGTCACTTATGTTAGAGAGTATTCCCTAGAGCTCATGTAAAAGGGATGAATTTCATATGTATGAATTTATATTCTTAATAAAAGACATTATTCATTTATTAATGCTATATTTAAATACATGATTTTGTAAATCTTAAATTAATAAATGAAGTCTTTGATATTATAAACACAGTGCAAAGACAATCATGAAGTGTTCATGATATGAGGTATCTATTGCATGCAAATGTATTAATATCTAAATATCCATAGTCATAGAATTAACAAGATAGGACATTGTTAATTCGGACAGACTAGCACATGTTATGCTTCTTGAATGGTTCAAGCAGTGGTTCTTATAACTGTGATTATGGAAGATAATCAAAGCTAACATGTGGATGCTTATTAGAAAAACCCTAAGTAGCAAGTGGTATATTTTGACTCCATAACTGATTACTTCCAACTGGGAGTGAACATGGTTAGGAGATTGGGTATATCATGACCTACTTGAAGATAGTTGAGTGATTGATAAAGGATTCACCATCCCAGATTTAATAAGGAAAGTTATCTCGCATGATTTTATAATTGCCTTGTTCAGAGAATCTCTGGCCAGAGTAATATACCAAGATGGATAGAGATCCATGGAGGGCATTTTAGGAACAATGGTTAAATTAATAAAACATACATAATTAGATTTATATGAGTTAACAGAAATCCATACTCAAAATCTAATTGAGATAAGAGTGGTGAAAGGAATAATTGCACGGTAACTGTTTCTATAGAAGGGTATAGTCAAACCACTTGACTTTCCTGACATTTGGATAGTTATGATGCCTAGCTAGAGGCCAATCATGACTTGTATAATAGTGTATCAAGAATATCAATAGAGATCGATAAAATGATTTAAAGAAGTTTAAATCATATGAGTTTTGAATAGAACTCACAATTACATATTATACTGCCAATATGGATAGGAATCCAATAGGTCACACACATATAGAAAAAATGATAAAATGGTAAAATGACAAGGATAATAATATTTGATATTATTATGGGAATAGAGGAGTGAATAATAGAATAATTAATTAAAGAGTTTAATTAATTATGATCAAGTAAAATTGTTCGCAAAACTTTTGAGAAATGTTTTGTAAAATTGCACCTAATTAAATTAATGCATTTCATAATTAATTATTATTGGAATATAAGTGTTATAGGGCTGATATAATAATTAATATCTCCATTGGAGGAATTACAGAGGCCTAGAGCAGTGAAGTTGGAGCAGAAACCCTCCAGAAGAAGGGCCACATGCCAACTCCAAACAGAAGGCCTTAGAGGCCTATTTCTTGGACCAAAATAAATAAAATATGTTACACAAGTGTTATGAATCCTACATATTTAATTTGGTTGGATTTTGAATTCATTTGGGTAATTAAATTCAAGTATATGTACAAAGGGCCTAGTTTGTGGGTTTTATGCATAGTCTTTTGTGAAAGGGCTTAAATTGGATTTAATTAAGCCCAAATAATTGTAAATAATTCTAGAAGCCCAATTAATAATTCTCCAGCAATTTTAAAGAGCCCAATCCCATTATGAAGTTGGATTTTTAACCTAACTATAAAAATCCAAGTGATGTGGAATTAGGGTTAAGTGAACAATTAAGAGAAAAAAAGTTTTTCTCTCCTTCAAAACCCTAGCTGCCACTTCCCTTTGCTAGCTCAAGGGATTTTGGCTAGCCCCTTGTACTCTCCTTTGTTGGTTCATTCTATCATTCTCTAGTGTGGATTACTTATTGAAGGTGTTCGATTTTGGACACTATGGTTTATGACAGCCGGATGAGAAGGAAAATCAATTGCACAACAAAAATCAAATGTGATTTTTCTTATTCTCATTAATATGTATATTGTAAATTCATGGCAAGATCAGATATATTGGTTAAAAATTTTTAATTTCACTTATGTATGAGATGCATGTAACCGATAATTTCCAACATGGTATCAGAGCCTCAGTTTTGCCATAAATATACAATTCTATATTTTTCTGCGGAATAAGTTTTATTTTTTGAGTTATTTATTTCATGAACTTTAAAATATCAGATTTGATTGTTCATGAATGAGAATTATTAATTTCTGGATATAAGTGTGATCAAATATATAAAACGAAAATAAAAACGATTCTTTTGAGAAAAGAATTTTGGTTTTTGCCTGAATAGCTTTTAATTTTAGGGGTTGTTCTAAATTTATTTTTTATAGATCCATTATAAGATCATTTAGATGATAATTTATGTTTTTAATTTGTGATATTAAGCCATAGGATCAAACGAAATTAAAATCGAATAAGTTTTGCATGAAAACTAGTTTAGTCGAAAAGTTCAATAAATTGGTGTTCTTCTTGTGTTCTTGATATGTTCTTGGTGTGTTCTTATTTAGAACGATTTTTAATCTTCTAAATCTGATATATCTGATATATTAAAGTGTTTTTAATTAATTAAATTAATTAAAATGAGCCTTAAATTAATTGGATTAATTTTAAATCATTAAAACCACTTAATGGGCTTAATTGTGTTTACGGACTTGATTTAAATTAGTAAGTGACTTGGTGGGCCCAAGGAGTTGATTTAAATTAAATATTATAAACAATAATTAAGTTTATTAGTGGGTTTTAAGGGCTGGAGTGGGCTTGGCTCATTCCAAAAGGCCTAAATGGTCCAATAAACACAAAACTAGTTTGTGTGTGAACACATTTAGGGTTTAATTTGGTGGGTTTCGGCCTACCCTTTATCTTAAGCTCAAAATTGATTCTTTTAATTATTTAATATGATTAATTAATTAAATAAACAATTAAAAATTAATTAATAATCAATTGGATTGATTATTAAGGCAAGAACACATGCATACAAAAAGGTTTCCTTAAATGAAAGTTTCCAAAATGGAAAAAGTTTCCTAATTTGATCACATTATTAAAATAACTCCAAAGAATGTTTAAAGAGTTGAAACAAAGTTAGTAATCCATTACTTTATGCATTAGAAATGCATATAAGGGTGTATGATTGGCATGATGGATAGTTATGGATAAGGCCCAATGTAATTGAACATTATACATGTTTTGGCCCAACGAGGACTTTCATGTCCCGGCCACTTGTTTTTGGTTTGTATTTCTTTTTCAAATTGTAATATGTAATTAGATTACTTAGATTAGAATTAGAGATCGATATGGAGACCACTATCAAGGAGCAAGATGGGCCGGATGGAGATCCAACAAGCTTGAAGGTAATGTAATTATTTTTTATTTGTTTGAATCATGCATACTACCTAGGTGTGACCTTTTGATTTTCCTTTTGGCTGGGGAAAATCAATATAGTAAAGTCCATAACTATACTATATTTGTATGCTTATATTTATGTGATAGATATAGGATGCATACCAATGTATGCCAACCATGTATGATGAGACTTAATTAACTAAAACCCTTAAATAAATACTAAGGTATATAAGCCTTCCATTAATTTGAGGAGAACCAGAGTTCTTTATATTATGGGTTGTTGACCACAGACAAGCTCACATTATATTGAATATGTTCAAGTCTAATTAAATGGGTCATCTTAGCTAGCCCATTAGTTTGTTGACCACAGTCAAGGCTAATGGTTCTAAAAGCAAGATTAGGGAATGCATATATGATATGCATGCATCAAGAGTTGATAACCTAATGATCCAATAGTTGTGTAGAGACACAATTGGTATAGAGATACCTACATTTTAAGGGTATGGAGTTTGGCTTGTTGACCACAGTCAAGGTCAAATTACATATCAAGGATTGGATATTGGCCCACTAAGAAAACCATCGGGTTTTCTCAGATTATATAGTGAGGGCTATTAATTCGCAATAAAATAGTGAGAGTAAATGGATTAATTAAAGACCTTATTAATGCATACATATATATGAACATACTCTCATAAGTTTTCTTTTTCACATCTAGGTCATCATCATAAGCACATCAAACATTAATATACGATCAATTTTGGATAACAAGCTAGTTGGCAGCAACTATTCTGACTGGATCAGGCAAGTGAGAATTGTTCTCAGAGCTAAAAAGATCCATAATGTCTTGCATAAAGATCCACCACCACTTCCATCAGATGATGCCATTGATGAGATCAAAGGTAATTATCGAAAATATATGGAGGATAATGAAGCGGTAGTATGTCTGATACTGGGTGTTATGTCCTCGGAACTTCAGAAGCAATATAAGATGATGGATGCTAGAACCGTCATTTTGCATCTTGAGGAGCTTTATTCTTCTCAAGCTAGAACTGAGCAATATGAGATTGCTCGAGATCTATTTAGCTGTAAAATGGTGGAAGACACTTCAACTGCTACTCATGCATTAAAGATGTCTGGGTATATTGAGCATTTGAGTAGACTTGGCTATGTTATGGATAATGATCTATACATAGATTTAATCTTGTACTCATTGGCTCTAAGTTATGCACCTTTTGTGCTTAACTTCAACATGAACAAGATCCAAGTTACCATTCCTGAGTTAATCAACATGCTTAAAACAGCTAATGGATCCTTTAAGAAGGATCTAAAAGGTGTCATGGTTGTCACTTCTGCTAAAGGTAAGAAGCAGAAGAAGAAGATAACCAAGGCGCAGCTAAATATTGGTGGGATCTCCAAGAAGAAGGTTGACAAGAAAGAGAATCCCAAAAGAACTTGCTTCCATTATAGAAAGGATGGTCACTAGAAGCGTAACTACAAGGCCTATCTAGATTCTCTCAAGGAGAAGAAGAATACTAATACTTCTACTTCAGGTATTCATATGATTGAAATTAATACTTATTCTATTGCTTCAAAACAATCTTGGGTATTAGATACCGGCTGTGGATCTCACTTGTGTAATGATCTACAGAGGCTTAGAAGCTTTAGAAGATTTGGAAAGGCAGAGATATGTTTCCAGTTAGCTACTGGACAAAACATCTCTACAACAGTTTTGGGGACTTACCATTTGCCTCTTCTTAGTGGATTAGTACTAGAATTAAATAATTGTTATTATGTTCCAGCTTTATCCAAGAGTATTATTTCTTTAAGTTATTTATTGAACGATTATGACATTTCTTTAAAGGACAAGTGTTGTTTTATTTTCAAGAACAATATGTTTTATGTAAAAGCTATCATTAAAAATGGTATATTTGTTCTTGATTTAATTAAAGAAGTGCATAATGTGGATACCAAGAGAATGAGACATGATAATCTAAATACCTCATATTTATGGCATTGTCGTTTAGGTCATATAAATGAGAAGCATATGACCAAATTACACAAGTCAGGTGATTTGGGATTATTTGATTATGAATCATTTGATACATGTAAATCTTGTTTATTAGGAAAAATGACAAAAGCTCCCTTTATTGGTGAAAGAGAATGAGCTAAAATGGTTTTAGACTTAATACATTCAGATGTATGTGGTCCAATGACTCCACATGCCAGAGGAGGTTACTCCTACTTCATTACTTTCATAGATGATTATTCTAGGTTTGGATACATCTATCTAATGAAATATAAATCAGAAGCATTTGAAAAATTCAAAGAATTCAGAAATGAAGTAGAGAAACAACTTGGAAAGAGTATTAAAATGCTTAGATCAGATCGAGTTGGAGAATACTTAAACCAAGAGTTTCAGGATTATTTTAGAGATAATGGGATTTTATCTCAATAGACTCCACCATATACACCACAACACAATGGTGTATCTGAAAGGAGAAATCGAACACTATTAGATATGGTTCGATCAATGAAGAGCCAAGCAGACTTGCCTAAGTCCTTTTTAGGGATATGCACTAGAAACTACTGTTTATGTGTTAAACAGAGTTCTTAGTAAATCGATTGATATTACTCCATATGAGATGTGGAATAACAAGAAACCCACGCTTTTTCATATGAAAGTATGGGGTTGTCTTGCTTATTTGAAGAGGACAATGTCAGACAAACTAGATGTTAAGTCTGACAAATGTTTATTTGTGGGATATCCAAAAGAAACATTTGGATATTATTTCTATCATCCCTTAGAACAAAAGGTATTTTTTTCAAGGCATGTTATCTTCTTGGAAAGAGAATTTCTCCTACAAGAGGACAGTGGGAGTAAAATTGAACTTGGTGAAGTTCAAGACCCACAAATAGAAGTAGATCAACCGATTGAACCCGAGACTGAATTTTATTATGATGAGATTATAGTTGAACCTGATTATACACAAAATCCTAGAAGATTTACTAGGATGAGTTCTATCCCTATGACATATGGATTTCATGTTGATTCAGATAGAGGCATAACTGTAGTAGAGGACAATGAGCCTACAAGCTATAAAGAAGTTTTGAACAGTTCAGAACGTGATTTATGGTTTAAGGCTATGCAGTCTAAAATGGACTCTATGTATGAGAATAAAGTATTGACTTTAACTCAACCACTTGAAGGGATAAAACCCATAGGGTGCAAATGGGTCTTCAAAAAGAAGACCGATATGGAAGGTCATATAGTTACCTATAAAGCTCGCTTAGTAGCAAAGGGCTATCGTCAAAAAGAAGGTATTGACTATGAAGAAACCTTTTCTCCTGTAGCTATGCTTAAGTCTATAAGAATACTTTTAGCCATTGCAACTCATTATGATTATGAGATTTGGCAAATGGATGTGAAGACAGCTTTTCTAAATGGAAATTTGACTGAGGATGTGTATATGACACAACCGAAAAGGTTCACATCAGGAAATGACGAAAAGGTATGCAAGCTTCAAAGATCCATTTATGGATTAAAACAAGCCTCTAGGAGTTGGAACATACGATTCAATGAGATAATCAAATAGTTTGGTTTCTCACAGAATGAAGATGAGCCTTGTGTATAAAAGGGTCAGTGTGAGTGTAATTGTCTTCCTGGTTCTATATGTGGATGACATATTAATCATAGGAAATGATTTTTCTCTTCTCCAATCTATTAAAATATGGTTATCCAAGCAATTCTCCATGAAAAACCTTGGAGAAGGATCCTATCTACTGGGAATAAGGATCTATAGAGATAGATCCAATAGGTTGCTAGGTCTTTCTCAAAGTACATATATAGATAAGGTATTGAAGAGGTTCAATATGAATCTCTCTAAGAAAGGTTTTATACCCATGGTGCATGGGAAACACCTTTCTAAGTCTATGTTTCCACAAACACTAGAGAATAGAGAGAGCATGATTAGAATACCATATGCATCGGCAATTGGTTCTATTATGTATGCTATGTTATGTACACGTCCAGATGTAGCATTTGCTTTGAGTGTCACAAGTAAATT
This sequence comes from Excoecaria agallocha, assembly GCA_037975025.1. Lineage (NCBI taxonomy): Eukaryota > Viridiplantae > Streptophyta > Magnoliopsida > Malpighiales > Euphorbiaceae > Excoecaria > Excoecaria agallocha. The sequence goes on from CM075822.1 coordinate 23,834,119, forward strand.
TCAATCCAATTTTGGAGAGGAACACTAGGCAGCTGTCAAGAATATCCTTAAGTACTTTAGAAGGACTAAAGATATATTCTTGGTATATGGAGAGGGCAGTTTGGAAGTAAATGGGTATACAGATGCCAGCTTCTAATCTGACAAAGATGAATGTAAATCACAGTCTGGTTATGTGTTCATAATGGGAGGAGGAGTAGTTAGTTGGAAGAGTTCCAAACAAGAAACAACTGCTAATTCCACGACAGAAGCTGAGTACATTGCTGCTTCGGAAGCAACCAAAGAAGCAGTCTGGATTAAAAAGTTCATATCTGAACTAGGAGTGGTGCCTAGCATTGTTGATCCAATTCCTTTATATTGTGACAACAATGGAGCCATTGAGCAAGCAAAGGAACCACAGTCTCATCAACGATCCAAGCATGTTCTCAGACGCTACCATCTCATAAAGAAAATAGTAGCTAGAAATGATGTGAAAATAGAAAGGGTTCCCACAGATGATAATGTGACGGATCCCCTCACTAAAGTACTTTGCCAGATTAAGCATGATCACCATATAAATAGCATGGGTCTAAGACATATGAGTGATTGGCTCTAGTGTAAGTGGGAGATTGTTAGAGAGTATACCCTAGAGCCCATGTAAAAGGGATGAATTTCATATGTATGAATTTATATTCTTAATAAAAGGCATTATTCATTTATTAATGCTATGTTAATATACATGATTTTGTAAATCTTAAATTAATAAATGAAGTCCTTGATATTATAAACGCAGTACAAAGACAATCATGAAAGTGTTCATGATATGAGGTGTCTATTGCATGTAAATGTGTTAATATCTAAATATCCCTAGTTATAGAATTAACAAAATAGGACATTGTTAATTCAGACAGACTAGCACATGTTATGCTTCTTGAATAGTTCAAGCAGTGGTTCTCATAACTGTAATTATGAAAGATAATCAAAGCTAACATGTGGCTGCTTGTTAGAAGAACAAGTTCATTAGAGACCTACAAAGAGAATCCTCACATGGATATTAAATCTATGTCAGTGAGGAATCTCTTTATAGTGGTTATGCAAGTATCCTTAGACTTGAGATCACCAAAGTTATCTTAAGTAGCAAGTGGTATATTTTGAGTCCATAACTGATTACTTCCAACTGGGAGTGAACATGGTTAGGAGATTGGGTATATCATGACCTACTTGAAGATAGTTGAGTAATTGACAAAGGATTCACCATCCTAGATTTAATAAGGGAAGTTATCTCGCATGATTCCATGATTGCCTTGTTCTGAGAATCTCTGGCCAGAGTAATATGCCAAGATGGATAAAGATCCATGGAGGGTATTTTGGGATCAATTATTAAATTAATAGAACATACATAATTAGATTTATATGAGTTGACAGAAATCCATACTCAGAATCTCATTGAGATAAGAGTGGTGAAAGGAGTAATTGCACGGTAACTGTTTCTATGGAAGGGTATAGTCAAACTATTTGACTTTCATGACATTTGGGTAGTCATGATGCCTAGCTAGAGGCCAATCATGACTTGTATAATAGTATATCAAAAATATCATTAGGGATTGATAAAATGATTTAAAGAAGTTTAAATCATGTGAGTTTTGAATAAAACTCACAACTACATATTATACTTTTAATATGGATAGGAACCCAATAGGTCACACACATATAGAGAAAAGGATAAAATGATAAAATGACAAGGATAATAATATTTGATATTATTATGGGAATAGAGAAGTGAATAAGAGAATAATTAATTAAAGAGTTTAATTAATTATGATCAAGTAAAATTGTTCGCGAAACTTTTGAGAAATGTTCTGTAAAATTGAACCTAATTGAAATAATTTATTTCATAATTAATTATTATTGGACTATAAGTGTTATAGGGCTGATATAATAATTAATAAATCCATTGGAGGAATTACAGAGGCCCAGAGAAGTGAAGTTGGCGCAGAAACCCTCCAGAAGAAGGGCCAGACGCCAACTCCAACAGAGGGCCTTAGAGGCCTATTTCTTGGACCAAAATAAATAAATATGTTACATATGTGTTATGGATCCTACATATTTAATTTGGTTGGATTTGAAATTCATTTGGGTAATTAAATCCAAGTATATGTACAAAGGGCCTAGTTTGTGGGTTTTGTGTATAGTCTTTTGTAAAAGGGCTTAAATATGATTTAATTGAGCCCAAATAATTACAAATAATTCTAGAAGCCCAATTAATAATTCTCCAGCAATTTTAAAGAGCCCAATCCCATTATAAAGTGGGATTTTTAACCTAACTATAAAAATCCAAGTGATGTGGAATTAGGGTTAAGTGAACAATTAAGAGAAAAAAAGTTTTTCTCTCCTTCAAAACCCTAGCCGCCACTTCCCTTTGCTAGCTCAAGGGATTTTGGCCACCCCTTGTACTCTCCTTTGTTGGTTCATTTTATCATTCTCTAGTGTGGATTACTCATTGGAGGTGTTTGATTTTGGACACTGTGGTTTGCGACAACCCGATGCGAAGGAAAATTAACTGTACAACAAAAATCAAAGGTGATTTTTCTTATTCTCATTAATATGTATATTCTAAATTCATGACAAGATTAGATATATTGGTTAAAAATTTTAAATTTCGCTTATGTTTGGAGATGCATGTAACCGATAATTCCCAACAACTCAAGCTCTTAGGAAGAAAAAATAAACTTGGTAGGGACATCAAGGCATCCCTACCAGGTTTTTTAGTAGCAAAACATGATTTAAGAAGTTTATCTACAGTTTAAGAGTTTCAGTGGCAGCTAGACTTCTAAGAAATTAGGCATTTAAGTGTCCTTAATTTAAATTTTAAGGGGAGATAGCTTTTCAACTTAGAACAATCCTAGTTTTTATTTCTTCTGAACTTCAGTTCCCAAGTAGGAGCTCTTAGGGTTTGCAAGCTTATTTTTTCTATTGTTCTTGAAGAAACCAAGATCAATTTTGAAGCTTTATGAGTATAATATTTAATTATTTCATTCTTTCATTTGATTCGATCATGAACAGTGAGCAATTTATTTACTGTTGCTAAGGGAAACTTAAACCCTCATCCGTTTATTGTAATGACTCAATTTTTAGCTTAAATTTAATGCAAGATTGTTATTTCTTAGTTCATATGCTCAACTTTATGTTTGATTATGATTTGATTTATATTCAATGTATCGAATAGATGGTTGAAGTTAATTTAAGTTTTGATCAAATGATATGCATGTTTCTGATCTATTTTACGTATGTTAATAGACTATTGTGTTCTAAAAATTAAGACAGGAGTTTATGAATCATGAGTATATTAGACTTAAGAAATTGAATGAAGAAGGTTAGGTGTTTCAAAAGAAGATTTAACTGAAGCTTAGGAGCATAAAACCAAATCTGTATGTTAGGTATTTGATAATTTTTAATCGAGGGATCCAATGTTATAAAGTGATATTCCAAATAAAAACAAGATATCTGCTTTTAATTAGTTTTCTATAACAACTTGTATTATTTTAGAATCGAGTCATTATTAGTAAGAGGTGAGGTAAATGATCCTTTACCAGAAATGTTTTAGTTATTGATTTTTATTATCACTTTAATTTTCCTTTGTGTTTAATTAATTTTAGTTTAGTCGTAGTTTTTAATTTGCTCAATTATTTAATTTAGTATAGTTCAATCCGTAATTACCTTCTAAAATGTGGGAAATTCTTTCACACATCATTTGCCTCAAAATCTGAAATATATAATCTTTTGGGTATGATATTAAAGGATCTTAATCTTGTTTTCCTATATTAAAAGCTTATTTAGTACACTTGCTAAACACCGATAAAGTTTTTGGCACCGTTGTTGGGGATTGGCTTTTATTTTAGATTTTGTAGCGAATTTTACATGATACTCTTCTTCTTCTTCTTCTTCTTTATTCTTTTATTTATTTATTCTTTTTAGGTGTCAATAGTGCATGGTAAGAGATGACCCAGTATTGCCTATTGACCCTAAGATTGAGAGGACATTACATTGATGGAGATAAAAACAAATAAAAAATATGAATCCAAAGGATATTCCATGAAATGACCCACATCCACTGTTGGGAAGGTAAGTCATTCAAAATTAGATATGGAACAACCTAAATCAAGTCCAAAGGAATGGGATAAGACTAAGAACTATTAGAGACTATACCACACTTAGGTGGAATAACAAGAACAAGACTATCATACTTCCTCAAAATTATCATTTTAAGCTGAAACTAGCCACCATCACAATGGTATAGAAGAATCAGTTCTTGGGATTAGAGATTGAGGACCCAACTCAATATTTAGATATTTTCCTGGAGATAAGTGATACAGTTCAAATTCCAAATATGTTAATGGTTGTTATTTGATTGAAGTTATTCCTATTTACACTCATTGGTAAGGCACGGGACTGGTTGTAAATGTTGCCAAACCAATTTATAAGGTCCTAGAAGTAGTGCTAGAAAAGTTTTTAGTGAGATTCTTTCCACCAACTAAGATAACCACCATTAGGAATAACATTTTTAATTTCTAATAGTTATATGAGAAACCATTTCATGATGCTTGAGAGAGGTTTAGGAGACCATTGAAGAGTTGTCATCACAATAAAATTGCTATGCATCAGTTTATATCTACTTTTTATAGGGGTGTTAATTAATCAACATGACCTCTTCTAGATGCAGCCTTAGATGAAAGTTTCATAAATAAGATATCGAAGGAAGCCTTTTTACTCTTAGATGTGATGGCCATAAATAATGCTCAATAGACCAATATAAGAACTCTATAGAAAAAGAAGGGAGTTCATAGTGTAGATGAGGTGGCAATGCTGAAGGCTCAAATGGAGCTATCGAAAAAGGAATTGAGCGTATTGAAGGTGCAGAATGTGTTAGGCCTATCTCAAAGATGTGATACTTATGAAGATGGATATGTTATATAGGAAATAAGGTTAGGGATGTTGGAAATCAAGTGGTTAAAGATGTTAGTGCTGTAAACTCATATAGTAATACCTATAACCCTGGATAGAGGAACCATCCTAACTTTTTTTCGAGAGAGAAAAATCATACATCCACTTTTAACACCCAAACTAGAGCTTCTATTAACCAAAATATAGCCCATCATAGCAGCAAACTCCAAGCCTATCAAGCACCAGCCCTAACACACTTTCTATCAATCTACCAAGCTTTACACTAAAACCAATCTCTACCATACCAACCACCTGATTTTCAGCCAAGGCTTTAACTTTCACAAGAGAGAAAACCTAGTCTAAAGGAGATATTTGCCAACTTCATGACCACCCAATCCACATTTATGGAAAGTCAAGATGGTAGATGAAAATCTTAAGATATATGGATGAGGAACCAAGAGCATCAATCAAAAATTTGGAAACTTAAGTTGGACAATGATAATTATGAATTCTGACTATATTACTAGTGTGTTTTAGTGTGTTTAATATGTTAGTTTAGCATTTATTTAGTTAATTTTATGTTTAATTTATTAATTTTTATGTTTGTAGGCTTAATTGTGATTTTTGGTGTTTTTAAAGACTTATTTAAATAAAAGGAAAAATTTCAGGCAAAAGAGGAATTTGGCTAGACATAAATAATATTTGAAGAGGAAAATAATATGGAGTCCAGGAGTGATCTCCTATGTGAAGGGGAATTCCCCTCTACGAAGGAGAATTATAAGTGACAGATCAAGTTACCTACCTTAATGGAGGCAATTTTCCCTCTACCTAGGGAAGTATGGGAAAAAGGAAAAATAAAGTTAATCTCCTTGGTTGATGAAGAATTCCTTTTATCAAGGTAGCCCAAAAGTCACGACCTTTTCAATTCTCCTTGGTGGAAGGAGAATTTCCTCTACCGAGGTAAGGTATTTAAGATACAATGGAACTCTAATTTTTTCTACAACAAAAAGTTAAAGTGTAGCAGAATTTCTTCCTCTTTGAGACTTTTAAGCAGAAAAAAAACTGATATCAAAGGAGCATGAAATTCTAAAAAAGGGGGTTGATTTTTTAGATTTTAACCTAGCTTTGAATGAGATAAGAACTAAGGGTTAGAGATGACACATTGGATGTTTTGAGAAGACTTCAAGGGAAGCCAATAACCTTATATGTATTGTAATCCTTAATTTTAGTTTTTTAGTTATTTTTAATATGCTTAGTGAGTAGTTTTCTTTACTTTTAATAAGGGAAACTTGAACCTTCATACTTTTATCTATAATAACTTTGTTTTGAGCTTTAATGCAATGCAAGTGTGTTATTTCTTAGTTCTAAAGCTGATTCTTATCTTGCATTAATTTAATTTGATAATTAATATATTGAATAAATGGTTAATTATCAATTTCATGTATGACTTATTATTTGCATATTCCTGATTTAATTTGCTCATGTTAATGCATGTTTGTGTTCTAAAATTGGAGCTAATATTATGATAATCTAAGGGTGGAATTAAGATTGAGAAAGTGAATTAAAACTAGGCTAAAATTCAACCTCTTGAAAAAGGGTCTAATTAAGGTTTAGGAGTTTCTAAATCAGATTTGCATGCTAAGTGTTAGATTGTTCTTAATACGAGAATTTTATACTTAGAATGATACTCTAAATAAGATATTTGAATTTTATACTAGTTTTCCATAATCACTTGTGTTAATTTTTAATCAAGTCATTGCAATAAGAATTAAGGTGGATAGTTCCTTTGGCAAAAGTATTTTTATCATTCAATTTTACTACCTTTTACAATCTTGTTTTATTCTTAGTTTTATTATTTATAGTTAAATTTTATTGTTTAGTTTTTGTTTATTTGTGTTTGATTAATTTATTATCACTATAACTTTGAAAATTCTTTCACATATCACTCACTTTTAAAACTGAAATACACAATTTAATCAATCCCTTGGGTTCAATATTCTTGAGTTTATAATTATATTTTCCTATATTACTAGGCAATCTAGTACATTTGCTAGACACCAGTCAAATAACCTACTAATTCACTCTCCAACAGAACTTATGGTACATTTCCATCTAATGTGGATTGCAATCTAAAGGAGGAGACAAAAGCATCACTTTAAAGAGCTAAAATGAGGTAAAAGAGGCTGAAAAAGGTAAACTTCATTCAAAAGTGGTGGAACTGACAATGCAGGTAAGTATTTCTAAACCTAATATTGTTAGTGATGTACCAAAAGTGATTGACAAAGGTAAAGGTGTGGAAAATTTTGGTGTAACTAATATTGATGAAACTAAGTTACCTTACCCTTCTCTAGCTAGGAAAGATAAGCAAAAGAACAATTAGCTAAATTTCTTGACATGTTTAAAATGATGAATGTAAATTTACCTTTCGCTGAAGTTTTATTACACATACCAAAATATGAAAAATTTATGAAAGAGATTTGTTCAAATAAGAAAAAGTTAGAGGGTATGGGTGCGATACAATTATCTGAGAATTGTAGTGCAATCTTGATGAATAAAATTCCTAAAAAAACTAGAAGATCGAAGCAATTTCACTTTGCCATATGTCTACAAGGGAATTTTATTCATCATATCTTGTGTGATTCGGGTGCTAGTATTATTCTATTTGTGGGAAATTGAATCTAAGAGATATTAAAGAAACTCAAATGACATTGTAATTGATAGATAGTTTTATGAAAAAACCTAAAGGAATAATTGAAGATTTTTTGGTTAAAGTGGAAAACTTCATTTTTTCGATGGATTTTGTTGCAATGGACATAGAGGAAGATCAAAAAGTGCCATTGATTATTGGATGACCATTCTTGAATACCGCAAAGGCTTTAATAGATGTTTATGGACTAAAATTTACACTAAGATTTAATGATAAGGAGATGGAGTTTAATGTCAATAAGGTGATGCAACATCCCTCGTATGACTTTAAAGAGTATGTTTGCTTTATTGATGGTATCCAAAAATATGTGAAGGAAAATCAAGATAAGATCATTTTAGAGAATGCACATCAAAACTTTTTAATGCACTCTAAGGATAAGGACAATTTCAATAAGAATGAGGCAAAGCTGGTGAATGAGTTAGATGAAGAGCATAAAGATAAGGGAGTAAAGAAGTAAGGTTTTTCCCTTCTAAGGAAGAAAAGAATTCCAAATTCAAAACTTTACCATCTCATTTGAAATACGTGTTTTTAAAGGATAATTCAAAATTATAACTATTTCTTCTTATTTGATAGGTTTGGAGGAAGAGATGCTCATTGTAGTGTTGAGGAAGCACAAGGAAGCCATTGGATGGGAAACTTCAAACCTTAAGAGGCATCAATCCTAATTTTTGTACACATCAAATTCCTATGAAAAGTGATTTCAAGCCTATGATGTAGCCCCAACATTGACTAAATCCAGCTATGCAAAAGGTTGTGAACAATGAGGTATTTAAATTGCTTAATGTAAGGGGTTATCTTTTAAAAAATTACATATGGCAGCAAAAGAAGAAACTAAAAGCAAATACAAGGCAATATTTATGGGATTATCTATACCTTTTTAAATTATGTCTAGATTAGGTGCTATAAAGATGCATTCCTAAAGAGGAACAAGTGGATACTATGAGATCATACCATGGATGAAAGGTTGGAGATCACCATAAACCAAATCATAAGGTAGCAAAGATCTTATAGTCAGGTTTCTTTTGGACTTCTCTTTTTACTGGTGTCAAATGTTCTATATATTCGTGTGATAGGTGCCAATGTATTGGTAATATCTCCAAGTGTGATAATATTCCATTAAACAATGTCTTAAAAGTAGAAATTATTTATGTTTAGGGGATCAATTTTATAGGACCATTTTCAAATTCTTTTTGATTTGAGTATATTCTAGTATATGTTGATTATGTTAGCAAATGGATAAAGGCTATAGCTACTAAGATATATAATGTACAAGTGGTGTTTGAATTCCTTAGAAGAAATATTTTTACTCGATTTGGGGCACCAAGGGCTATTATTAGCAATAGGAGCAAGCATTTTGTCAACCATCAGTTTAGCTTGAAAATTTTGGTATCAAGCATAAGATCACAATCCCATACCATCCCGAAGCCAATTGACAAGTAGAGGTGTTGAATAGGGAATTAAAATCAATCCTAAAAAAGTTAGTTAATAAAGCTAGGAAGGATTGGTCTCAAACGTTAGATGAGGCTCTTTGGGCCTATAAAATTACATTTTAGACCCTTATAGGTATGTCTCCATTTAGACTTATCTTAGAAAAAGCGTTTCATTTACTGATCGAACTAGAGCATAAAGCATATTGGGTTACCAAGTTTCCTAATTTTAATTTGAGATGTGCAGGTGTGAAGAGATGTTTGTAGCTCAATAAACTCTAGGATTTTCTACTTTGGTCATATAAAAATGCTACCTCGTATAAGAAAAGGATGAAACATTGGCATGATAAGAAGTTGGTTTAGAAGTATTTTGTTCCAATAATGTTGGTACTACTCTATATTAGTACGCTGAGGTTATTCCTAGGAAAATTGAAGTCTAGATGGCTTAAACGATATGAAATGGTTAAAAATAATGAGTTTGGAGTGGTCACAGTGAAAAGTCCAAAAGATGGCCATGAGTATAAGGTAAATAGGCACCGATTGAAGCTTTATAATGCTGCTTAGGTAGAGGTTGCTGAGGTAATCTTAATATTTCATGACAAGCGAGGCTATTTCAAAAAGTCTAGCTTAAGACTTTATAAATTTGAAACAAAATATTCTTACCCTTTTCCATTTATGAATTTATAGTTTATTCTAGGTTGTTATTTTTTGGCATTCTTTTGTTTATTTTGTGTGTGGTTTAAGGTTGTAAGGTGGTGTTTTATGTTTGTTTGCCTACATCGAAAATTCACAGTTATAATATTCAAGTATGATTTTTGCTTTTTTATTCACTATAGGTATCCAATAATGTGGTGATGTTAAAAGCTTAATATGTTGCCTTTGAAGTGTCATGATCCATTCTTTGGCCTAAAAGAAGCTATTTTTACAGAGTTGTGCTTATTGATTTTAATTAATTTGGAATTTTAATTGAGTTTTGGGATGTTACATAAAAAAAAGGGAAGGGCGGGGCGGGGGGGGGGGTGGAACAAATTTAATTAAGAAAAAGTGGTAATTTTTAAAGAAAGAAATAAACATTTTAAGTTTTAGTGAAATCAGCTTGGTGGGGTTGTTTACCATTATTACCAAGTTCTTTTAATTTGTCTGATTGAACTAAGGAACTCAGCAAGAACATAAAACTTTCTGCTGGGTCTTTTGAATGCAATTGAAGCACAACCCAACATCCCCACTAGGTTTTCATACCATCCACACCAACCCTTTTTGCTTTAAATGCTCTTGTTTTCCCCTTTTCATACTGCCACTTCTTTATTGCTATCATACTTTCTTCTTTGGTTTCCTCTCCTCCATTTTGCTCACTCTTTTCTTTTTTTCTTAAACAAATCAACAACACCCAAGTAAGTTCCTCTCCCTAATTTTAATTCTCACTTCATATACATTTCTTTTAATTCTTGATTTTGCTATTTTATTGGGGTTTTCTTCTTCTCGAGATTTTATTGCTTGCATTTTTTTAGGGTTATTGTTGTTTATGATTATGCTAGAAATACATGTAATTATATGTTGAGATCTCTCATTTACGATATTTATCTTGATTAGATTGGTTTTGTTTCACTTGTAGCTTGCAAATAGATTAAGTTATTTTTTTATTTGGCTTACGTGTTTTTGTGCCCATAAAGTGTTTGATGAAATGCTACATTTAACAAATTGAGCTCTTTTACCCCATTTTATTGCATCGATCCAACACCAATTGCTCTTAGATTATAGGCCAACCTTCTATATGCTTGCTGAAACTTTTTCCATGACTTATTTATATGCACATTGCATTTGGGCATTTTGATAAGTTTTGACTTCCTTTCAGGATGCTATTTGCACATATTAGAGTTTTCCCTTTGCATTTGAGGTTTCATTGCATGTTGGATGCTTAACTTGGGTTGATAAATTTGATGAAGTTCAAAAGATTTTGTTTGAATTTGTTGCCCATTCAAGTGACACCTTTCCCTTTAATTTTATTTGTGCTTAAAATTCACTTATCAATTCGATCCTTACATGTAATTCATGACTTTAGTCCTTAATATATTTTATTTTAATGTCATCTACCAATGCTTTTAACTATGTGATGTGCTTTACTTATTTAGTTTGCTCTTTACTTTGCCATTTATCTATTGTCATTAATTAGTGCAGTGGCTCCAAAGCTCACATGCATTGATGGTGCTTCAAGTTTATCAAGAGACCTTGTATGAGTATTTTATAAGGGTCCAATATAAGAAGCTTATCTACTGTAATATTTTTTTCTTGTGAAGTATTGTGGGCAACATGAAGGAAGAAGTAAATTAGTTCATTGAAAACATTGGATGGAAGGAGTTTGTGAAAAAAAAGGGGGTAAGTCTACCCAACAATCACAAGATATTTCTTAACCTTATTTAGCTATAAATTTGAAGATAAATCTGATAAGGATTGGACTATTTGGTTCCTGCTAGGGAGGAAGAAATATAAAATGACATTTAAGGACTTTACAAAACACCTTGGCTTTTCTGTTGATGGTGTTCGGGGTTTACTAGATTCCACCTTGAGGAAAAATTTGGATGTGATCAGGGATGATGTTGAGCCCACCCTTTACATGGCTAAAAACAGCAAGGCTCATCATCTTAAGAATCATACCTTGCCCACCATTTTATAAATTTTTAGGATTGGCTTTCTTTGGGTGCACTAGAGGCCTTAGGGTGCAAATATAAGGGAAGTTTTAATATTCAGATGTATGGTTAAAGGAATCATATTAAATGGTGCATACCATTTATAAAGGAAAATCGAGGATTTACAAAGGAAACCTTATTTTATGAAGAATATCCATTTAGGTGGCATGGTAACAGTTCTGGCTCTGGCAGTCTATCACCTTAATGTGGGCCTTTCTTTCGATCCAAATAGTGTATATAGACAGCAAACTATTCAATAATACAAAAATCTTATTTGATGAGCCTTAACGCATTGGACCATGCACAAAGAATGCCTTTGCCTGGTCATTAATGATCACTTACGATTGCCACATGCTGCATAGGCATACGATTTTAATAAAGATGCTAAACTGAGGAGGAGAATACTTAACCTAATGAGGAGGATGCAGATGCTGCTCCAACACCCAAGATCCACCCTACCCCTTAGATGGTGGATTTTATGAACGGTGTCAATGCACATTTGGACATTCAAGCTGGCCAGATAGATATGTAATGCCCGCTCTTATTACCATTTTATTTACATATATTCTATTAAATTACTTATACAAAAATACATTTATACAACTAGCATATCATACATTTAAAGTACAAATACAACTTAGTTCATTACATTTACAAATAAATAATACATTATCAAAATTAGCCTTGACTCGCTTCCCTTCTAGTGGCCTGCAGATGTTGACTCTAGTAAAATCACTTTCTCACACCTGAGTACCTACACGGGAAAACACCCGTGCTGAGCAATGGCTCAGTGGGGAGTAAACAATACAGTTGACTTCTTATCGAAGTCACAAATACATGCAATGTAGCATGCCAATACATAACAATAATATCATGTCATTCTTATTCAATACATGCAATTAATCACACTCAATAGCAATTATACACTCAATAACAATCAAAATACAATTTTTCACTCACACTTCAATATTCACTGAAAAGCACTAACGTTATCATAAGGCACTGTAACATTTAAACTATTAGTCTCGTATCAATATTCAACATTCAAATCACTTTCATTGCCTGAATTCTCATTAATGGTGGATACGGGTACAAACACTAGATATTGCACTAGAGACATAAAAGTCTCGGTTCACTAGATAACAAAAGGTATCAAACACTACACTAGCCACCTTATGGTGATAACACTTGCAGCTGCGATCACTATCCCCTTTATAAGCATGCCTATCTATCCACTACTATGTAAAATTTAGGCTTACAATTATTATTTAATCACTCTAAATTATCACATTCGATATAATTAGATTTATAAAGATAACACATCAAATAGAGCATGCAACAAATCACTAAACAATTTATATTTGCTTAAACTTCAAACACACTTAACATTAACATTAATATAATTATCCTATGTCATGCAACCTATAATCTCCTGCTTACCATTCATCATGTTCACTCATACTCATTTATTGTACAAATTCTTATGCATGAAGACTTAGTATTTTATTTCATTAATTCATTATGTTTTGCATCTATTTCATATCACTTACTACTAAAGTTTTGCACTTAAAACACTTTAAAAGCATTTAGGAAGGCTTAAACATACTTTAATAACAATTTGAGACTTAAAAATCAAGTTCAAGAAAGACAGGGTATGGTCACGGTTACTATCAAAATCCTAGTAACCGTGGCTCAAACATGAAATATGGGTCACGGTTACTACCAAAATCATGGTAAACCATGACCTGGTTGCACTTTCGGGTTTGGACTATACCAGACTACCTCACGATCATTGCCGGATGAGTAATAACCGTGTTCTATACTTTTTAAAGGGGTCACAGTTACTATGAAAAGCTTAATAATCGTGAGATAGGGTACATGTTGGTTTTGGACTGCCTCACGGTTACTATAAAAATCATAGTAACCGTGATGCCTAAATCGCTCAAAGACAGAATTTCTATCTCGATTTATACACCAATTTTTACCTATAAAACATCATTTTTAGGGAAACCTTCTTCTACAAAGTTGTAGGTTTGTATGCATAGTTTCCAAAAAATCAAAAATCAACCCAATCAGAGCTATAAATCTCAAGTTATTCACTAAAAATCACAGACTATTCCTAATGACAGGGGTAGCAGTCATGACCCAGATTCAAGCTTATTTTTCTCTCTCATAAAAGTTGATTCAGATTTAGTGTTCTTCATATGAAATGAAGATATATGAGTCTAGTTTATTATCCAACTAGAATTTCATAATTTGAGTTATGGGAACTCAAGATATCAACTAATTAGTACCAATTGTTCCAGTAAACCCTAGGCAGAATTTTGGATTTCAAGAGTTCTATACATAATTTGGGTTCCACACTTTCTCAAACTTAGTTTTTCATCTACAATACATCTAATAACATTCAAATTCATAGCTTTGGTGTTCAATATCCAAAAACACACACACAAATGCATTATAAAGTTCCCATACCTCTTTAAGCTTTAACTTTTCAAGCTTTTCCATTCTCTCTTCCTTTCCCTTCATCTCTTCTTGATCCTAGCTTTAGGTTTCTTTACAAATCATCTCTCTTTCTCTACCATCTACAGCTCTACCCACTTGAAGCACAATCACCATCGTAGGCTTGAGGAGAAGAGAAAACTAACCAAAGAAGAGAAGAAGAAGAAAAACAAAAACAAAGTGAATTGTTGGCCAAGAATGGTTGGCCAACACAAGACGAAAAGCAGATTTGTCTTCTCTCACTCCTAGCTTTACACTTGCCTTAATCCCATTGGTTGCAAATAAAAATCTTGGCAAAGTTTATTTTGGTCCCTCTTGTTATTATGTTTCTTACTTTAATCTCTAACATTTCACTTATTACATTTTTACCATAAAAATTTTACTTTTACTTCTCAATTAAGTCCCTAATTTGATATTTTCCTTTAATTAACCACATAATTAGCCTTTGTCTCATGCAAAATAACCATATACCTCTCTTAGGGTACCATTAGGGGTATTACAAGATAAGCTCCAACATAGTTTTGAGCATTTCATTCATCACTTTTAGGTGCACTTCCCATTATCCTTGCAACCACCTTAATCTCTATCACCACAATGACCTAGGATTTTATGCTACCTTTTGAGGGTAGCAAGGAATTTTAGAGAGGGGTAGAGCGTATTTAAGCTTAATTTTTTTCTTGAGATTTAAGAAGTGTTTCAAAAATCTCAACCCCTTTATGTTTATGAATTATTTTATGTTTTATGTTTTTATTTTTTTTATTTCAGTTGTTTTATTTGTAGTTAATTATAGAACTTAATTTCAATTAAATTTGTATTTCGTATTTTGAAATAGTTATGTTTTTATATTTTATTCTAGTGTCTTGATTCAATTTCTTTTTCAATTTTGATTTATGTAGTTAGTTTCTAATTGTGCTGATGGCATAGGTGTAGTTCGGTTATCTTTTAGCTTGCATTTAGTTTAGTTTGCCCTAATTTATTCTCAAATGTGAATTTTTTAAACTTCGCTTAGAATTTTGTAATGTTCAAAATCTTGATTAGTAGTAGGATAGTCTTATTGCTTGATGGAACTCCAACTAAGTCAGAATTCAATTTGAAAAATATTTGTTAGTTTCCAACCTTTGAACACTAAGACCAGTTTTTATATTAAAGAAGAATCTGTAATGACTGTACTAGATAATCCTGATTACTATTACTAATTACATTTATTAATCCTGTAAGTCCTTTGAGTTCTTTGTTAAGATGCATATATGAGTATATATACATTCATACTATACAAATCATATAAGATTGAGGGGGATAATTTAACATGCTATTAGTTATTATTTACATAACTTAATAATTACATGACTTTAATGAGAAATATATCATCATTTAACCAAAAAAATATACAAAATCAAGCTCATACATCAAGAAGATCTTTCTATTCTGATGTTGGCTTTGGAGGTTATTGGCTTTATTCCTGGGCAAGAGGTCTAACCTACGAACCTACACGGATAAACACCCGTGCTAAGCTATAAAGCTTAGTGGGGAACAAACTAATATGTTGATAACCACTCATAGTGGTTATCACCAATCGTGCAACCATAGTATAAAATAAATTGCATATACTTTATTAGTAAATAATAAAGTAATAATGAATAAACAAAATGCAGTATTGGAAGGAATAACTATCTCATTAAATCATATAATGAAAGATTGTAAACTGTGTATGCATATTATTCATCTAATAAATTTGCCTGCTTAATTTTTTCTGTGGGTGTGGATAACGGGTGTTGTGGATACCATAAGGTATCAAATCTGTAAATACCCGAAGGTATTAAATATGTGGACCCATTTGGGTCAGAACTGTGGTCTCATTTAGAGACAAATTGTGGACTCATAAGAGTCAGACTATAGCAGCTACGACTGTAACCCTATAGGCATGCCTATCTATCCACAACCAACTTTTAATTCAAGCATTATTCAATTCATATATCATTATATCGATTCTAGGATTGAGTTATCATATTTATCATCTAGAAGGACCACTCATATAAATATGCATTATAATCAAGATAGTATACTTTAATCCAATAGCATATTACTTCGATGATGTGAAAAAAAAAAAAATATATATATATATATATATATATATATATACATAAACATAAGCACTATTCATAAAAAAGCAAGTGTATACATAAAAAATTATAACACAATAGCATACCTTTTCAATCTTTAAACTAACACATTCAAACGTAGCTTATTATAATGGAAAAGAAATAATAAATAAAATGAAAAAATAGGAAACAAATGCTTATTGTCACACTCGCGGCAATAATCACGCTCGCAACACTAGTCGCGCCCGTGATATTAATCGCACTCACGACAGAAAGCAATGGCCTATATGAACATTCCTTGATATCGCGCTCGTGACATAAGTCGCGCTTGCGACACAAAGCGACTGTTCAATAGCTTCAACGCTCATTGCACAAAAATCGTATAAGTTAATTACAAAACTCAACTTGTACAACAAATCCAACATACCAAACTACTTTTTCTAAAAACACTATCTTCTACAAAGTTTTAGACCTATGTTTCTAGTTTCTAAAACACTAAAAATAATCTTCATAAGACCTGTAAATTTCCAGATATGCAAGAAAAACCATAGCCTACTCATAAAACGAAATAACAACCACAACCAGATTTCAATACCAATTGTCACTATCAAGCAGTGAAAATCAGATTTTGGTTCCTTCTAACAAAATCAAGGTATTTAAGTCTAGTTTCTATACCAACTAGAATTTCCTCATTTGAATACATATAACTCAAGATATGAGCAAAAGAGTACAAACTGGCCATTTGATTTTTAAAATAGATTTTACATATCTTGAAACAAAGCTTATATTTTTCATCTCTAAGCCACTTCCAAGCTTAAAATCAACCATAAAACATATGAGAGAAGCACTCAAGACCTCTCCCATGACCAAGCATCAAACATACACACATAAGAACCTAATTTCCCATACCTTGATTAAGCTCTAACTCCCTTCAACCTTGGAGAGTCTCCTTTCCCTTCTTCTTGCTTGATTCTCCTTCTATAAAAGAAGACACTTCCATGAACACTTCTTAAGCTATTTAATGAACAACACATATTAAAAAAGAAACAAGGTTACCTTAAATCAAAACCAAAAAAATCTTTCTTCCCCTTTTTACCAAAACCCAAGACTTCTAGAGAGAGGATTTGAGAGAGAGAGTTTAGGGTTTGAGAGAGAGAAGTATACAAGTTGAAGACACCCTTGTTTGGCCGGCACCCCCTTAAAAATATCTCTTTCTCTTTTCTCTTTAATTGGTCCAAATGTCACATAGAAGTAAATCTTACTATTGGGTCCCTTAATTTCTCTTATTTCTACTAATACCCCAAAACTTACCCTTTAACTTATCAATTAGGTCCTTCTCTACACAATTACACTTAATTAAACATAGACACTAATAATTAATTAGTGCAAATTCTCCTGGGGTATAATGAGGGGCATTACAACTCTCTTCCCCTAAAAGAATTTCGTCCTCGAAATTCATACCTGTATTGAAGAGTTGTAGGTATTGAGCCCGTATTACAGCTTCTGGTTCCCACGTTTTTTTCTTGTACACCGTGGTGTTGCCATAAAAATTTGATTAGGGGGATTTCTTTCTTCCTTAACTGTCGAACTTCCCTGGCCAATATCTGTTTAGGCTCTTCATCATATGTATAATTAGATCTGACACTGATATCTTGCACTGGTATAATATGTGATTCATCAGATCAATATCGTCGGAGCATCAAAACATGAAAAACATCATGTAACTTTGATAATTCACTGGGAAGATTCAATTGGTATGCTACCGGTCCAATCTGTTCCAAAATTCTATAAGGACCTATAAACCTGGGACTGAGTTTCTCTTTCTTTCCGAACCGTAACACTTTTCTCCATGGGGACACCTTCAAGAACACTTTGTCGCCAACTTGATATTTGATGTTCTTTCTTTTCAAATCTGCATACGACTTCTGTCTATCATTGGCTTCTTTCAATCTTTGCTTGATAAGTTGAATCTTTTCTTCTTTATTTTTAACAATGTCAGAGCCTGTTAATTTGCTTTTAGCTAACTCTGTCCAACAGGAGGGAGTTCTACATTTCCAACCATAGAGTGCTTCGTAAGGTGGCATACCTATGCTAGTTTGATAGCCATTGTTATACGCAAATTCCATCAAAGTCGCATATTTATCCCAGCTCCCGGGAAAATCTAAAACACAACCTCTTAACATATCCTCCAGCACTTGTATAATCATTTCCAATTGCCCATCAGTTTGAGGATGGAAGGCAGTACAAAGGAGAAGTTTTGTGCCTAAGGCTCGTTGTAAACTTTTCCAAAATCTGGAAGTGAATCTCGGATCCCGATCTGAAATGATTGAGATCGGTACCCCATGCAATCTAACAATCTGGTCTATATATAACTCAGCCAACTTGTCCATCGAACAATTAGTTCAGACCGGTATAAAATGAGCCACCTTAGTTAATCTATCCACTATGACCCACACTACATTATGCTTCCTTTGAGTAGTGGGTAAACCTGTGACGAAGTCCATGGTGACATTGTCCCACTTCCACTGAGGAATGGGAAGAGGATTTAATAGTCCCAAAGGAAGTTAATGCTCTGCTTTTACTTGCTGACATGTTAGGCACTTGGAGACATACTCTGTCACATCTTTCTTCATTCCTGGCCACCAGTAAAACTATTTTAGATCTCTATACATTTTGTTGCCATCGAGATGCATGGTGAATACAGTGTTATGGGCTTCTTGCAACAAAGCTCTCTTCAATTCTTTAACATCTGGCACACATAAATGGTTCCGAAGGTAGAGACCACCATCAATCCCAATTGAATATTCTACTGGACCTCCCTCATATACTGATTGAGCCAATTGCTGTAGCTTCTTATCACCTACTTGAGCATCTATTATCGCCTGCCTTAGATTAGGGCGAGCTCGTAATTGAGCTAACAAAGCCCCATCAGATGCAAACTTCCATTTATAATCTTGTAATAACAAGGTTGCCATCATCTTCCGACTCAATGCATCAGCCACCACGTTTGCCTTTCTTGGGTGATAGTTAACTATACAATCGTAGTCTTTAAACAATTCTAGCCATCTGTGTTGTCTTAGATTGAGATCCCACTGAGTGAGCAAGTATTTGAGACTTTTATGATCTGTATGAATTCTGCACCTCTCACCATAAAGGTAATGTTGCCATATTTTTAAAGCAAACACAACTGCAGCCAATTCCAAAGCATGAGTCGGATAGTTCTGTTTATGAGGCTTTAACTGTCTTGACGTATAAGCCACTACTTTACCTTCCTGCATTAACACGCATCCCAAGCCATGTTTCGATGCATCACTATAGATAACATACTCTTTACCTGCTACTAGCTGGGTAAGAACTGGAGCTTCCATTAACATCTTCTTTAACTGCTCAAAACTTATTTGGCACCAATCTGTCCATTCAAATCTAGCTTTTTTCCAAAGTAACTTAGTGAGCGGGGAGGCAATAACTGAAAAGCCTTCTACAAATCTTCTATAATAGCCAGCTAGGCCCAAGAAACTTCGGACCTCCGGCACATTCCGAGGCGGCTTCCAGTTTACAATAGCTTCAATCTTTTTAGGGTCCACCCTGATGCCTTCTGAAGACACCACGTGCCCAAGGAAAGAAACTTCTTTAAGCCAGATCTCACATTTACTTAGCTTTGCATATAACTGTTGTTCTCACAAAGTTTACAACACTATTTTCAAATGTTCCGCATGCTCTGCTTCATTGTGAGAGTAGACCAAAATATCATCAATAAACACCACAACACATTGGTCTAAATAGTGTCCGAACACCCTATTCATCAGATCCATAAAGGCTGCTGGTGCGTTAGTCAACCCGAAAGACATTACTAAGAATTCGTAATGACCATATCGAGTCCTAAAAGCAGTCTTCTGAACATCTATATCTTTGACCCGAAGTTGATAGTATCCTGATCTCAGATCAATTTTTGAAAGCACTCCAGCACCCCGTAACTGATCGAATAGATCCTTAATCCAAGGTAAAGGATACTTGTTCTTCACAGTTACTTTGTTGAGCTGTCTGTAGTCAATGCACATCCTCAAAGTGCCATCTTTCTTCTTGACAAATAGTACCGGTGCGCCCCAAGGTGACACACTAGGCTTGATGAAGCCTTTATCTAACAACTCTTGTAACTAAACCTTTAGCTCCTTTAATTCTGATGGTGCCATTCTATAAGGTGCTCTGGATATAGGAGCTGTTCCAGGCAAAGTTTCAATAGATAGTTCGACTTCTCTCTCTGGTGCCAAACCCGGAAGTTCCTCGGGAAAAACATTAGGAAACTCATTGATCACTGGAATATCTTAAAGATTAACTATCTCCCTCTTAAAATCAAGAACCAAATCCAAGAATGCTTCGCAGCCTTTTCTAAGGAATCTTTTTGCTTTCATAGTTGAGATAACATTGATTAAAGGTTTAGACTTAATACCCTAAATCAATGTCTCTTCTTCCCCAGCATCCTTAACTACTACTGTTTTAGCTTTACAGTTCACTATAGCTTGATATCTAGACAACCAATCCATACCCAGGATTACATCAAATTCATGAAAAGGTAAAACAATTAAGTCAGCTGGAAATTCTCTTTCTTGAATTCTAATAAGGCAATTTTTATAAATTTCATTTACATGTATACTGTGACCCAAAAGACTGATTACACATATATCATAGTTCAAATGATCTATAGTGGATACATTTCTACCCAACTCCCCATTACAGATATATGAATGTGTAGATCCTGGGTCTATAAGCACATGCACATCAATATCAAAGAGAGAAAATGTACCAGCTATGACCTCAGGAGTATCAGCATCTTCTCGACCTTTCATAGCATAAGCTTTGATAGAAGGTCTAGGAGCGAATGGTTGATCCACAGTCTCAGAAACATTCCTGGACCATGCTCTAAACTGGCCCAATCCACCTCTGCCTCTACCACGAACTCTACCTGAAGAGGGTGCATTAGAAGCTCCTCTATTACTTTGTTGACCGGAGGCTTGTTCTTGCATCATAGGACAATTTGCCATAAAATGGTCCATGCTGCCACATCTGAAACAAGCACCCGTGAGAATTCTACAAGTGCCCTAATGTTGCCTAAAATAATAGGTACATTTTGGAGCTTGACGTCTGCCCTATCCTGATGCAGTACCTCTACCAGATCCGGCTAGAGAAAAAGTCCCTTGTCGTCCACCTCTAAGTGCAAAGCGAGTACCAGACTCCATTGGTTGTTCTCCTTGAGTCATTCTTGGTCTTTTTCCTGATGAAGAACCACCCCGAGAAAAGCTTCTTCTTCTTTGTTCTCTTTCTGTTTTTACATTTTCTTCTTTCTCTACTCGGATAGCTGCTTGAACTAGCTGATGATAATCCATAGGATGAAAAGAGATAGGTCCTATCAAATGCTCTCGGATCTGATCATTCAATCCATCTTCAAACTGGCGACACTTGAAAGTCCCAGTCAGTATAAGTATTGGTACATATTTGCTCAGGCAGTTGAATTCTGCTTCATATGCAACCACTGACATACCTCTCTGCTTTAAATTCAAAAATTGCTTTAACCTTTCATCCTTATATGCTTCAGTCACATACCTCTTTTTAAACTCCACTACAAAGAACTCCCAAGTGAGGGAATTAGGTAGCTAAGGTTGTGTCTGAACTAACTTCCACCAGTTATAGGCTGCTCCCTGAAGCAAGGACACAGCACAAGTCACCTTTTGATTAATTAGGCATTGAACTTCTGCAAATACCTGCTATAACCTTTCAAGCCATAACTCTGCTTTTTCAAATTCTTCCCAAGTAGAGCCTAGAAATTCTTTTGCACCATGCTTCCTAATCTCAGAAATAGGGGCCTTTGGTGCAGTCATCCTTTGCAAAATCTGAGCCATGTCATGGGAAATTTTCAACAATGCTTCCCCAGGTTCAGTAACGGCTACACCACCTCTAGTGGATGCAGAAGATTTAGGCTGAGAAGGATTTAATTGTCCAGGTAGATTGCTCTTAGCAGATTCATCTACCACTTCACGATGTCCTTCCATCTCTAACTATATCAAAAGAAGTACAGGGACAGCTACAATTAGCCAACATCAATGAGAATTCTATATCTATAAACCTTGAAATTCCTATAGGCCAGAACCACCTAAACCAAGGCGCTCTGATACCAAAATTATAATGACTGTACTAGATAATCTTGATTACTGTTACTAATTACATTCATTAATCCTGTAAGTCCTGTAAGTTCTCTGTTAAGATGCATATATGAGTCTACATACATTTATACTATACAAATCATATAAGATTGAGGGTGATACTTTAACATGCTATTAGTTATTATTTACATAAATTAATAATTACATGACTTTAATGCAAAATATATCATCATTTAACCAAAAAAATATACAAAATCAAGCTCATACATCAAGAAGATCTTTCTATTCTGATGTTGGCTTTGGAGGTTGTTGGCTTTGTCCCTGGGCAAGAGGTTTAACTTACGAACCTACACGGATAAACACCTATGCTAAGCTATAAAGCTTAGTGGGGAACAAACTAATATGTTGATAACCACTCACAGTGGTTATCACCAATCATGCAACCATAGTATAAAATAAATTGCATATACTTTATTAGTAAATAATAAAGTAATAATGAATAAACAAAATGCAGTATTGGAAGGAATAACTATCTCATTAAATCATATAACAAAAGACTATAAACTGTATATGCATATTATTCATCTAATAAATTTGCCTGCTTAATTTTTTCTGTGGGTATGGATAACGAGTGCTTTGGATACCATAAGGTATCAAATCTATAAATACCCGAAGGTATTAAATCTGTGGACCTATTAGGGTTAGAACTGTGGTCTCATTTAGAGACAAACTGTGGACTCATAAGAGTCAGACCATAGCAGCTGCGACTGTAACCCTATAGGCATGCCTATCTATCCACAACCAACTTTTAATTCAAGCATTATTCAATTCATATATCATTATATCAATTTTGGGATTGAGTTATCATATTTATCATCTAGAAGGACCACTCATATAAATATTCATTATAATCAAGATAGTATACTTTAATCCAATAGCATATTACTTCGATGATGTGAAAAAAAAAAAATATATATATATATATATACATACATACATACATACATACATAAACATAAGCATTATTCATAGAAAAGCAAGTGTATGCATCAACAATTATAACACAATAGCATACCTGTTCAATCTTTAAAGTAACACATTCGGGCGTAGCTTATTATAATGGAAAAGAAATAATAAATAAAATTAAAAAAAATAGGAAACAAACGCTTATTGTCTCGCTCGTGGCAATAATCGCGCTCGCGACATTGGTAGCGCTCGCGGTATTAATCGCACTTGCGGCAGCAAGCAATGGCCTATATGAAAATTCCTTGATCTCGCGCTCGCGACACAAAGCGACGGTTCAACAACTTCAACGCTCATTGCACAAAAATCTTGTAAGTTAATTACAAAACTAAACTTGTACCACAAATCCAACATACCAGACGACTTTTTCTGAAAACACTATCTTCTACAAAGTTTTAGGCCTATGTTTCTAGTTTCTAAAACAATAAAAATCATCTTCATAGGACCTGTAAATTTCCAGATATACAAGATAAACCATAGCCTGCTCATAAAATGAAATAACAACCACAGCCAGATTTCAATACCAATTTTCACTATCAAGCAGTGAAAATCAGATTTCGGTTCCTTCTAACAAAATTAAGGTATACAAGTCTAGTTTCTATACCAACTATAATTTCCTCATTTGAATACCTATAACTCAAGATATGAGCAAAAGAGTACAGACTGGCCATTTGATTTTTAAAACAGATTTTGCATATCTTGCAACAAAGCTTATATTTTTCATCTCTAAGCCACTTTCAAGCTTAAAATCAACCATAAAACATATGAGAGAAGCACTTAATACCTCTCTCATGACCAAGCATCAAACATACACACATAAGAACCTAAGTTCCCATACCTTGATTAAGCTCTAACTCCCTTCAACCTTAGAGAGTCTCCTTTCCCTTCTTCTTGCTTGATTCTCCTTCTATAAAAGAAGACACTTCCATGAACACTTCTTAAGCTATTTAATGAAAAACACATATTAAAGAAGAAACAAGGTTACCTTAAACCAAAACCAAAAAAATCTTTCTTCCCCTTTTTACCAAAACCCAAGACTTCTAGAGAAAGGATTTGAGAGAGAGAGTTTTGGGTTTGAGAGAGAGAAGTGTGGAGGTTGAAGACACCCTTGTTTGTCAAGCACTCCCCTTTAAAATATCTCTTTCTCTTTTCTCTTTAATTGGTCCAAATGTCACATAGAAGTAAATCTTTTTATTGGATCCCTTAATTTCTCTTATTGCTAATAATACCCCAAAACTTATCCTTTAACTTATCAATTAAGTCATTCTCTACACAATTACACTTAATTAAACATAGACACTAATAATTAATTAGTGCAAATTCTCCTGGGGTATAATGAGGGACATTACAAAATTAGTGTATAAAGGTAGTTGAGTTAAGAATTTTAGAGCGCTTGAACTTTCCTCATCACTCTTCGAAGCATTGAAATAACTTGAATAATTTAGAATTTGATTTAGGATATTTTTATTATTTAGCCTTATTAAGATTGTTTACCTACCTTTTATGTATGTTATTCCTTTGCTGACCTTTTTGATCCATATGAAAGCATTTCACGATTAATTTTCTTGTTACACACATCTATATATCTTATAGCCTAAAAGCCTTTATCTCCCCTTCTGATAATTGGCCACTCTAGAATTGGGAATGATTAATTTTTCATGGTATATAAGAAAGTGTATTATTTCTTAAATGGTTTGATTGGGATGATATGACTACCATGGCAAGTCTTTTTGAAATAACTCCGATGATAAGAAAAAAAAGGCATTAAAGGACCCTTTTGGCCTTGCCTTAGACACTCTGAAATCATTTTTCAAACCTGCTCCCATTTCGAGTCAATAGATAGATAAATAGACACATCCCATTGTACTGATCGGGGGCATTCATAGTGACTGAGGGGGTCGAAGACCAAGAATGTTTTCAAGGTCAAGAATGTAATAGAAATTTTGAAGTGTGAAAATTGGGAATGCCTTATTGTTTTCAAGGTCAGGAATGTAATAGAAATTTTAATTCTAAGTTCATATACATTTCTTTTAATTCTTGATTTTGCTATTTTATTAAGGTTTTCTTCTTCTTGGGATTTTATTGCTTACATTTTTTTAGGGTTATTGTGGTTTATATTGTGCTAGAAATGCATGTAATTATGTGTTAAGATTTCTCATTTAGGGTATTTATCGTGATTAGATGGGTTTTGTAACACTTGTGGCATGTAAATGGATTGAGTTATTTTTTATTTGGCTTATGAGTTTTTGTGCCCATAAAGTGTTTGATGAAATACCATGCTAAGCAAATTGATCTCTTTTACCCCATTTTATTGCATTGATCCAACACCAACTGCTATTAGATTATAGGGCTACCTTATACATGCTTATTGAAACTTTTTCCATGACTTATTTATGTGCACGTTGCATTTGGACATTTTGATGAGTTTTGACTTCCTTTTAGGATGTTATTACATATATTAGAGTCTTCCTTTTGCATTTATGGTTTCATTGCATGTTGGATGCTTAACTTGAGTTGACAAATTTGATAAATTTCAACACATTTTGTTTAAATTTGCTGCCATTCAAGTGATAACTTTCCCTCTAATTTTATTTGTGCTTAAAATTCACTTATCAATTTGGTCTTTAAATGTAATTCATGACTTTATTCCTTAATATATTTTATTTTAATTTCATCTACCAATGCTTTTAACTATGTGATGTTCTTTGCTTATTTAGTTTTCTCTTTATCATGCCATTTATCTACTGTCATTAATTGGTGCAGTTGCTCCAAAGCGCACATGCACTGATGGTGCTTCAAGTTCATCAAGAGTTCATATGCCTCTATATTTTGATAATGAGTATGCCACCTTGTATGAGTATTTTATAGGGGTATAATATGTAAAGCTCGTCTACTATAATGATTTTTTCTTATGAAGTATTATGGGCAACATAAAGGAAGAAGTAAATTAGTTGATTGACATTGGGTTGAAGGAGTTTATGAAAATGAGGGAGGAAGTCTACCCAACAATCATTATATATTTCTTAACCTTATTTAGCTACAAATTTGAAGATAAAGCTGATAAGGATAGGACTATTTGGTTTCTGCTGGGGAGAAAGAAATATAAAATGACATTTAAGGACTTTATGTAAGGCCCCAATAGTGACCGTAATAGAAATGTATGTAATATGAATTTAATTAAGTTAATTAATGACTTAATAAGTTGGTCAAAGTCAAGATTTGGGGGAAAATTATAATTAAATAGAGCTAGTGGAGGCTAAGGTAATATTTAAGTTTTTTAAAGGCTAGTGGGGTCGTTTGCCATTTTAACCCAAAGGTATAAAAAAAACAAAAAAATAAAGAAATGAAACAAAAAAAAAGAAAAGAGAAAGAGGAGGGGAGTGTGGATCGGGGAAGGAGGGAACGAGAAGGGAAGGGGAGGGCGAAGGGAGGCACTGCCACCGATCAACAGCACCTACGTCGGCCATCGGCACGGCTGCCACCACCTCCTCGCCGTCCCTTCCCTTCAGCGGTGCCTGCATTTTTTTCTTCTTCTCTTTGGCCAGATCGGGTTCCTCTTCTTTTCGGTGACCAACGGCAGTGGTTGTTGTCACGGAGACCACCAAAAAGCTCCCCGTGGTGAGGTGGATCTTTCGATGCCCATCAATTGTCCCCATTCGTCGGTGAAGAGTAAATCGAAGCAAGTGGCAGCCGGTGGTTCCAGGCGATTTTCTGGCCAAATCATGATGCCTTAAGGGGCGTGAAGACCACCGAAAAGCTACCAGCGACCTTGGCTTCAGGCGTGAGGCTCCGATGAGTCTCCGGTGAGGCTCCGACGAGTCTCTGATGGGGCTCCGGTGAGGCTTCGAACAGGCAGAATGGAGGGGACATTTTGGGCTTCGATTCTACGATATGGGAACTAAATTTACTCAAGAAATTCTCTTAAATTTTATGCATGATGCATAATTTAGCCTTATTAAATGTATAAATGTATGTCTTGTGAGTTTATGCCAAATATCAATATTTTGAGGAAATGTTTATTATACGATAGTCTGATTTAAGGCATATAAATAATATAGAAATGACTTTGGAAACTTTCAAACACACATATATAGTAAAAACAAGAAGGAATTCAACTATAATATTATTACTAGTAACCATATAATTAGATCTTATTAAGATCTAATAGACTATAAAAGAGAACTAAAGAGGTTTAAGGAAATGCTAACCCACATCTTACTGAATAACATTTTGTTATGATTAAGATAATATTGTGAAATTGTTTTCGTAAGATAAGAGACGCTAAATTGAATATATGAAATGTTTATGTTAAAAACGAAGAGTGTTATGCATTAGCTTGTAAAGATTATGGGAATTAGAATCACTTGAACTCATTGGTTGCTAAGATAGCCTAAGTAATTATAGGCATTAACTGTGCTTGTAATCGTATAGGTTAAATAATTGGTAATATGACATAATTATTAACCTACCCTAAAAAGGATAGGAGATCGTAAACATTGTGTATATATGTATATATGTTGGTGAATTATGTCTAGATGCTTATCTAGCGCATATTTAGTATTAAGAACTGACATTAATTATTTACAGTATCATGATTTTCATTGACTTAATAATGTATTAATTGAGCATGAATGGGAGATGAGATAAGTAAGTAACATGGGGCATGGAAGATAGCCTTGATGGACTAGAATGTATACTTTCATACTGTGATGTTATGCCTGAGTAATATCTCATGCATGCGTGACTTATACGTGTATGTTTTCATAAGTACTATAGTATAGCACTCGAGTAAATATGATTTCGTGAAATACACCCAATAAGTCCTTAAATTCCTAAGGCAGGTTTTGGAACAACGTATTAAGAAAGAAAGGTACATGAAAAATAAGATAACCTTATTCTATAAAGCAATGAGCGTAATTAATTGATGAAGCTTGTATATGGCCATTGTGAAATACAATATATATTGTTGTTTTACTTAATTGCGTTAGCATGAAAACAATTAGATATTATATATGTGTGTTAAATATTAAATGTATGGCTATAAGGATAATCATAATGTGGAGTATTACAGCACGAAGAAATGTGATTTAACTTGATGTTTAAGTGATGGGACTATTGTAAAGCATTGAAAATGAAGCATGTCATAGGTTATAGTATAAATGAGTATGCATTGTTTCTAAATTGAAATAGCACGGTTATACACATATGCCATCGGTTAGTGTATGTACATAACTATAGTGACCTGTGTTTATTTATGGAAATCATATTGAAAAGTATGCATGAAATGTCATATCAGACTGTGTATCTTTTCATGTGATTATTTACAAGAGAAATTGTATAAAGCATTATGTGAATTGCGCATATGTATTTTATGCATTAGAGAAGGTATATCCTTTATACGACATTTTAGGCTCTTTTAGGCTTTCTCTTTATATAAATTATCTTGCATAACTATGTGATTATTTGATGCAATTATAACATGTTTAAAGGTTATGTTGGGTGATTGACATAATTAAAGTTTGTAAAGGTATAAATCTAGATCAGAGAACATGTTAGAGGCATAGTTAAGTGATAGATTCCTCCATGATTGTAATATGTAAAGCTTTTATTTCTATAAAGTAGTAATTTTAATGTGTTTTGTGCTTGACTCGATATTTTAACCTTGTATTGGCACGATTTAGAGTTGGTATCAGAGCCGATACCGGATCGGTGTGTTGGCCATGCGGCCGAGCCTGATGTGTCAACGAGGGCGCTGAGCCTCCTTAGGGGGGTGGAGTCATTCAAAGGCTCCCACATACAGGTGGATTCAGTCAAAGGATCCCACATCGGTTGGAAAGGAGAACGAAGTAGTCCTTATAAGGCTATGGATACCTCTCCCTTGTCGAGGCCTTTTGGGAAGACCCAAAAACAAAACCGTGAGGGTTATGGCCTAAAGCGGACAATATCGGCAAGCGGCCATCCGAGGACGTTACACTTTACAAAAAACCTTAGCTTTTCTGTGGATGGTGTTTGGGGTTTACTAGATTCCACCTTGAGGAAAAATTGGGATGTGATTAGGGATGATGTTGAGCCCACCCTCTACATGGCTAAAAACATCAAGGCTTATCATCTTAAGAATCATACATAGCCCATCCTTATAAATTTTTAGAATTGGCTTTCTTTAGGTGCACTAGAGGCCTTAGGGTGCAAATATAAGGGAAGTTTTAATATTCAGATGTATGGTTAAAGGAATCATATTAAATGGTGAATACCATTTATAAAGGAAGATCGAGGATTTACAAAAGAAACCTTATTTTGTGAAGAACATCTATTTAGATGGCATGGTAACAATTTTGGTCCTGGCAGTCAATCACCTTAATACGGGCCTTTTTCGATCAAATAGTTTATATAAACCACAAACTATTCAAGAATATGAAAATTTTATTTGATGAGCCTCAAAGGCATTAGACCATGCATAAATAATACCTTAACCTGGTCATTAATAGTTGCCTGTGATTGCCACATGATGCATAGGCATATGATTTTAATAAAGATGCTAAAGTTGATGAGGAGAATACTTAAGCTAATGAGGAGGATGCAGCTACTATTCCTACACCCGAGGTCTACCCTATCCCTCAAATGGTGGATTTTATAAATAGTGTCAATGCACATTCGGACATTCAAACTGGCCAGATAGATAAGATCCAGCATAGTTTTGAGCATTTCATTCATCACTTTTGGGAGTGCTTCCCATCACCATCGCCACCACCTTCACTTCTACCACCATAATGACCTATGATTTTATGCTACCTTTTGAGGATAGCAAGGAATTTTAGTGAGGGGTAGAGCTTATTTAAGCTTAATTTTTACTTGAGATTTAAGAAGTGTTTCAAAATTCTTAACCCCCTTATGTTCATGAATTGTTTTATCTTTTTCTTTTTATGTTTTATGTTTTTATTTTGTTTTTTTTTCAGTTGTTTTATTTGTAGTTAATTATAGAAATTAATTTCAGTTAACTTTGTATTTCCTATTTTGAAATAATTATGTTTTTATATTTTATTCTAGTGTCTTTATTCATTTTCCTTTTCAATTTTAATTTATGTAGTTAGTTTGTAATTTTGCTGATTGCATAGGTGTAGTTCGATTATCTTTTAGCTTGCATTTAGTTTAGTTTGCCCTAATTTATTTTCAAATGTGAATTTTTAAACTTTCGCTTAAAATTTTGTAATGTTCAGAATCTTGATTAGTAGTAAGACAATCTTATTACTTGATGGAACTCCAGCTAAGTTAGAATTCAACTTGAAAAATATTTGTTAGTTTCCAACCTTTGAACACTAAGACCAGTTTTTAGATTAAAGAAAAATCGGTGTATAAAGGTATTTGAGTTCAGAATTTTGAAGTGTTAGAACCTTTCTTATCACTATTTGAAGCATTGAAATAACTCAAATAATTTAGAATGTGATTTAGGAAAATTTTCTTATTTAGCCTTATTAAGATTGTTTACCTATCCGTTGTGTATGTTATTCCTTTGCTAAACCTTTTGAGCCATAAGAGAGCATGCCATGATTAATTTTCTTGTTACACACATCTATATACCTTATAGCCTAAAAGCTTTTATCTCCCCTTCTAAGAATTGGCCACTCTAAAATTGGGAATGATTAATTTTTCATGGTACTTAAAAATGTGTATTGTTTCTTAAAGGGTTTGATTGGGATGATATGACTACCATGGTAAGTCTCTTTGAAATAACTTCGATGAGAAGAAAAAATAAGGCCTTAAGTGACAATCCTAGCCCTTCCTTAGACACTTTGAGATCTTTTTTCAAACCTGCTACCATTTCAAGTCAAGAGATGGATAAATAGATATATCCCATTGCACTGATCGGGGGCATTCGTAGTGGTTGAAGGGGTCGAAGACCAAAAATGTTTTCAAGTTCTGGAATATAATAAAAATTTTAAAGAGTAAAAATTGGGAATACCTTGTTTTTTAGGCTAGCAGAAAGTTGTTATTCCCTAAAAAAAGAAAAAAAAAAGAAAAAAGAAAAAGAAAAAGGAAGAAAAAAAGAAAGTTCGAATCAGTAAGATAGCAACCTTTAGCAAGATTTTAAGTGTGGGGTATCTGCAAGAAGAAGAAACATTTCTTCTTAATGCTTTGATGTTTTGTATTCCTATAGAATTGAGAGTTAATGGTTTAGGTAACATTAGTTAGGTGAAGTCGGATTATAGACAAGTGTGGTTTGTGCAATCAGAGGGTCACTATTCTTTTTTATCTTTAACTATTCTTTGATTAACCTTTACCATGACCATATCACAACCTTAATGAAGTCTTAATGATTCTATTTTGTTTTGAGTTATTTAATGAATATGACCTTAGGGTTTAAGTGTTAAAGGAGAGACTTATGGCATTTCTTGAGTTTCAAGGGTGAAATCATATGTGCATTTCAATGTACATTAACTCTATAGCTTGGTTACTAGATTGCACTAGTGTTTTGGTTTTGAAAGTGCTTAAAAAATATTTTATCTTAAACACACACATGGAAACTTACTTATATTTTTTTGTTTGAATCTAGTTTAGTTGGGATATCATTGAATGATGCTATTAATTATTGATTATGATTTTGAATTACATGATTCTTAGTTTAGAGTTTGATTATTTTGGGAATATGATTTGTTCAAATTTGCTCGAGGGCGAGTAAAGGCTAAGTGTGGTGTATTTGATAGTCTTGAATTACAACTATGTTTTTAGGTAGTTTAAGGTTTGTTTTATAGCATTATTATTGTTAATTTGTTTGATTTTATGTTTAGAGTTTGAGTGTTTGGAGTTTTGAGTGAATAAGTTTGATTTTTTGTTGTTTTTACATGTTTCTCTATTAAAAGGAGTTAAATCAACCCAATAGAGACATAAGGTATCCCCATCAAGTTCTTCAGTCTAGTGGCTTAGAACTCGATAGGGATAAAATCATCTCCATTGAATTCCTTTAAAGATGCACGCTAGAAGTTTAGAACCTAGTAGGGATAAAAACCATTCCCACTAGGTCATATAGTGTTTTCCATCCAAAAGTTAACAACTCGACAGGAACACAAAGTCATCCCCACCGAGTCATTCAAGCTCTTAGGAAAAAGAAATCAACTCAGTAAGGACACAAAGGCATTCCCACCAAGTTCTTTAGCAGCAAAACGCGATTTAAGAATTTTTCTACAATTTAAGAGTTTGAGTGCAGGCTGGACTACTAGAAAATTAGGTACTTAAATGGACTTAAGTTAAAATTTAGGGGGAGATAGTTTTCATCTTAGAACATACCTAGTTTTTATTTGTTCTAAACTTCAATTCATAAGTAGGAGCTCTTAGGGTTTGCAAGCTTGTTTTCTCTACCGTTCTTGAAGACATCAAGATCAAGTTTAAAGCTTTATGAGTGTAGTATTTAATTATTTCATTCTTTCATTGGTTTTAATTATGAAAATTGAGTGATTTCTTTACTTTTGCTGAGACAAACTTGAACCCTTATCCTTTTAATGTAATAACTCATTTTTTTTTGCTTAAATTTAATGCAAGTTTGTTATTTCTTAATTCATGTGCTTCACTTTATCTTTGATTATGATTTCATATATATTCAATGTATTGAATAGATGATTGAATGTTAATTTAAGTTATGACTAATGCTATGTATGTTCCTGATTCATTTTACTTATGTTAATCGACTGTTGTGTTTTGAAAATTCAAATAGGAGTTTATTGATCATAAGTATATTATACTTAAGAAATTGAATTAAGAATAAACTGAGGTTAGGTGTTTCAAAAAAGGATTTTACTAATGTTTAGGACCATAAAACCAAATTTGTATGCTAGGTATTATATTGTTCTTAATCAGGGGATCCAATATTCTAAAGTGATATTCCAAATAAGATATATATTTTTAATTGGTTTTCCATAATAACTTGTATTATTTTGGAATCGAGCCATTTTTAGTAAGAGGTGAGGTAGATAGTCCCTTAGCAAAAGTATTTTAGTTATTAATTTTTATTATCACTTAAATTTTGCTTTGTGTTTAATTAATTTTAGTTCAGTCTTAGCTTTTAATTTACTTAATTATTTAATTTAGTTTAGTTCAATCCATAATTACCTTTTAAAACTTGAAAAATTCTTTAACATATCATTTGCCTCAAAATCTAAAATGCACAATCTCTTAGGTATGATATTAAAAGGTCTTAATCTTATTTTTTAATATTACTAACTGATTTAGTACACTTGCCAGACACTAGTCAAAATCATTAGGATCACTCAATCCAAGTGGAAAGGAATTAAAGGAAAAAGGTCGAGCCCTTCCTCCACCAAATGACCGAGATGTTTAAGATTCTTATTTCCATGAGAATATTCCTAACACTAGTAGGAGTATAGAGCTTGATCCTAATGGGAGCATTATGAATTAAAATGGATATTTGAGATATGTTTTTTAAGAGTCAAAACTGCAAAAAGTTAAAAGATAAGTGTTCTATGATGACAATTTGAAATTGAAGGCTTGAATAGAGCCCTTTTAGTTACCCTACAGGATGAAAAAAAAGCCTAAAAATGTCTAAAAGGCTTTTTCTTAGCTATCCAAGGAAAAATAGATCAAAGCAATGGAATAATAAATTGCATTTATGAGATAAAACTATGTTTGGGAACCGATTGATATAACCGAAAGAAGCAAACCAATTGGAAATAATTCGATGCTCAAAGTGAAGCAAAAGGCTAATACAAGTATTGAAAGATACAAATAAGGGGTTTACATAGTAGGAAATGATCAACTATAAGGAGACTTTCTCAGTCATTTGTTGTTAGATTTACATCTATAAAGTTGATTGTAAACATATTGTTAAGTTTGGACCAAGAGCTATATCAAATGGATATGAAGACTAATTTTTTTAATGGAGAGGTAAATGAAAAAAATCCTTATGGAACAACCTATGGGTTTCTTCGAAAAAGGTAGTGAACATAAGTTTTGTTAATCAATGAGATCAATTTATAGCCCTAAAAAGTCTTCAAGATAATGGTATTTGAGATTTCATGATACAATCATATGGAATGGGTTCAATATGATTAATAAAGACTATTGTGTTTATTATAAAGGCTTTCAAAGTAAATTTATCATTTTGACATTGTATGTAGACAACATACTTATAGCTGAACATGACAAAAGGTATGTAAATGAGTTAAGGATTGGTTATCATCTAATTTTGATATAAAAGATATGAGTCAAACAAATTCTAATTAGGGGTGAGATATGGATGAGACAAAATCCACTTCAGGTTTCATATCCTTTCTTGGCAAGCGTACCATCTTATGGTTTAGCAAGAAACATATTTGTGTAGCCCTATCAAAAATAAAAGCTAAATTTGTTGCTTCTAAAGTTGTAATACAAGAGGTAGTTTGGCTAAAGCAATTTATAGATCATTTGAGAGTAACTACCTTAGAGGAACTGGTGATAATCTATAATGATAGTTGGCCGATGTCTAGCAAGTGTATTAGATCAGCTAGTAATATAGGAAAATATAATTATGATCCTAAAATATCGAACCCAAGGGAAACATATGCTTGTGTGAATAATTTGAATTTTAAAATGGAATTTGTGTGTAAAATAAAGAAAATAAATCCCAAAAGTGTAGTTGAAGATTGAAAACTAAAAATGAAACTTTAAAACTAAAAATAATAAACTAAAACAATGAAAAAGTTTAAAACAATTAAGTCAAATCTAAAACAAAAGCAAGTAATCAAATGAGATAAAAATCAATATTTAAAAGCAACTTTTACTAAAGGACTATCCACCATAACCAATATTATTATGACTTAATGTATAGAGAAACACAAGTGATTATGAAGAACTCAAATAAGTAAAATCGGATAACTTAATTTAAGATTATCATTCCAAGCATTAAAACTTTCTTATTAAGAATAATCCAACACTTAGCATAAAGATTTGAGTTAAATCTCCTAGATGTCTATTAAATCATTTTTCAAGTAATTCAATTTTCATCTATTCTTAGCTACACCTTTCTTAGCCTTAACTTACCTTAATTAACACAAAATTACATCTAATGAAGAACATAATCATGCATTAACATAAGTAAACTAATCTAAGAACATGCATATCAATGATTAAACCAAAAGTCAATTATTAACCAGTAATTAAACAAGTTAATAACTAGACTTTAGCTAATAAATGATAAGATTGAACTCACAACTAAGAAATAATCAAAACTTGCATTAACATTAAGCACAAACTAAGTTATAACAATAAAGAGTTAAGGATTTAAGTATCCTTTAGCAAAAGTTAAAGAAAACTAATCACCAAGTATATTTAAAAACTAAAACAAGGTTTTAAGAAAATAATACTGAACAAAAACAAGGGAACTAGAAAACAAAGTAAAACTAAAACTATTGAATTTTTGTAGCTCTTGATGATGTTGCTTTGGTTTCTGAGTCTTCTATTTATAGGAAAAATAAGTCGTAGAAGCCTTCTAAACTTTCTTAATTAGAATAGGAAAAGAATTCTTCTTAAACTGGAAAATCGTTCGACATATCGGACTTTAAACTACACCGCCAAGCAAAAATATGCTTAATGAGATGCACTACCATGCATTTTTCTCCAAGGGAGTGCACGGCCATTTGACTTTCTTTGGCTTTCCATGCACTTCCGTGCATGGCTTTTTCTAAGGGAGTTGCA
The DNA here is from genome assembly GCA_037975025.1 of Excoecaria agallocha. Taxonomy (NCBI): domain Eukaryota; kingdom Viridiplantae; phylum Streptophyta; class Magnoliopsida; order Malpighiales; family Euphorbiaceae; genus Excoecaria; species Excoecaria agallocha. The sequence continues at coordinate 23,870,311 of CM075822.1, forward strand.
TGGCCACTTAAAGAGAGGAGCTTAGAAGTGTACGACCACTCAAGCTTTCGTTCATTGGAATGAACAACCACTTAAACATTTCCTTCTTCTCATGCACTGTCATGTATAGTACAAAGTGAAGTGCGCGGCCACTTACTCAATTGGCTTCTTAGATGCTTGGCTACTTACTTCTTCACTGGACTACACATACGTCTTACTAACATAATGTTTCCAATTTCACAGTTTTGGCCCAAAACGTCTTGCCTTTTTGCAATTAAGTCCTTTTTCTTGCAAATTAACCCTAAAACACACCAAAACTTATAATTAACTCCTAAAACACCAATGCAAATATTTAAACTATAAATTAACCAAAATTAAACCACATTAACTAACTTAAACACCTAAAAACATACTAAAAGCATTATATAATTCATACTTATCAAATACCCCACACTTAAACTTTGCTCACACTCGAGCAAATTAGAACAATCCAACTCCTCAAAATAATCAAACTTGAATAAAGAAATATGCATTTTATAACCAAGCTTAGCATTTAACAAATGTATTTAATAGAATCTCGAAATAGAATAACTTCAATCAAGACAATATACATTAGTTTTCTTGCGTGTGTGCAAGACCAAATCATTTTAAGTATTTTGTAAATCAAAACATCAATACAACTACATAGTGAAGCATAGAATGATCATATACATATACATACAAATGGTTTCGCGCTTGAAACTCTAGAGACACCATAAACCTCTCCTTTAACATCGAAACCCGAAGGTCATCTCCGCTAAACAACTCAAATCAGTACTTAAAATCACTTAGATCTTTCAAAGGGTGTAATGGGGCTAAAAAAATAGCTATCAAAGAATGGATATAAGATAGTCAAGACGAATAGCAACTCTAAGATAAAATAGACTAACAATTCTTAAAATATCATCCCATTAACTTAATCAATGAAGATCTTAATCAAACTTGCTTAACCTTTCATATTCCCAAGCTCCTTTTCAAAAAAACATACTAAAATTATCTCAATTTTCCCAATTCATATCCTTTTTAGAAGTCACCATTATTTTTCCTTGCAACTATCCCACACTTAAGAGTTTATCATAGATGCTAACTTTATTTTCAAACCTTTTTTTCATATTGTTGATGCTAGCAAAACAGTAGAAACCTGGATATAACAAGGTAGTTACAAGGTAATTTTTTTACTTGACTTTAGTAATAATTCTTGCCAAAACATTTCTTACTACACCCATCAAGATATATATTAATTTCAAATTAATCCATTTAATCCTAAAGTGGCCAATTCTATATGGTTAGATAAAAGCTTTTTAAGTTATATGGTTGACAATTGAGTGTAACAAGAAAAATCATTAATGGTATGCATTAAGCATACCTTTTTAGGCTTGAATTGGCTTACAACGGATAAAAATTTCATAAGGGTAGGAAAAATGTCTTTAGAAAGCTTAACAAGCAAATTGTTGCCTAGATCATTTTCTAAGTCGTTTGAGTTGATTATATGCTTCGAAAGGTGATGAGGAACGTTTTAGTGCTCTAAAATTCCTTACTTCACTATTTCATTGCATTATTTTTTTCTAAGTTCAAAACTGGTCTTAAGTGCTTTCAAAAGAATGGAAACTAACAAATATTTATCAAGTTGAAGATTAAACTATCTAAAGATTTATCAAACAACATATTTATTCTATTGCTAAGTAAAGATTATAAACATGTATATTCTCTCATTTAAGTTCAATACGTTCACAATTTTGAGGAAAAACTGGACAAACTAAGTTCTTGTTTAGATTAAATGATAACGTTGAACTACATTCAAAAACTTCTTAAGCAAATGAAACATAAAATGTCAACTTTAAACATAAACAAACAAAACACAAAAACATAAACATAATAAAACACAAAACCGATTCATGAAATAAATGAAGAGGGTTAGAAGTGTTAACTCCCTAAACAAAATTGAGCTTGCTCTCCCTCCTCCCAAAAATTTTGTTGTCCACAGTGAAGAAAGACTATGCTGAAGGAGGCGAAGGTGGTGGGTAACGCTTCCAAAACTGATGAACAAAAGTCTCAACAGTTTTTTTGACTTCCAAAACCGTATCCTAAAGTGTCTCAATCCTTCCTTGCATTTGATCTAGTCAAATCTGCTGAGCATCCATCCAACTACTTAGCTAATTAAAAGGAGCCTCCCACTCAGGTGTAGCTAGATCATCCGCTGGTGGATTCTCTACTGGAGCCGCGTCCTCTTCATTTGGTTCATTAGGTTGCTCATCAAGGCAAATATTTATTTATCTTAAATATTCTTCCCGTGTTGTCCAATGGCACCGTGGCCTAGGCACGAGGATCTTCATTCTCTTTAGCATCACATTATCAATAAATGGTAAATTTCCCTTAATGGGATCTCCTATGGTTGGGTTACCAATTGCCTCTGCTAAAATTGTAGCTATCCAACCAATGGAGATGTTGTTGACATTAGAGGGCATCTTCTGTAACTCCCTAATCTTCAATTATAATTAAAAAGTCAACGGTATAGTTCTGTTTTGAATTTTTTTTTTCAATATTTTGGTTCGATACCAGAAAATTCAAATTCGAGTATACTCCTAATATATATATATATAAGCTCTGTGTGCTGACGATTAACCAATACCCAAAAATTGAAACCGTAATAAAAAAATTAAAAATATAAAAAGTAAAAATTGTAATCGAATCTATCGGATTGATTAACCGAAAAAATCGGTTCAATTTTGAATTAATTTTTCAGTTAACTATATTTTTAATTTTTTTTTTGCTCACCTTGATATTAGACACCTGAACTTCTCAATTTTGTGTTTAATAACTCTTTTTTGTTGAGATGGCATGACAAATGAATATATGCGAGTCTGGAGGCATCTCTACCTAAACTATATGCTTCGAATAATGGGTGATATGTGAGTCTGGAGGCATCTCTGCAGGGCACCGAAACTGGGGACATCACTTTTTAAGTCCTAAAATAAAACAAAATTAAACAGATATGCTATGATATCAAAAAATATATCCAGAACAGTAGACTTGCAACCTTTAGGTACCTTCAAGTTTCAAATGCTAGTATAATTTCACGAGCTGTACAAGGATTCATTTACAGAACATGAATTACAAGCGTACACACAAACGCTACTTCAAACTCTTTTTACCACATAGGATCAGCATCTAACCAAGAATACTTTTTCGAAAGAACATTATTTTCACACACTAATTAGTTCAGCCCAAACAAGTCATATATCCGAAATTACAAACGCCGGAATCATATTTTTCTAACAAATACGGCAAGGCATAGCAAATTACCATCAAATCAAATAATCTTCTACTCAATATTAATAGGCAATGTATAGCTAATTTGCCACTTCAAAGTAACAAGGCTAAGCTTCTAAACATTACTCATACTTTATTTTTACAATTAAAAATCTCTCCATCTAATTGAACAACAACAATAATCATATTCCAATTACCATACGTACACACAAAACCAATACATCACAGAGTGCACATACCAAAATAGTCCATAAAGCCTTCAAGCCCTATCTTTTACTACGCTATGCCTTTGCCCTTCTATTTCCTTTGTTGTGCTACCCGTACCAACTCCTTCAAATTAATTGAATTACTTATACATCATATTCACCAAATTAAATCAAAATTTTATAATATTAAAAAATAATAAGCTTTATCAACTAGAAAGTCAACAGAGATGTAGGATAGGAAATTTTTACTTATCTTTAATGTAACTAATTGATTCTCTAACTAAATTAAACTAATTCTTCTTCAACCCATATCTTTCTTTTGTGCCAACTTCTTTTCCTTGGATTTTTCTTCCAATGGTGCTTCGGTTTCCTTTGTGATTTTAATATGGATAAATAAAAGAGATGATGTAAAGAAATTGATATTCTCGGCCACTTCATCGAGAACGAAGAAATTAACAGCCTTTCCACTATTTTATAGGTGCATGATGAAGAGATACGGTAGGATTTCCCTTGCCACCTTGATCCCACTTCCTTTTAATTAATCAATCTTATTCAAGCTAATTAAAGTGGTAATTACTAATTCTCAAAAAAAAAAAAGTGCTAATTAATTACTAATTAGTACTAGTCATGGAAAAGTTAAATTTACATCATTTCTCCTACTTTACTTTTTAATTTATACCCTAGCTTCTTGCATTTTCAATTTAATCTATTTTCCACATGTCTCTACAGTCACGTTACTATTCCCAACCTTAGCTCCACTAGGTCCCTTATAATGCATTTTGAATTACAGAATACTTCTCAAGACCTCCAGATGTGGGGCGTTACAGGTGCCACATATCCCTTTTATTTATGATGACTAGTCACGTGAAACATGTGTGACCAACATGTACCCCACATCCTCAAGCCTGTTGAAGTTAATCCTCTCATAATAATCTGATAATTCTCTCAAGATTGACTGCATCATCTCAATTGATCAGTACCCCAAAGCCATATACTCCTGTAGATGAGGTAAATAACCCCCATCATGTGCTGATCGACCCCTATATATGTTTATCAGTGCAATTAGACGAGATATGCTTCCATGCTGATTAGCAAATGGACACTAGGGACACCATATGTGATGGTGACATTTGTCCCTATTTGTTGATTTTGCTGACATCTCCACCACCCTTTCGTACCCTGTGCAATTACACTTGACAGCTCGCTACGCTTTATGGCTTTTACAATTATACCAGCATCCGGCTTCGAACTGACGACTTATTTTTCCCTGCATTAATACATGATAGGTCTCCCAAATCACACTTGGCAAGTCATGCATGACTATTACTTGGAACCTGATCCGGCAAGGTAGCATCATTCTCATTAGATGAGGTATGCTGATAAGCAATCCCTATTAGTTGACCTGGCATACAACTTACCACCCTTTTTGTATCCCATGCAACTGCACTCGACAACGCGCCACCTGATACCGAGTTGCCTAACAGAGTACACTTTGTCACTTCTCCAATTATACTAGCATCCGACTCAGGACAGACGATTTATTTCTCCCCTCGTTGACACGTAGCAGGTCTCCAAACCACGCGTGGCAAGACATGCACCACTACCTACTTGGAGCCTGATCCCGCAAGGTAGCATCCGTCTCCCTATACACTCACTTGGGACGGAAGCAAAAACCAACTTGAGCATCAATTTATAACAATCAGTCACCTCCTCCTAGAGCTCTAGCATTATTTTATTTTTTTTTTCTCTGTTTCTTAGGAAACCAAATTGTCAGTAGAACAGAATTATTCGCGGACATCAATATCCGTGAGAGTGTTGCTATTATTTTTAGAACAATAAAGCGTCAAATATTTTGATTTTGGTACAAATTCAAAATGATTAACATGTTGGGACAAAATAGCTATTTTCCATTCATGAAACAATGAAATTATCATTTCAAGATATTTTCCTATTCTATCAACAACAATGGATATATATATATATATATATATATAAGATATTTTCCTATTCCGTCAACAACTATTGATAGAAAAATAAAGGAATTCCATAGGAAACAACCCCTCTACAATTCACTCTCCAGTTTTTTTTTTTTTTTTCAGGAAGTGAGATATATTACAAATTAGTATGTTTGTTCCCAAGTTATTCACCCACGGTAGGAGGTCAGACACCCAGATGTAGAGGCAAATCTAAGGTTAGGCAAGAACCAATTGAGGTTTTGCACAGTTGAAACACACCTTATCCATGAGAGTCCCTTTTAGCCTATTCAAACAGCAATTTTTGGCATTCAGGCTCTTCAGATGCAGCATCGGCAGCCACAGATGGGAAACGCAAGCATCCCTAAAAATAATGCAAGAATTCTAGCAGGTTCATATCAATGGTAAGAACAGCACACTTGCATCCATGACGACATAAGATACATTGGTGTAGACGTGAAACAATAGTAGTAATCCAGCGTGTGCACATCTAAACCGTCGAATAGTGTGCAACCTGCTGATCGGATGGCTCAGATGCAAGCATCCTGCAAAACAAGCCTATATACAGTTCATTCTAGAATAAATGATGATTTACAAAGTAATTATATATTGGTTCAAAATCATGTTTATCGTTTTGGTTTGAATCAGGCTTTCCCTTAAACCCCGATTGCTTTTACCTTGTCCATGGGGGAAATGTAGTACAGATTAACTATTTAGTGATCCAAAAAGATTGCTAGAGACTGTCTCAAAGTGAACCATTAAAGGGTTGCACTGCATAATTGTTCATTCAATCAAGATCTCCCTAGGACACGGTTTCTATCTAGCCTTATTCTCTTTGAGTCTCCTTGAGACGATTTTTGGGATGGCTCTTCCTGCATTTCTTACTTGTAGGTATAGCTTTTATAAGAACAACAGAAGAACCATTATTTTTGTACTTCCCAGGCGATCCAGAAAAATTAATCCTGGAAAAAAAAAATCTCCAATGTAACTTATGATGCAACAAAGAATAATAAGCAAGGTATAAATAAGAAAAAAAAAATACCACGAGTTGCAATTTACTTGCCTCTTTTTAGCAACCTGGGAATGGTTATGATGTGAACCTTTACAAACTTCTTCCTGTTTCTCATTCGGTAGTTCCATACCCTGCAGAAGCAAGAATAAGCAAACATAAACTCATTGGCACCTCACCAAGTATAATTTGCAGAATTCTGCTATAGTTGTTAGCTGAACATGCCAAAAACATCAAAACAAGATGGCATCCTGTGGATGAAAAAAAAGCTAACGGCATATGGCATTTTCTGGTTAAGGTATATAATAGAAAATCTCAAATTAATTAACCATATAGCAAATGTATTGTTGTACTGATCATTATTAATCAGATTACTGAAAATTTCAATGTTATCCCAAACTTTGGCACTGATCATGTTTTATAGGCAACAAATTACAGTAAGTTTCCTTCACTAAAAAAGTCGAGGTACATTCAAACAATTGCACAAATTAAATTTGCTGAAATAAAATCTAGCCCAAGCAAAACAAAGAACAAGAGAAACTACGGAAAAAAGAGAAAAGCATAAAAAGATGAATATGAAAAATTGAACATCGCTCACAGCTGGCATAGTCAAATTACAATAAACTGAGTTTAAAATAACAATATACATAGATAGGTATATAAGCCATAAACTTGCAAATTAAAAGACAAGCTTAAGTGAAGATGGGACTATAAGAACTTAAGAGGATCTGTAGCTCCTAAAAGCTTTTGATTGGGCAAATAGTGAAATGCAGTTTTTGTAAGCCAAGTCTCAGTGCTAGAATAGGTTACTTCTCGAAGCTGCATTTATTGTTTGATGCAGATTGCAATTTAAGCCACAATATTAATGGAAACCAGCAAATATTAGAACTTCATCAATTACTACTAAAAGGATAAGCCTATGTAATTGTATTAGAATGTCAGAAAGCACTACAAGGAAAAAACTCGAAAGTAGTTAAGAACTCAGCAAAATGCTTTAATTAATCTATTTAAGAAACAAATCCATTATAGCCTATACTTATTCTTGATGGGCAAGAAACCTGACATACAATCTCACTTTTTCTTTTCTCTTGCAATTTCTAGATTACCATATGATGATTTTAAACTTTCCATATGTATAAAAATAAAATAGCAAAATAAAGAAAATTGAAACAGTCAATGTATTAAACTTTCAAAGTAAATTGAGACAGACAATCATCACAAAAAGTTGTTGCAATAAGTAAAAATAACTCATCATGAAGCTGCATCCGCAAATTGATAAACAGCAATAGCTATTTTGCAATTCTATTAATTGTATGAAAATTGTTATAAGTTTATGAATTTTGTACCTATCAGAACAGTCATCACAATCACAAATAAGTTGGTTATAACATTAAATGGAAAACACATATGATCCATCTATCAATCATCTAAAGGGAAATGGCACATAAATTTCAGCCTTGTGGCTGTTCACTCATGCTGACTGTCAACGCCCCAAAAGATAAAGCAAAACCATCAAATAGCATACCCCAGACCTTTTAAATGAAGGAAGATTGTATTTTTCAGGAGCTTTTTGAAAAGAAGAAGAAGAATGGAACAAAAATAAGCTATAAAATCATTGCAGCTAGGGCGTGGGCCAATGACCCGCAGTGAACCCAACATTCAGTGAGGCATCTGGACAATTTATGACCAATACTCAACACAAAAACTAAGCATAAACATGAGCGCTTTCCTACCTCATAGTATAAGCAATTGGAGACTAACCATATTAAGAATCAGGTGCATGGTTAAAACTCCCAAAAGCATTTTGAAAACATAGCCATGTGACACGATAACCTCCTGATACTACATCTCTGGTCTAATTTTCATTTAAAATAGGGGGGGGGGGGGGGGGGGGGGGGGGGGGGGGGCGGTTGTAGAGAAGGTATTTCAACAGGCTTGAGCTTGTACAAAGAAACAACTGAATAAAAGATAAGTTTTGAAAGAGCACCCCCATTAATGATATTAGCATCCAGAAAATATAATACGCGATTTGACAGCTGGATGCTCAATCACAGATTGCAACAATCTAGTTGAATGTAAAAAGTCTCATTAGCATTTTCTAATTCGATTTGTAAGTGCAAAGCATATTAGCGATCAAGTTCAACCAGCTTAACACATCTTAAACATGCAATACCAACACATCAAACGTTGGGATAACATAACCACAAACCAGAAGAACAGAATGGACTTCAAGATCAACACCTATATTCTATGTGAAAAAAATACCAATAACCACATAAGAAGTTGTTTGATTAAAACTTCATGCTAAAATAGCAACTCCACACAAAGCAAAGATAACCAGCATATAACACTTACATGATTCATAGGCGACGCGATTCCAACATGGGAGTCCTTGGATGACTTAGCTTTCTTATTACAACACACATTTCCATTTGCAGATTCCAAGTGATTTCCTTTCCTCTTCTTGGTACCAAAACTCCATGATTTTCCTTTCTTGTCAAGAATTTTCCATATATTTTTCTTTCTGAACACCAACTTATCAAACTTCCACACCTCAAAGCTCGTATCAATAACAGTAACTTCACTTCTCGAGTAACCTTTTAACTCATCATCACTAAAGTTCCCATTTTTACTGCTGCTTTTGTCCTTCTCCTCGTTATCAATATCGCGATCCTCGCAATCTGCATTTGTTCCCACATTTGAATTCTTATCCGAGTGCAACGACGCCGTTGCAGCCTCAATGCATTCGTCTTTACTCATTGAGTCGATGTCATTGGCTATACTCGGCGCCGAAACGTCGCAAAACTTAGGGTTTGTTTGTTTCCTCGCACTCTTTTTCCTGGAAAATCTCGGAATTTTCTGGTTAGATTCACCCATATTAAATAAATCGCAGAGAACATTGGTCATCACACCCAACCATTCTTTATCTCCATTGCCGCTCAATGTCTCCGCTGCTCGGCTACGATCGGCGATGTCTTGTTTATCGTCGGACTGAGTCAACTCGAAGTTGGAATTTAAAATGGAACCGGAAGGATTGGCAGGTGGAAAATCGGCGTCGGGATTGCAGTGATTGTTGAGAAAATGGTCGAGGTCGGGGTTGTCGGAGGCCGGAAATCCTTTGCTGGAGCGGAGCCGGTCCAGCCAGTTAGGACTGGACTTGCCATTGGGGACCGAACAGAGCATCCGGGGGAGGATAATTCAGATAAATCGATGATCAAATAAATTGGAAAAGATAAGAAACTGATTAGAACAAGAATTTTGAAGTCAAAGAATTTGGAAGAAGAAGAGAGTAGTAAGGCTTATTTTTTCGTCCGCAGCGCAGAGGCAGCCACAAGGTGCTTGGAGTTATGGTGGTTGTACATATAGTATGCGCTATACGCACCAGTTCACTATTTTCTACGTGGCACTTTCGCAAGCCCATTCAAGTTTTTATTTTATTTTATTTTTTGGCAGAAGGGCTCTAAATTTTAGTCACAGAAAATTACTTTAGAAAATTTTTTTATAAAAAAATAAAAATTAGATATTATTTTCATATTGAATTGTTTTTCAAAATAGAAAATCAAAATGGTGTATTCAATTTTTTAATTCTAAAGTGGAGTCAGAAAATATTTTCACAATGTTTTTTTATAGAAAATACGCTCTTTTTTTTTTTTCAAAAATATACAACTTTTTTTCCAAAATCTTTCAAAAATACAAGTTTTTTACGGTACCTTATCTCTTTCTTTTGAAAAATTTTCTATTTAATGCCTATATCATTTTATCTAGATTATTCTTTATATAATTTAGTGTATCTCTTATATTTTTCATTAATAAATTTTTTTTAGCATTTATTCAAATGACGCTATTCTAAAATTATCTGATAAATCATGTTGTGCTTGATATTCATTTTTATTATTATATAATATCATTATTTGATTATCTATTTCTAATATTATTTCATTTAAACTTTCTATATTAGATAAATTCAATAAACTTATATTTTCTCCAAAATTTTTAGGGATACTACTCATTTTAATAATTTTTGTAGTTCTATTTTAGAAAAATATAAATCATCAATTAATAATTTTATTATTATTTTATTTGCTTTTATTTTCTTTAAATAATTTATTCTTTTCATTATATTTGTTATATATTTTTCTTTTTCTATAATTACGTTACGTTCTTGTGGTCTTTTCAATATCCCAATTCAAGGTAGTTTGTTCACTTGGGAGAGAAGTTAGGTTATTCTTAAGGAAAGATTTGATAGGTGTGTGGTTAATGGTGGTTGGCAAGATATGTTTCTCAATCATGATTTGTTGAATCTGTTGGCATCGGTTTCTGATCATAATCCCATCATCATAGATTCTAATGTTTCTTTTCATATTCTGAATAGAAAACAGTTTAAGTTTGAAAATGGGTGGCTTTTGAGTGAAGATATTACTCATGTTGTTAAGGCTAGTTGGAAGACAAATTCTAGTAATCTTCTAGACAAGATTGATAAGTGTGCAAAGTCTTTGCAAGAGTGGAGGTGGGATAAATCTTGTAACTTTGGGCTATGGCTTAACTCACTGTACAATTAGGTAGTTTTTTGTCAATGTTCTTCAGATGTTAGTGATGTTGTCCATGTTCCTTTAATTAAAAAGCAGATAGTGGTAACTCTAGAACAACAGGAGGTGTATTGGAAACAGCGTGCGAAATCATTTTGGTTAAAAGCAGATAGAAACTTAAAAATTTATCCATCAACAAGCTTCAGTTAGGCGTAAATTTAATAAAACTGAGGCTTTTCAAAATGATGCGAAGGTGTGGATCTCAGATGCAGAGGCTTAGAGAATTTGGTTTATAACCATTTATCTATGCTTTTCCAGTCTTTTAATGCGGATATTGATCCTATTGTTAATCTTATGGAGCTATGTATATCTGAAGTTGATAATGCTATATTGTTGGAACCTTTTTCGGTCGATAAGTTCAGGAGAGCTTGATTCCATATGCACCTTGATAAAGCCCCAGGGCCTGACGGTATGAGTCCTGTTTTTTTCATAACTTTTGGCATATTACTGGAAATGATATTTACGTTAGTTTCAAGAAATGGATAGATGATTGTGTTTTTCCTGTTGGCTTGAATAATACTACTATGGTGCTTGATAATCTTGTTTTTAATGTTGTATGTTTTAGTGTCTCATCTTGCATGTTTTTAGTGTTTTAATGCTAAAATATTTTTTCTTATGTTTATTTTAGTCATTTTGATAAATTTAAAGTTTTTGAGTGATTAATGGTCTTAAATTTCATTTTATGCAGGAAATTTTGGTAAGGCACGGCTGAGACAAACTGTCCTAGCCGTGTCCAACGCAGAAGGCAAAAACTCACCGTTTCACTAATGGCCATGGCTGAGACAAAGTGTCCCAGCCATGTTCAATACAGGAGTCAAAGCGCACCATTTCATTAAAGGTCGTGGCTAAAACAAAGTGTCCCAGTCGTGGCAAAGTGCAGCCTGTAAATGCTTTTTGATCCAGAAGCTCATCGCAGCTGAGACAAACTGTCCCAGCCATGCCTATTGAAATTAACACTTTGTCTCCTTCTGTCGCAGCTGAGACAAAAGTGTCCCAGCCGTGGCTTCTTAGACAACTCTATAAAAGCTGCGAATTTTTCTGCTTAAAGGAGGTATTTTTCTAGGGTTTCGTGTATTGAGTGTTTAGGTAGAGAAAAAATGCAGTTTTTCATATTTTGAGGGTTTTACACACTTAGTATTAGAGTTTTACTTGTAAAAATCACTCTTTTAGTTTAGTTTTACTTCAAGAACACAAAGATAGTCATAGTTTTAGTTTCTAGTTTTGAAGATTACAACTTACAATCAAAGTGCTGTTTGGAGAAGAAGAGAAAAAGCTTCATCAACTTCAAATCTTCAGCTTCAAATGGGTTTGATAGTTTTCACTCTTACTTTGTTCATCTTATACATTATGGATAGTGAGTAGTTATCTTTGTTGCTTGGGGAAGCTTTGAATCCCCTACTCACAATGTGAATATTGAGAATAATTTGATTTTTAAATGAATGGTCTATTTCACTGTTACTTATTTATATTTCGTGGGTTTTCAATCTATTGAGTTAATTTCCATACATGGATGAATGATGTTCATCATATATCTTTGAATATGTATTGAGTCTAGTGGATTGAAGTCTATGAATAATCTTGCTCAGTTTTTCTTTCATGAATGTTGTATTATTTTAGAAGGCTCCGGAATGGGATTCTAAATGTGTAGTAATTGTGATTTTAGGACTAGAGTGTGGAGTGAAATAGATGAGATTTGGGTTGTTTGGCTCCGAAATGGGAAGGAAAACCAAACTTAGGATGTTAGATCCGTGCATAGGCTAGTTGTTGGGCTGGCTCCGGAATGGAAAGTTTAGCAACTAGAATAGCTGGCTCTGAAATGGAAAGCTTGGGTTAAGAGGGTTATCCCGAATTCGTTCATGTATACTTTAAGATAAAATTAATTCACAGTGGGTATGGGGTGGATGAGTGAACCTAAGCAATGCTTTAATTTCTATACATTTTCATACTTGTTAATTTTTCTGAATTAAATACATACTCAATTTACTGTTATTAGAATTAAATTTCCCTTCATTGCATAGTTTAGTTTTTAAAGTTTGCATTATACAAATTAAACAACTCATACACACCAAATTGGGAATTCTTTAGCATATAATTAATTTCCATAGTTTTCACACACATTTTCCTTGGGTTCGATATTTGTGGGTCTTAACTATACTCCACTTTATTACTTGTCGATCTAGTGCACTTGCTAGGGTTGCAACAAGTTTTTAGCGCCATTGCCGAGGAATTTAGCGTTGTTAGTAAGTTGTGATTATTGTTTGTATGTGTTTTCTTTTCCTTATTTTATTTTTCTTGATTCTTTTCAAGTGAAATTCGTGCATGAACAAAACAAGAAAAAAGCCATTACTGCCTTTTGATCCTGAAATCGAGAGGACCCTACACCAAAAAAGGAGAGCTAATAGAGATAACAAGATGGAGCACGATCCTCCTCTTAATGAGTTTCCTTCCGAGAATGAACAAGTGCCGAGGGCACATGAACAAATGCCAGGGGCAAGAAGAGAAGAAATACACAGGCAAAGAATCATAAGAGACTACACTATGCTAAGGTGAAATGAAGATCATCGACCAATTGTATTACCGAGAGGAGTACAATTTGAGCTCAAGCCAGCCACCATTACTATGGTAAAAAGGAATCAGTTCCCTGGTTCAGAAGTAGAAGATCCAGCTCAACATGTCGACATATTTCTGAAAGTTAGTGACACTATTCAAATTTCAGGTGTTAGTACGGATGCAATAAGGTTGAAGCTGTTTCCATTTATATTGATTGGCAAAGCAAGAGAGTGGCTACAAATGTTACCATAGTAGTCAATATGGTCATGGGATCAGATGTAAGAAAAGTTTTTAATGAGATTTTTCCCTCCAACAAAGACTGCAAGCATTCGAAATAGCATCATTGGTTTCCATCAAATGAATGAAGAGCCTTTTCATGAGGCCTGGAAAAGGTTTAAGAGATTATTGAGAAGCTGTCCGCATCATGAGATAGCAGTTTACCAACTGATGACCATCTTTTATGTTGGAGTTATACCTCAAACAAGGTCATTATTTGATGCAGCATCAGCAGGATCTTTCTTGAACAAGCTACCTGAGGACGTTTTTCAGTTGTTGGATGAGATGGCGGCAAATGACTCTCAATAGACTGCCCCTAGATCAGTCCTAAGGAGACAAGGTTTACACAATGTGGATGAAGTGGCATTGTTAAAAGCCCAGTTAGAATTGGTAAAGAAGGAGTTGAGTGGCTTGAAAGTTCAAAATATGGTTGCAGTAAATCAAAGACATGGGCCATGTGAAAGTGGGAAAGTTTAAAAATTAAATGCATTAGGCGATTTTAGAAGGAATGATCCCTACAGCAATTCATATAATCTGGGATGGAGAAATCACCTAAATTTCTCTTGGAAGGATGGAAATCAACAAGCTTTACCTTCTCAACCATAAGAAAGAGCCCCTTACTACACAAATGCTTATCATAGTCATGCTCAACCCCACCAACCACAAGCCACCAATCACTATCAAGCTCCTTATCTACCAAACCACCATCAAGGGCAAAGCTATAATCATTCCCAACCTCAATCATACCACCCACCGGGATTCCAATCAAGACCACCCATTCAAGAAAAGAAGCCTAACTTAGAAGACATATTTGCTAGCTTTATGAATAGCCAACAATAATTCATGACAATTCAAGAATCAAGATAGAAATCTCAAGAGCAATGGAACCGGAACCAAGATGCTTCAATGAGAAATTAGGAGACTCAATTGGGTCAACTTGCAACTTCAATGTCAAACAGACAAGCAGGGACATTTCCTTCAAATGTGGATCACAATCCCAAAGAGGAGGCCAAAGCAATCACTTTGAGAAGTGGCAAGGAAGCAGCATGAGAGGAAGAAAGAGGTAAATCACCAACTTCATCAACTAATTTGGAGGAACCAACGCAGAAGGTAAGTATTTTTAACTCTAGAGTAGAGGTAGATGTGGATTCTCCAAGGAATGACAAGGGAAAAAGTATTGTGAATCCGAACATAGAGGATCTTGATATCAATAGGTTGCCATTTCCTGCTGTAGCTAGGAAGGAGAAGAAAAATGAGCAATTGGCTAGGTTTCTAAAAATGTTTAAGAAATTACATATTAACTTGCCTTTTGCTGAAGTCCTAGCACACATGCCGAATTATGCTAAATTTATGAAGGAACTTGATTCTAACAAAAAGAAATTAGAAGGATATGGAATTGTGCAACTCATAAAAAATTGTAGTGCAATTATCATGAATAAAATCCCAGAAAAATTGAAAGATCCAGGTAGCTTTACTCTACCTTGTGAAATTGGTGAGACCTTTGTTGGAAATGCTTTATGTGATTTAGGAGCCAGCATTAACTTGATGCCTTATTTCATATGCAGGAAACTCAACTTAGGGGATCTCAAAGAAACAAGAATGAGACTTCAACTTATGGATAAATTAATGAGAAAACCGAAGGGAGTTATTTAGGACTTACTGGTGAAAGTGGGAAATTTTATTTTTCCTATAGATTTCGTGGTCATGGAGATGGAAAAGGATAGGAAGACACCACTTATTGTGGGTAGGCCATTCCTGAACACTGCAAAGGCTCTAATTGATGTCCATGGGAAAAATGTCACTCTTAGATTCAACAACGAAGAATTGGTGGTAGATATGAACAAGTCTCAGAAATATCCATCAAGTGATCTAGAAGAGTCGGTCTATTTCATGGACAAAATTGATGAATGTGTAGAGGAGATGCAAGAAAAAGTGTTACTGAATGATCCAGTGAATTTAAGCCTGATGCAGTCTTTGGAGAGTGAAGAGTTGGATGGAATAGAGGAAAAATGGATAGCAGCTGTGGAGAAGGGATGCGAAGAGGAGAATCTAAAGCAAGAGAGAACTACTTTACAAGAGAGGGAGTTAAAATCTGAACTTAAACCTCTTCCTCCTCATTTAAAGTATGTATTTTTGGAAAATGAAGAAAAGCCAGTAATTATCTTTTCTTTGTTGACAGGTATTGAAGAGGAGACACTGCTCAAAGTATTGAAAAAGCACAAAGAGGCTATAGGATGGGAGACAGCGGACTTAAAGGGCATTAATCCAAGCTATTGCACTTATTGAATTCCTATGGAGGAAGATTGCAAACCAGTAGCTCAACCCCAAAGAAGGCTCAATCCAGCTATATAAGAGGTTACAAAGAAAGAGGTACTCAAACTACTTAATTCAGGTATAATCTATCCAATCTCTGATAGTAAATGGGTTAGCCCAGTGCAATGTGTCCCTAAGAAGGGGCGAATGACAATGGTAAAGAATGAATTAGATGAACTCATTCCAACTCGGACAATTACGGGTTGGAGGGTGTGCATAGATTATAGGAGATTGAACCATGCCACCCGAAAAGATCATTTCCTATTGCCATTCATTGATCAAATGTTAGAGAGGTTAGCGGGGAATATGTTTTATTATTTTTTAGACGGGTATTCGGGATACCTGCAAATCCCCATAGCCCCTGAAGATTAGGAGAAAACAACCTTTACCTGTCCTTATGGCACATTCTCCTATAGGAGGATGCCTTGTGCAATGCGTCGGTTACGTTTCAGCGGTGCATGATGGCAATCTTTCATGATTTTATAGAAAATTTTATGGAGGTATTCATGGATGACTTTACCATTTATGGGCTAAACTTTGAGAGCTATTTAGAGCATCTTGATTTAGTATTGGGTAAGAAAACCAACTTAGTATTAAATTGGGAAAAATGCCATTTTATGGTAAGGGAAGATATAGTTTTGGGACACAAAATTTCTAAGAAGGGGATTAAGGTAGATAAAGCAAAGATAGAAGTTATAGAGAAGCTTCACCACCAACCAATGTCAAGGGAGTTAGGAGTTTTCTAGGGCATTCAAGTTTCTATGAAGGTTCATAAAAGATTTTTCAAAAATTGCAAAGCCTTTATCTAATTTGTTAATGAAAGATGCTCATTTCAAATTTAATGCTGAATGTTTATTGGATTTTGAATTGTTGAAGCAAAGGCTTATTTCAGCTCCGATGATCATATCTTCGAATTGAAATTTGCCCTTTGAGCTAATGTGCGATGCAAGTGATTTTGCAGTGGGAGCAGTAATAGGACAAAGGCAAGAGAAAGTATTTTGTACAATTTATTATGCAAGTCACACTTTGACAGGAGCTCAAGTTAATTACACCACAACTGAAAAGGAGCTTCTTGCTATTTTCCTTTGAGAAGTTTCGATCATATCTACTTGGAGCAAAAATTATGGTGTGGTCTGACCATACAGTATTAAGGCATCTCTTTGCCAAGAAGGAATCCAAGCCAAGATTGATAAGATGGTTACTCCTCTTGTAAGAATTCGATTTGGAGATCAAAGATAAGAAGGGAGCAGAGAACCATGTGGCAGATCATTTGTCAAGATTGGAGCATGATCATGTTGAGAAAGGGGAGATTGTGGACTTATTCCTTGATGAGCGTATTTGTTTGTGAAATCTTTATACCTTGGTTCGCTAATGTGGCAAATTTTCTCGTAGGTGGTTATATGCTAAGGGACTTCACATGGCAACAAAGAAAGAAGTTGCAAGCCGATGCAAAGCATTACATTTGGGATGATCCTTACCTTTTCTGTCTTTATGCTGACCAAGTGCTAAGAAGGTGTATCTCCAATGAAGAGCAAGCATAAATTATTCAAGCCTGTCATAGTGGAGAAGCTGGTAGACATTACGGACCTAATAAAACGGTATCAAAAATTCTCTCTTCTGGATTTTATTGGCCCACATTATTTAATGATGTTAAATTGTTCATTCAAACTTATGATCGATGTCAAAGGGTGGGAAATATAACTAGGAGAGATAAGATGCCATTGACCAATATGCTTGAGGTTGAAGTTTTTGATTTGTGGGGAATAGATTTCATGGGGCCTTTTTCGATTTCTTATGGGTTTGAATATATCCGAGTGGTAGTAGATTATGTGAGTAAGTGGGTAGAAGCTGTAGCTACTAGGACTTGTGACGCAAATGTTGTCCTAGAATTCTTGAGGAAGAATATATTCACCCGTCATGGAGCCCGAGAGCTATCATTAGTGATGGTGGGAAACACTTTGTTAACCACCAATTCAAGACCTTGTTGAAACAATTTGGAGTGAGACATAAAATCACTACCCCATACCATGCCCAAGCCAATGGCCAAGTTGAGGTGTCCAACCGAGAGTTAAAAGCCATCTTAGAGGAGACTGTCAGTGTATCTAGGAAGGATTGGTACCGTAAGCTAGATGAAGCTTTGTGGGCATATAGGACAGCCTTTAAGACACCAATAGGAATGTTACCTTTTAGGCTAGTGTTTGGCAAGTCCTGTCATCTACCAGTGGAATTAGAGCACAAGGCTTATTGGGCTACTAAGTTCTTAAATCTTAATCTTGAGAATGCAGGAAAATGTAGGTCCTTGCAGTTAAATGAGTTGGAAGAGATTCGATTCTGGGCCTATGAACATGCGAAGAAGTACAAGGAGAACACAAAGAAGTGGCATGATCGTAAAGTCGCCAAGAAGGAATTTGTGCCAAGAATGAAGGTACTTCTTTATGATAGCAGAGTGAGGTTGTTTCCCGGGAAGTTGAAATCAAGGTGGAAAGGACCATTTGAGGTTGTCGAAGTCTCTAGCTATAGAGCAGTAACCATTAGACATCCGAAAGAAGGTCATGGGTGTGAGTTCAAAGTAAATGGTCACCGATTAAAGCCATATCTCGATTCCAAGTATGAGGCTGCATCAGTGATCCTCACTTTAGAAGATGATTTATGAGAGCTATGAAAGTCGAGCTGGCAACTTTTTAAACCCAGAACTTTTTCTTATCCTTGAACTCAATTACTTTTCTTTTCAATTTCTCTTTAATTTCTTGCAAGTTTATCATGTTTAGTGTTGTTTATTTTATCTAGAGAATGGTTATTGGTTGTTGTTGTTAGGTTGATTTCATTGAGGAGAGGAAGAGATTTTAATAGGGCAAAATTTTAGTTGGTCGTGACTGAGTCAATTAGTCCCAGTCGTGGCCCATTAAAATTTTAGAGAGGCAGAAGGTAGCCACGGCTGAGACAAATTGTCTTAGCCGTGGCCAATTTCGTGTTTTAGATCCAGAAGAGTGGCATAGTTGAGACAATTAGTCCCAGCCGTGGCCTTTTTCGTGCCATATTTTAGTTTAGAGTCCAGAAGGTAGGCACGGCTGAGACAATTAGTCCCAGCCATGGCATTTAAAAAAAATTAAAAATTTAATAATAATAATAAATAAATTTAAAAAAAAACACATGGGGGAATTCATTGGGACACGGCAAAGACAATTAGTCCCAGCCGTGCCTTTTGTTTCTTTTCAAATCCAAAAGGGTGGCACAGTAGAGACAAAGAGTCCCAGCCGTGCCTTTCATTTTATCAAAACGGGGAGTTTTGATTTTAACCTTGTCACGGCTGAGACAATTAGTCCCAGCCGTGCCTCTTTGTGTAACTGTCACATTTTTTTGTTTTTAAATCGATCTTTGGCCCCTCTTTCTCATTTCTTTAGTTTCCTCTGCATTTTCTTCATAACTTGCGACATTTTCTCTCCATTTTTGCTTCCATCCTCTCTCTCTCTCTCTCTCTTCAAGAATCAGGTAAATCTCTCTTCTCTTTGTTTTTGGTTTAACTTTCATTTTGTTTGAGTTATGTTGATTTTTTTCTTTGTTGAATCTTCCTAAGTCTGCGATTTTGTGTTCCCATCCCCATTTTCTTGCCTCTTTCATGTTAATTCTTGGATTTTTTATGCTTGTTGATTTATTTTTGGTTCGTTTTATGCATTCTTGTTTGTTAATTTGTTGAAAAACACATCCACCCACCACCTGTTCGATGAAATGCCAAAGAGAGGTAAGCAAATCTTTTTCTGCTTAAATTGTCACAATGTCTTGCTTCTTTAACATTAATTATTCAATCGGTTATGATTTTTGGCATGTATTCTATGAGTCTCATGCATTTAGGTCTGGTTATTTCTTGTTTCTATTGCCAAAACAAATCTGCCCAGCACCTATTCGATGAATTGCCCAAGAGAAGCAAGAAATTTTTTTTTCCTTCAGTTGCTTTGTTGCTTGCCCTTGTTTGTCTCGCACTCATGCTCAAGAAACATTTGCAATATTTTTATGCTTCACGAATGGTAGAAAAGATTAATATAGGAGTTGGGCAAATGTGTGTGTTTGGGCCATTTTTGTTAAGTTTTTGGTTGTTCCTAACTCAATTACATATGCTTTAATTTGTGTTTTGGTTTCAGCATTCTTGTGAGTAGTCCACTTGTGTTTGTATATGTTTGTTCCTTATGTTTTAGACAAGTTATTTGTTATATATTTTACTGTTCAAGTGCCTTGTTTTGTCTTTAATGCTTATATGTTGTGTGTTGTGTTGCAGGCGAAATGGCACCTAAACGATCTCGTACCGACACTGGTGCTTCATCATCTGCCCCTCAGGGGTCCTCAAAGGTTAAGGTTCCAGCATGGGTTCCCACAGAATTTACGAATTGGTGGACCCTTTTTTGCAAGTAGGAGTTATCTAGCCACCCCTCGCCTCAATATGGAAATTATGACGGAGTTGGGCTTCAAGAATGAATTGGATAGATTATTTAATGGTGTAGGCTAAAAAGTTTTCTACGAGCAAAATGAAAAGGTATACCCTCACTTGGTCCTTGATTTTTTTAGCATAGTTAATTTTAGAATTGGAGTGGATAGCCATGATGATGCAGGCCATGTGAGTTTTTGGCTCGACAGCAGTCCATATCAGATGACTTTCAACGCATTTTCTGAGGTCTTGGGTTTTGATCAACATGTTGCCCGGGACATTACTCATCTAAACAAATAGGAAATCTGGATGGGAGATTGTGATCCCGAGGATCCTACATACTTTAACTCTAATAACATAAAGGTGCATCACCTGAGAGATCACCCATTGAGGATTATGCATCGATATTTGGCCTTGGCTTTCTTTAGCCACCTTAGAGGGCCCGGTAATATAAATGCAAGTGAGGCCACCATTCTTTATGCGATGCATAATGGTATTAGGCCGAATGGGGCATCATTTGTTGCCCAGAAGGTTTTGGATTTATGCTCATTCCCAAAGAGGGATTCGAAGCTAGTGATGGGAGGGTTCGTAACCACTTTAGCCCGTTTTCTTAACCATACGAGGTTGGGTGCTGCAGTTGACAAGTCCATGATCATTGATCGAAAAATGCTATGGAATATGGCTGTACTGATTGATGACCCTCGCCTTCCAGGGCAAGGACATTTGGTGGTTTCGGATCGAGCTTTATATAGAGCAGCTGTGCATAAGGGAACCACAGAATTGGAGCAACCTGAAGCTGAAGCATCTTTCTTATCCTCTGAGCAGTACACTGCTCTTAATACCAGACTTTACAGCATTACTCAAAGGATGGATTCCGGGTTCACATCCATTACATAGCGGATGGACGACATTGTTACAGCTCTTGGGATGCTACAATCCCAGTTTGACAACCAGTTCCCGCTAGCAAGTGTACTAGATCAGCTCGTAATACAGAAAAATATAAATTAAGACCCCAAAATATCGTACCCAAGGGAACATGGATTGCTAAGGATAACAATGAAACAAAACAAAACCTAAAATTAAATTAACATAAATTAAAAACAAAACAATAACTGAAATTCTTTTGCTGAAGAAACTATCCATCTTAACTTTCATTGTAATAACTTAAATTCAATATAAACGCCAGTGATTATGAAAAAACTAGTAATAAAGCAAGACATCTTTATTTAAGTATATCATTCTTAGTATTAAACTCATAGATAAATCTAATACTTAGCATAAAAATTTAGTTTTAACTTCCTAAATATTCATTGAAGCCTTTCTCAAGTAATTCAACTCTAATTTATTCTTAGTTCTTCCTCTCTTAGTATTAATCAATAAAATTAACATATAATTATCTCATATTTTGGATAATAATCATGCATAAACATTAAAGAGTCAACTTAAGAACATGCAAATCAATAACTATGTCAAAATTAATTTTTAGTTATTTATTCAATTAACCAATAATTAATCTTAACACAATCAAAGATAAGAATATGCTTAAAACCAAGAAATAATTAACTGATATTTAAATTAAGCTCAAAATAAAGTCATAATAATGAAAATATAAGTTTTTAAGAATCCATTAGCAAAAGAAGAAAAATTATTTACTAAACATATTTAAAAATTAAAACAAAGTTGAAAAGAAAAATAAAAATAGAAAAACTGGAAAAACAAAGTAAAACTAAAACTAAAGAACTCTATTAGTTCTTCTAATTGATTCCTCTAATTCCCTAATTGATTTTCTAATTGATGTTAGATTTGTCTATTTATAGGCAAAATTGGTGGTAGAATCCTTCTCAAACTCCAGAAATAAAATAGGAAGTAAATCCTCCTTGAATTGGAAAAAATCGACAATCCTTTGTTAAATGGAAGAAGCCTGTGCGTGGCCACGTCTCTTTCTTTGTTATTCTACATGTGGGCACGGGTAATTCATCATGAAGGGACACACGGCCACGCCTATTTCCTAGTTCTTCTTCACGTGGCCATGTGTTGCTCTTTGGTTTTCTTCACGTGGCCATGCACATTTTACTTCATAATCTTCACGTGGCCATGGATAGTTTTCTTCTTTGAAACACATGGCCATGTATTCCTTTAAGCTTTTTCTCACGTGGCCATGGGTCTTCTCTTCATACACTTTCACGTGGCATGCATAATTTTTGTTCTTTGAGAAACACGGCCATGCATGAGTATTCTGGACTTCACGATCACTAATTAACATGAATTTTCCAAATTCATAGTTTTGGCCCAAATCTTCTTGTCTTTTTGTAATTAAATCCTTTTTCTTGCAAATTAACCCTGAAAAATACCAAAATTTATAATATATAAAAATAACCAATTAAACTCAAATTCAGCCTAATTAACACAAAATTAATTCAATTAAATACTTAAAAATATACTAAAAATATTATATAAATCACCATTATCAAATACCCCACACTTAGACTTTGCTCGTCCTCGAGCAAATTAGAATAAACCAACTCCTTAAAATAATCAAACTCAAATAAAGAATCATGCATTTCAAAATCAAGCTTAGCAATTAACAAGAGCACTTAACAAAATTTCAACTAGAATAAATTCAATCAAAACAGTAAGAGTTAGTTTCCTTGTGTGTGTGCAAGATCAAACCATTTTAAGTATTTTAAAAATCAAAATACCAATGCAAATACATAGTCAAGCTCAGAATGAACGTACACCTAAGCATACATATGGTTTCACACTTAAAACTCTAGAAACACCATAAGCCTCTCCTTTAGCACCGAAACCCGAAGGTCATCTCCGCTAAACAACTCAAAAACAAAACTTAGAATAACTTCGGTCTTTTAAAGGTTGTAATAAGGTTAAGGTATTGGTTATCAAAGAATGGATAAAAGATCAACAATAAGAATAGCCATTTTAAGATAAAATAGACTAATAATTCACAAATTTCATCCCATTAACTTAATCAATAAAGAACTTAGCCAAAATTTTCCAACCCTTCACAATTCAAAGTACAAACTTAAAATTCTCTCAATTTCACCATTCATACCCTTTTAGAAGTCATAATTTTCCCTTGTAACTACCCCACACTTAAGATTTTGCCATACATGCTAGCTTTATTTTAATATTTTCTTTCTCTCTTTTTTTTCTTCTTTTTTTTTTCACTTTTTCTCTTTTCTTTCTTTTTTTTCACTTTTTCTCTTTTCTTTATTTTTTTCCACTAGCTTTGATGTTGGCATTACAATAATATAACATGGGTAATCACAAGATCACAATTCACTATTCACTTGACTTCAACAATAGCCCTTTAAAATAAAAATGTCTTATCACGCCCATCAATATACTCAATTCCTATTAATTAATCCTATCCTAGAGTGACCAATTCTAGAAGGGGGGGATAAAAGTTTTTTTTAAGCTATATGGTTAAATAAATGAGTGTAACAAAAACAAATAAATATGGCACGCATTAAGCATACCTCATTAGGCTCAAAATGGCTAACAAAGGATAAATATGCATATAGGGCAGGAAAACAAGTTAAGATATGGCTTAACAATAAAAACATTGTCTAGATCACTTTTCAAATTGTTTTAAGTTGCTTTTATGCTTTGAAAGGTGATGAGAAAGGTTCTAGTGTTCTAAAATTCCTTACTCAACTATTTAAATGCATTGCTTTTCTTTAAGTTCAAAAACTGGTCTTTAGTGCTTAAAAAGATAGAAACTAACAAATATAAGTCAAGTTGAATATTAAACTAGCAAAAAAATTTTTAAACAATATGCTTGTTCTAATGCTAAACAAGAATTTTAAAATATAGCACATTCTAAATTCAAGTTCAAAATGTTCAATTTTTGAGAAAAAACTAGGACGAACTAAGCTAAATGTACAATATATGATAAATGAATTAACCAAACTAACACACAAAAAAAACTTGACCGGATGCTAGCAAGTGTACTAAATCGGCTAATAATACAGAAAAATATAGATTAAGACCCCAAATATCGTACCCAAAGGAATATGGATTGCTAAGGATAATATCTATGTAAGAATTAAAATAATCCGAGATGATTTCCCAATTGTTCTTGATTTAAAGGAAAAATTAAATTAAATAAACAATGAAACAAAATAAAAACTAAAATTAAATTAACATGAATTAAAAATAAAACAATAACTGAAATTATTTTGCTAAAGAAACTATACACCTTAACTTTCATTATAATGACTTAAATTCAATATAAACACCAGTGATTATGAAAAAACTAGTAATAAAGCAAGACATCTTTATTCAAGTATATTATTCTTAGTATTAAACTCATAGACAAATCTAATACTTAGCATAAAAATCTAGTTTTAACTTCCTAAATATTCATTGAAGCCTTTCTCAGGTAATTCAACTCCAATTTATTCTTAGTTCTTCCTCTCTTAGTATTAATCAATAAAATTAACACATAATTATCTCATATTTCGGATAATAATCATGCATAAACATTAAAGAGTTAACCTAAGAACATGCAAATCAATAACTATGCCAAAATTAATTTTTAGTTATTTATTCAATTAACCAACAATTAATCTTAACACAATAAAAAAAAGAATATGTTTAAAACCAAGAAATAATTAACCGATATTGAAATTAAGCTCAAAATAAAGTCATAACAATGAAAATATAAGTTTTCAAGAATCCATTAGAAATAGAAAAAAAAAACACTAAAAACTAAACATGCAAACTAAAAACAAAACTAAAAAAGAAAAATAAAAACACAATGACTAAAACAAAATAATTCATGAGTAAGAATATGAGCAAGGTAAGAAAAACTCCCTTAATTTGATCTTCAAAATCTATCTCAGCTTTATCCCCCTCTTTAAAATCTTGCTATCCTCAGCAAAGTATGGAAAATTTTAGCACACTTCATCACTTTTAAGAAACAAGTTAGTGCCCAAGAAAACATGTAAGCTCACCACACTTAGAACCATAATTAAGCCAAAACTAAAGCATGAGATCAATGGAATTAAGTTAACAAGCAAACATGCCTTTTAAACCAATAAAGTGCCATAAACAAGACTTAATATACATGGTAACTAAGTGAAAAAAATGCAACTAAGCTAAACTTGCTTAAGTTCTCAATGCATACTATCCATATGGTACAAGGTGGATAGTGCATAATCTTAAGTGAAAGATAATTGGTAATGGTTAGGCTTAAATAAAAGGAAGAGAAAGATTTTAATTTGTCATGGTAAGCACAAAATAAAATAAGACAATTATAAATACAAACTCAACCTATATGAAGCCAACAATAAAGTTCAATGTCAAACAATAAGTAGCTAAGATTAAATGCAACGCATAACTGAAAATCAATCTCTAAGAAAACTTATATTCAACACTAATGAAGTCACACCAATTTAGTTGAATTAAGCTCATCAAATAAATTATGCAAAGGAAAAACTAAGTGTGTGTCATAGTGGAAAGAGGTGTGTTTGGGTAAGAAATGAAGTGTAACATGCTTCATCACAAAAGTCCCAATTAGCCATGCCATGCATCATAAAGATATTAATGAAAATCAAGTCATCCATATTATGCTCAATTAAATGTATATATAAAAAAATGATGTAGCAAAACTGTCAGGTAATGACTTGAATAAAATTTAAGGCGCTAGGATTAGATAACACGACGGTCCGCTAGCCGGTTAGCAGGCGGGGTTAAGGGGCGACGCCCCTTACGGGGTTCCTGAGGGCCAACGCCCCTCGAAGCTTTGAAACAACGAGGAACTTATTCAAAATTTTCTGCACAAAACATTATTCTGAATCCCTGAAACAAATCAACTTCTGAGCAATCATATCAGCACTTGGATATTTAATATCAATGCAAGAAACAAAACACAACTACAATGCAATATTAAACAAGTGATAGTGTGCTTACTTGAATTAATAAGGATCGAAATAATGAAGAAAAAAAAATGAAGTTAAACTCTGAGGTGTGTGCTTGAGTGAGTACGTGAGTGAGTGTGTGAGGGTTAATGGAGTGTAAGAGAGTAAGTGAAAGGAATGAAAAATGAACATGTGAAGATGAAATGAAAGAAGAAAAATTATAGGGTTTTAATTAGGGGGTAGTGGCTTTCACGTAGCCACGCAAGGGTATAGGCATACCCACACGCGGTCACGCATGGGAGAAATGCAAAGGAGACACGACAGCGTGGGTAAAGGTAAGAGCTTCATGTATGGGCGCGGGTGGATATACCTACATGAACACATGGGCACGCGAAATGGTGAAGGGAGGTAAAATCCTGGTGCGTGGGTGCACAAATCTGGCCAGCTTTCTTCACGTGGGCACGGGTGAAATTTTACCTTGAAACAGCTTGCTGTTTTGGTTGTGTTTCAGTAAAACTCCAACTTTCAGAACCTTCACGCGTGGCCACACAGCGACTGGCATGATTCCTTCACGTGGGCGTGCACTCGAGCTCTATTGTTCTGCACATTAAAGCACAAAATTAATTTTCTTTCACCTTAATTCGTTTTAACCTATTTTAATTAATCCTATTAACAATATTTCTCCTTCACTCATGTAAATCAAAAATTAAATTAAGACTCCGTAAAATTTGATTTTTGAACCATAAAAACCAATTACAACTCCACTCATACTCACTTAATTAAGCCTTTTCCTTCTTATCAAGCTCTAATTGAATTATGCCAACAATATACACATCTATCAATTAATTAAATTCCATTTGAAGTCCACTCTTAAATCATATGCAAAGTTCATGAGCTTTATGCAATTAAAATCAAACTCACATCTAACCAACTCATAAATCGTTGATAAGTTTAATTTCACTTACCTCAAATGTAATACCCCTAATGATACCTAGGTGGGATAGATGGTCGTTTTGCATGAGACAGAGGTTAATTACATGATTAATTAAGGAAAATTGCAAATTAGGGATTTAATTGAAAAGTTAAAGTAAAAGTTTTATGGTAGAAATGTAATAAGTGAAAGGTTATAGATTAAAGTAAGAAACAAAAATATAAAGAGGGACTAAAATGAATTTTACCAAGATTTTTATTATCCTCCAATAGGAACAAAACACTTGGGAGGTAATGGATGAGAGAAGAAATTGGTCTTCTTCTCCTTTAGGTGGCCAACCATTTTGGCCAAGAAAATGTTATTTTGTTTTGTTTCCTTTCTTTTCTTTCTTCATCATTTTCTTCTCTTCTCCTTAAAGATGCTTTTGTGCTCTAAGTGAGGAAATTGTTATAGATAATAGAGAGAGAAAGAGAAGTGTTTTAAAGCAACCTAAGGCTAAGATCAAGAAAACATGGAGGGAGAAGATAAAGAAGATTAAGGAGAAAGACAAGGAGAGAAAGAGATTGGAGGAGTCTTTAAGAGGTATGGGAACTTAATCTTGCTTGTGTGTGTGTTTATCATGTATATGATACAATAATAGCAGTATTTGATGTTATAGTAAGTAAATATCATGAAAAATTGAGGTTAAACTTGATTCAAAACCAAAATAGGAAGGGTGACAAAGATAAGGGAAAAACTATTTTAGGGTTCATTGGACCAGTCTTCACTATTTTAATGATATCTTGAGTTATATTGATTGGAATTGAGAAATTCTAGTTGGATATGAAACTAAACTCACAGATATTCATTTCATATGAAGAACATGAAATATGAATAAATTTGGATGATAGAGAAAAATAGGCTTGAATCCGGTTCTTGACTGCTGCCCCTGTCATTGGGAGCAGCCTGTAGTTTTTTCTTGAATATCTTGAGATTTATAGCTCTAATTGGGTTGATGTTTGATTTTTTTGGAAACTAGAAAGATATATCTACAACTTTTTAGAGAAAGTTTTCTCTAAAAATGATGTTTTTTGGGTCAAAATCGGTATAGAAGTCGAGACAGAAAATCTGTCTCTGGACGATTTGGGCCTCAAGGTTACTAGGTTTTTCATAGTAACTGTGAGGTATCCCATTTTCAGTCCAGAGCCTAAAGATGACTTATCTCATGGTTACTAAACATTTCATAGTAACCGTGACCCCTAAATCACAACTTAGGCCACGGTTACTATGAATTGGTAGTAACCATGACCCTCCTTCAAAGTTCAGAACTTGAAAGTTAAAACCCCATTTGTGGTATAAGATCAACTACTATTTTCTTTAACCACATAGTTCACTCTAAATATGGAATATATGATAATGTACAACATTCATTATACTAAATGTATAATAAATGCTAAGGCAATATTTATATTGTAATATATGATGCTTGTAAGTGTTTACTTGAATGTAAATTTATGAAACAACACAATTATATGGTAATGATGATTGTATACATGTATATATGGTGATAGTTGAGAATCATAGTATGTTATATTACCTTGAATTATTCTACTTTACAGTGGAATACGCTAATATGAATTGACGACATATATGATATGATTATTTGCCTGCACATAGAACTTGGTTGTGGATAGATAGGCATGCCTATAGGGTTACAGTCATAGCTGCTATAGTATGACTCTTATGAGTCCACAGTTTGTCTCTACATGAGACCACAGATTCGATACCTTCGGGCATTCACAAATTCGATACCTTCAGGTATCCACCGCACCCATTATCCACACCCATAGGACTTTAGCAGGCATTTCACAGTATGAAATGAACAGTGTGTATTTATGTTATATTGATAAAGATTTCATTATTTTATTATGATTTATTTTCATATAGTAAAGTTATAACATTAAATCTACTATGTGAGTTATATTATAACTCTTACATGTTAATTATAATATCTTGACTTTATTATTGTTTATTGTGTGCTTGAAAACAATCACTGTGAGTGGTTGTTCCTACATGTATTGTTCCTCACGAAGCTTTATAGCTTAGCACGGGTGTTTATCCGTGTAGGTTCAAGATTTTGTTGCCTTAGGGATAAGGCCAATACCAGCTAGGAAGAGAAGTTTAGGATGTCTAAATTGTATTGTTTTCTCTTTTGTTTTATGTAAATCTATGAAAATATTGTAATGAACATGTTTTATAACTATTAATTCAAAATATGTTTACGATGTAACAGAATATATGTTTATGCAACTTGTTAAAATGTATGAACTAAAATGTCAAAGAAGAACTAATTATGTAGTAAAAGAATGTATTATGTTTATTATATGTATTGTTTATTAAAATATTAGGATAAGTAATAGTAATCCGGATAGACTGGTGTAGTCCTTACATCAAAAATCATATTAGCTCTTTAATTCCTTTAAAAGCACTTACTAATCCAAATTTAATCATGAAGCATAAAAATCATTAGAAGTAGCTTTTTTTTTTCAAACCCAAATCTTAAACTTATGAATTGAAAGACATAAACAAATAACAAACATGCATTAAACTTTAAACTAAAAAAAATAAAAACAATAGCAAAACAAATTATTGAAAATAACATGCAAAACATAAATCATAAAAAAATTGATGAAAATTAAAGAGAAGAGTTAGAGAAGAAGTTCTAGTTTATTAAGTCCCAGCTCGACTCATGTTACTCTCGGGAGGTCGAGCTAGTGATCCAAATATAGGTCTCTCTGGACTTTGTTCCTCATTTTCTCTCATTAATAGAAGAAACTTGTCATAGTTTATCAAAACTGGAAACTCCATATCTTCAATAAAATATGACTCCTCATTTGGCTCATTTATAACGAACTCTACCGGCTCCTCTAGCCTAAATAAATCCTTCAAGCAGACTGAATCTAGTGTCTCCACCTGAAATTTTTTCCTTTCTTGCTCCTTTGGTGATAAATTCTCTACAAGAGATTCTATACCTTCTAAATAAACACATGACTTATCCTCAAATATGAATTATTCCTCTTGTTCCTTATCCTCCATAAATGAATGATTTGGTTCCTTTTCCTTACCATTATCACCTTGAGTACTCAAAAGTTCTTGCTTAGATTCCAACTTTTCAATTCCAAGCTCTTTATCCCTTAATAAATTTTCTTGACTTTTAATTGTCTCATCTTGAGCCTTTATTTTCTCTTCTTGAATTCTAAAATTTTCCTCTTGAGCCCTTAATGTAGTCTCCCACTCCTTTTTTTTAGCATAAAATTCTCTTTCCTTTCTTATAAGCAAGCCACAAACATCTTCAGTTTTGGAGATAATAGCCTCTTGTGTGGCCCTCTATTTTTCTTTTGCAGCCCAAAATTACTTGTCCTTACTTATAAGCAGGTTATGAAGACGTTGATTTTTAGAGCTACAGGCTTCTTTTGAATATCGCAGTTCTTGTAATGGCCTCAATATTGGGTCAACCGTGAATAGTATTCTCCGACAGTGAATAGTATTTTCTAGGCCCGAGAGGACACCCAAAAGTCAAAAATATTTTATTGGACCATTTGAAAGGAATAGTCATGGTGAGTCTAGGGTTGAAATTTGAAGTTAATTTGAGGTCAAAGGGGCCTCCAAAAGTCAAAAATACGAAAAAAGTATCGAGGCAATTTCCTTGGTAGGGAAGCGGACTTGATTTTGTATAAATAATTAAAAATAGTAAACGAATTTCGAATATTGCCAGATTTTGCGTGCCTACATAAATTTTTATGTAGAATATTTTGGTGATGAGAATGGAATTTTTTGGTGACACTTGCAGTTGTCAAATCGGACCGATAAGTTTGAATCGGACCGATAACGAACTCCAATTGAGCCAAAAATTTACGTACTGTCTATTTTTGATGTTTTAAGAATGATGGAATCAAAATTGAAGTGATTTGAAGTTTGAAAGAGAGAGAAATTTAATTGGGCTTTAGAAAGGCCTTAATGGGCCTTAAGGTTTAAATAGGCAAAGCCCACTCATTTAAGCCCAATTTTGGCCCATCAATAGAGAGTATATAAGGCTAAAAATCTGGAGAATTTCTCCAGCTCCTTCTCCTCCTTTGGTGGCCAAACCTAGGCTTTTCCTTTTCTCTCTTTTGATTCTTCTTCTTTCACTCTAAATTTCCCCTAAACTTAAACATAAAAGATGAAGTTTCATCCCTCTAGATGATTATTCAATCCTCAATCAATTGATTTGAAGGAAGGAAGAAAGAGAAATCAAGAGGGAAAGGTTTAGGTATCAAAATGAGGTAAGGGATTTTCAAGGTTTTAAATTTGTTTAAGGGTACCTATAAGTAGTTTTAGATGCCTAGAATCTATTTTCATGGTTAAATTGAGCTAAAAAGGTTGATATCATAGTGTTTTCTTTGATGAAGAATTTGGCTTCCATGGGTTTTTTCATGGAGATGAAATTATTTCTTTGGTTTAAGGCATGGAAAAGGAAGCCTTAGGAAGATAAAGCATGGAAAAAGGTAAGTGACTACAAAATCCTTTAGTTTCCTAATTAATATGAATTTTTCTTAATTGTGTAATTAGGGTAAAAATGTTTAAAGTAGCTAATTGATGCAATTGTGATAGGGTTTTTGTAATTGGATTAGAGAAAAGATAAATGGAAAGTAAAAATGAGAGAAAGAAAATTTTTAAGGTGGAAAAATGTTGATGGCCGAATTACCTAGTAAAGAAAATAATGAGAAAAATGCATGAAATTAATATATGTTAGCTTAAATTAATAATAGACATGATAATTAATGTCTATAAATTTTTAGAGAATATTTAGAATTTATTTAGGAATTTTTAAGATTATGTATAGTGTAGGTAATGAATGAAAATTGTGAATTAGAGTGAATTAAGTAATTATTTTGATGACAAATGGCAATGACTATTAAAGAATGCATAAATAAATTTTAGTGGAATTTATTGAATTGATTAGGATTTTATTGAAATTTTTATGTGAATATGTACATTGAAAATAATTGAATTTTTAATGCATAATGGTATAAAAATGAAAAAAATGATGAATTAATGTGATATTAAATTCATGTCAATGACAAGAAATAAAAAGTCAACCGATGAACTTATCAGAATAATTATTGGGTCGTGAAAATAATAAGAATAATGAATTATCGATAAATAATTCATGAAATAAATGGAAATGATGAAAATAAATTGAGAAGTAAATAAAAGAAAGCTAAAATAATGTTTAAAAGGGAAAAAGGACGCAAATGAAAGAAAATAAAAGTTTCGGGGCAAAATTACCATTTTGCCAAAATGGGTGATTAATGAGTAAAAATAAGTAAGAAATAGTAATAAGGACAAAATGGTAATTTCGAAGACTTAACTGTGTCAAAAGAAAAAAGTTTTTTTACTATAAGGACTAAATTGTAATTCTTACCCGAAAATGTTAAAATAAAGAATAAAGATGTATAATTGAAGGAATTATATAAATAAAATGAAAATAAATAATTATAATGGAAAAATCGTAATTATGTGTTTGAAATGAATAATTCGATAGAAAAAGTTAAATTATATATTTTAAGGCTTGGGTTAATAAACTATATTAATAGAATTTCTAATTGCATAAAAAGTAGAAAAATAAAGATGTGAATAAAGAATATTAAAAGAGTAAATGATTATAAAAAATAATTTGCCGACGAAATAAAGCCGGCATATCGAATAACTGGAAGATTGGACTGAAAAGGGGCAAAAAATTGTAAAAACGTCAAGCTTAAAAGTATTGAAAATGATTCGTAAAGAATTATGTAAAAAGAATAAAAGATAATTCATAATTTGTATAAAAAGATTGAAAAGTCCAAATGTTTGAGTGAATTATTAGAGAATAATTCACAATAGTTACTAGAAAAGATAAAGCGAAGGAAAAGACAAATTATTAAAAAGTCAAAAATACTAAAAGAATGTGTTCGATCAGAAAATAATGTATAAAGGAATAAAAGAAAGAAATTAAAGATTTTTAAATGTTCAAAAATGTTTACAAATATGATTGATTATGTTTGCCCTTAGCGATAGACATGTATTATGATTCTTATTTTGGATATAATTGGCTAGCCATAGGGACACCTTTGTACCGCGGTGTAAGTCATGACGACTTGCTTAGCTATGGACGGGATCATTGATCTCTATAGCTTCAGTGAAAGTTAAAAAGTATCTGTATCTGTTCTGTGAGACTTGATCTTTCGAGATCATTTCTCTATCTATTTAGTGGGACCTTCGGGTCCAGTCCTGAGTATCCTTTGTGAGAAACCTGTTGTATTGCACTAGGGGCACATTAAAATTAATAAATAAGTATTGTTTAATTGAATTAAATATAAGAAGTTAAAACGGAAAATGATTCGTCTGAAAAAAAATGTAAAGTTGAAATAGATCTGTAAAGATCTCTGAAAAGTATAATTAATCAGATTAAGAAAAAGGAAGGTTTTATAAGAATAAAATATTAAATCAATATTTAGTTAACCTTTTATAAGAATTTAAAAGTGTATTTTGTTTCTCGTGAAAAAGATAAATTTAATTAATTGGTACCTCGTGTACCAAGCACTACTGTAAATAACGACAAGTCTGGAAAATAATATCAATTTTCCTGTTTACAGTTAAAAGCGATGATATTAACATGAAGTAAAATGTAATGCTTAGGTAATGCTTTTCTGAAAGAGAAGTTAAATGAAAAGTAAAATGATATAAAGGCATAGAATTATGCACTAAGGAAAAAGTAAAAGATGTAAGTTTTAAATAAGACAATTAAATAAGGGTAAATGTATAAAAGAAGAAAATGAAAGTTTTGACTGCAAAGTACTCCAAAATAGCTATATCGCTTTGCGATGAAGCTTATAAGCCGTTGCAATAATGTATTAATTAGATTAAAGTTAAATAAAGCAATTGAATAAACAATAAAAGTGAAGTTAGAATACAGATCGAATAATTGACTAATAAAGCAAGTATTAAAACTAATTTATTTTAGATACTAGTAAAATATGAATACCAATGTATATTGCTAAATCAAACGATAATTAAATTATTGTGACTAAAAGATAAAATGAAGGTAACGATAAAGTAAAAGTTATGGTAAAGATTAACGTAAAGGCAAATGTAAATTCGATATTGACCCACCTAAAAAGATACTGTAAAGTAAAGTTGAAAGCTTGGGAATAAAAGTGTTATGATTATTAAAATACGAGTTAGTAACGAGAATAATGTTAACCGTTGTAAAAGGCAATATTTTCAAAAGTCGACAGTCTTTTTTAGCAATAATATGATGGATGAGTTAAAGGAGACCATCTCGTCCATTTTTGGGTTTATGGCAATCTTGATCATGGGCGCTATCTGGGTCTTCCATCTTTAGTTGGGATGAGTAGGAAGAAGATTTTTGCTTTTTTGAAAGGCAAGTTGGCTAGTAGGATTAATAGTTGGCACTCAAGGTTTCTTTCCAAGGCGAGTAAAGAAGTTCTTTTGAAGTCTATTGCTTAAGCTTTACCATCCTTTTGTATGAGTTCATTTCTTATTCCTGTTTCACTTTGTGATGAGCTTCAGAAGATGATAAACTCATTTTGGTGGGGTAAGAAAATTGGTGGAAACCATAGTATCTATTAGGCGAGGTGAGATCGGTTGTGTAATAGGAAAGAGGATGGAGGTATGGCTTTTTGAAATCTACCTTTTTTAATCTTACGATGCTTGGAAAATAAGGTTAGCATCTCTTAACTAGTCCAAATTCTCTTATTTCTAGAGTTTATAAATCTAAATATTTTTCCAATAGAGATTTTTTGTCTGCTACTTTAGGTAGCAATCCAAGTTTTACATGAAGGGAAATTTTTGTAGCCAGAGATGGTATTAAAGATGGTTGTCGCAAGGGGATTGGTTTGGGTCATTCTATTAATATTTGGACTAATCTGTGGCTTCCCAAGAGGGAGAGTTCGTATGTTTCAAGCCCTTTTATTGATGGGTTTAATGATTTGAATGTTTCAGATTTGATGCTCAATTGGGAATGAATTTAGAATTTTAATTTGATTGATTTATGATCTCTTTAATTCTTGTGAAGCTGAGTTTATTTGCAGTATTCCTTTAAGGAGGATGGGAGGGATCATTTTTGGGTCTGGAATTTCTCTAGAAATGGTATTTATTTAGTTAAATCAGCTTATTTTGCATTGTTTAGTGGCATTCAAACGAGGATTTCTAATGTGCCTGAAGGGTTATGAAGTTTTTTGTGGAAACAATTACTTCATCTTAAGATCGGGAATTTTTTATGGCGGGTTCTAAATGGTTTTATTCCTACTAAATTGAGATGGAAGGATAAAGGTGTAGATCTTGATCCTATAAGGTCTTGATCTTAGATGCTTGAGATGTGATTTAGATAAGGATTTATTCCATATTTTTTATCACTATTATTTTGCTGCTCAGATCAAGAGTATTTGGCAGTTGAATGTCCATCCCTTTGTAGATTGTATGGCTAATTGGCTAGCTTTGGTGATCGAGAGATTGCTGAAGGGGAGGGTACTGGAGTTCTGTGTCCTTGTTTGGAAGATATGGGGGGAAAAGAACAAGCTAGTGTGGAATGGTGGATGGATTTGTGCAGAAAAGTTTATTGACTCAGCGTTGGGTTTTTATAGTTCGTGGAGATCTGCTCAAGAAAAGAGTTCTATTTTCTCACCTAAAGATGAATGCTCTGTTAGCCCTGTTGCTCACGACCTTGTTTAGAGCAAACCTCCTATTGGTAAGTGGAAGTGAAACGTGGATGGGGCTGTATTTTCCTTCCCTTTTGTTGCAGGTTTTGTTGCAATCCTGCGTGACCACCATGGGCAGTTTTGTTGCTGCTTGTTCGGATCATCATTCGAGTAGTCATGATGTTGATATAGCGGAAGCACTTGCCCTACGCTTTTCTTTGGATTGGTTGTGTCAGCACTTCAATGGCCCAGAAATTGTTGAGATCGATTCTCAAAGAATTTACTTAAGTATTTTGTCTAGTCTTGAAAATAGATCCTTATTAGGTTTTATTATTTTTTATTGTAGGATCTTTCTTAGGCAGATTGTAATATCCTACATCGGTTGTAGAGGGAAACGAAATAGTCCTTATAAGGCTATGGATACCTCTCCCTTGCAGATGTATTTTAAAATCGTGAGGGTCTCAATCCAAAACGAACAATTTCTACAAGGTACCATCTGGGGACGTTACAGTTGGTATCAGAGCCAGAGGTCGAACCATGTGCCAGTGTAATACAGGGCTTTCGAGCCAGCGATGATGTTGGGTTTATTTAGGTGGGATAGATTGTAATATCCCACATCAGTTGAAGCTATGAATATCTCTCTTTTGTAGATGCATTTTAAAATCGTGAGAGTCTCGGTCCAAAACGGACAATTTTTACAAGTAATCATCTAGAAACGTTACACAGATAATGGATATTTTTTTATTTAGATTATGAGATAAATTAATTTTGTATCTTATAGTTTAGCTAAAGGTTTGAATTTGTATGCTCGTCTCCATTGCTGTGATACTATTCATTTCACTGTGGCTTATTTGCTTTAATTTACTTGAGTTTGAGCTTTCAAAAAAATTTTATATTTTTACATTTTTTAATAAAGAAAATTAATGGCTGGACGTGTGGCTACATGGCAGGTTCACAATCACTCCCGCATTTCACCCCGCGCGCATGGTGAGGGCGAACTCAAAGCTACTATGCTATAGGCAAACGTCAAAAACAAGATATTGGAGATATCAATAGACAACTTTTTGTCTTCACATGCTTACAATTCACAATCAGGACACGGAACTGTAGATTTTCTCAGTTATCCATTCGGCTTAAATTTTTGATCCAGAGCATTCATTCTTAATCATCCAATTACAACTTTGAACTTTTTGGTTGTTTAGTATTATATGGGCAAATAACATTTTTCCCATATAAAAGTAAATTCACAAAGATTACATCTTTGAGAGTTGATTGAGGGCTTGAAAGGTTTTTTTGAATCTCTGGATGGTGTTGGAGTTTGTGCAGAGATGGTGGTGCTTAGGGGTCTATTGTGGGTGGCATTTTTAGTTGGATTAGTGATAGGATGGACATGGAAGCCGAAATGGGTATTTGCAGGAGCAGACAAATTCAATTATTTGTTCTCAAAATTCTCGGATTCATCACGTGTATCCTCCAGTTATTGCACATTAGTGGATGCACTGAAGGGTCTTGTCTCTGCTTCAAGCTTCTATTCGTTCATGATCGGTAACCCAAATGGTAAAACAGTACCTGTTAATGATTCTGTTGAAGATATACCAAATACCTTGTCCCCCGCAAAACATGAGCAGCAGAGGTACCTCATCTCATTGTAAGATTTTAATTCTTATTTTAAAGTGAGAGAGAAGTATTAGTTTTTCTTGTTATTTTTCACCTTGTAAAAATAGGAAAATCAATATTTTTAGAGCCTTATCCCTAATATTTTTTTCGTATTGTTTAAGAATGACTCTACTTTTCTGGCAATTGAAAGCAACTAGATGAAAGGTAGCTAATTAGAATCTCAGAGTCTGTAGATACAGACATAAACATATAGTTAGTTATGATATTAACTCACAATTTGAGATGAGCCCCTAGTTAAATGAAGCATTATTGATTATCAGTCGCTATGTTTGATTTGAAATAAGCAGCAAAACTAATTATAAACAAGCCTAGCTTGTTTAATGTGACTGTGGACAAATTTAATTAATACTTGATTTTACTTATCCAGTTCATCACAGCTGAATGAAGAGACATGTAGGATTGTCAGTCTTGTGACAGAGGAGGATTTACAACATCTACACCAACTGTTTGAGATGAGAGATGGAGGCCCAGCTTGGATACAAATGATGGATCGTTCAACACCCGGCATGAGTTACCGAGCATGGAGGAGGGATCCCCAGGTAAGGCTTTTCTCTTTTTTCTTTTATTCATATGGTAGCTAAGTGGTTAATCAAATTTTAGAAATAGTTTACTAGGAATTTTTTATATTTTTATGTCATGGAATTGGTTGCTAGCTTTTAGTAATATGACATTTTGTTGACTAATTGCTGTTTTGATGGATTGTTAGTCTGGTCCACCTCAATATCGCTCCAGAACGGTGTTTGAGAATGCCACACCAGAGGTAGTGCGAGACTTCTTCTGGGATGATGAATTCCGAGCAAAGTGGGATGACATGCTTGCTTATTCTGCGACAATAGAGGAGTGTACATTAACAGGGACTATGATAGTGCAATGGATACGAAAAGTAAGCGTTTTCCATTCTCCATTTCATGTTCCCCAATTAAAAGCCTGTCCCAGATTTGCATTCTTATTTGTTTCCAACAAATTGTTGTGCAGTTCCCATTCTTCTGTAGTGACAGAGAGTATATAATAGGTCGACGAATATGGGAGTCAGATGGATCCTATTACTGTGTCTCAAAGGTATGAATAGAACTTTTAGTATCCAGCTTGTATGAATTTTAAACTACTGTAGTAGTAGAAATCTTTGCGTCGAAGTCGCAGTTGTCCTACTTTTTAATGGATCTAACATGAGAACTTTGTGCCACAACAGAATATAGTCTAAAATAAAGAAGTCACTGACATTCTTTATAACCAATGAAGCAGACTTATTTTTATTCCAATTAGAAAGTAAAATTGATAAGATGATTAATATGATGAAATGCATTAAAAAGAAGTTGCTGCTGATCTGGTATCATCTTTTGTTTTTTTTTTTTTTTTTCTTTTCCATATTTCTCCTTTCGTAGCCTCCTTTTGCTTCTTGTAGTGGCTCAACTGCTGGATTTCAACTGGAATCCCTGTTTAATTGTCA
The DNA here is from genome assembly GCA_037975025.1 of Excoecaria agallocha. Classification (NCBI taxonomy): domain Eukaryota; kingdom Viridiplantae; phylum Streptophyta; class Magnoliopsida; order Malpighiales; family Euphorbiaceae; genus Excoecaria; species Excoecaria agallocha. Next base: position 23,909,583 of record CM075822.1, read on the forward strand.
TATTTCAGGGAGTACCCTGCCCATCTGTTCCAAGGCGTGACAAACCAAGACGTGTTGACCTCTACTACTCAAGTTGGTATATTCGAGCAGGTTTAGTTCTATACTCTTTCTTGCTGAACTTCAACTTGATGTAGCCTTAGGCTAAAGTTACTGATTCCCCAAATGTCATGCATATGTAAGTAAAGATGCCTGCTCAGGAAAGATATGGGATTTAATTATTGAAATCATGCAGCATCATTTGTCAACCAGACTTAACAATTTCATCATTAATTGATTTTTCTGTGATGATTGACCAGTGGAATCAAGTAAGGGTGATGGTCAGCTAACTGCCTGTGAGGTACTTTTATTCCACTACGAAGAGATGGGCATACCGTGGGAAATTGCAAAGCTTGGAGTACGGCATGGAATGTGGGGAACTGTCAAGAGGTTTGAGCCTGCCTTGCGTGCATACCAGAAGTTGAGAGCATCTCAAACCTTACTTTCTCAGTATGCCATAATGGCCCAGATCACTACAGCAATAAATCCAAAGTTCCTGACCTCCATGGAAGTAGATAAGAATTCAACAGAGACTGAAGCAGCAACTTGCAACAGACCCTTACATAGGAATATAACAAAGTTTATGATTGTGGGTGGAGCAATTGCCATAGCTTGCAGTATCGATAAGGGGCTCCTGATTAAGGCATTTATATTTGGTGTGGCAAGAAGGTTTGCAAATATAGGAAAAAGATTGTAAATTGGGTGTTCCAATTACTTGGAGACATTAGTTCTCACCAATCACTAGATAGATGCTTTTCCTGTTTTCTCTGTAGTTACTTTTATACAACATTACTTGAACTGCTGCATATATCGGAACCAGAAAACGTCCCCGGTCGGATTCTGTGAAATAAGAGGTAAAAAATATGCTAATTCTTCTTGATATTGTTGTTGATAATTTTCATGTCAAATTTCTGCAGAAGTGTCTACATGAATGTGCTAAAGCATGGTATTTATAGCTCATATCTCCATAGAAACTGTTTCTTGCTGCAAAGCAATCATTAAGTTGGTATTTGAGCGAACTTCTTGTTATTGCCTTGATACTTTGAGCAGTACGCATTTGAAAACCAATGCACCGAGCACCTATGCGCAGTGAATGGTGCATGAAATTCGTCTTCCGAAATAGTAAGTCGATTAATTTGAATTACAATAACAAGGGATCCCGGAAGAAATAAACTCCTGCCTTTAGCCACATGGTTTTGTGCGATTCAATCCATTTATCTAGCTGTGCAGGGTAACAATGTTCCTATGCAAAATAAATTGTATCTTTTTCAATTGTTTCCATCAATTAAAGAGTTTTAATACAAATAACTGTATTCTGTTAGAAATAAAAATTCAACATAATACTCTCGGAGAACTGAATTTAATTCCAACATAAGAATCACTTTAACCGAAGTATAAAGCATAGCACCCAGTGCACGAAGCTTAACACTATAAATTAATATATAAATTCTTTTTTAAATTATCACCATTTAATAGATTTTCTTTCTGAATTAATTGTGTGTTATATTATTCCTCAACATGTTGAAAATATCAGGTTACCCTCTTATACAAACATTTGTCATTTAAAAAAAAATGCATGAAAAATATGCGTTAACCAGTAATAAAATAATAATTTATCATTTTTTAATGAGTTTAAAATGGTAATTTAATATAATAGTATAGGAGGTATTATTTATATTTTAAATAAGTTTGAGTATCTAATTTGACATTTTTAACAATTTTGGGAGATTAATATAACATGCAATTAGTTTAGGAGGAAAATTTATTAAATGATAATAGTTTAGGGGACCCACTATAAATTAAAGCTGATTTTCTTGGGCAGCATAGGTGATTTTAAATGAATATCTTTTATTCATTAATTAAAACTTATAGGTAAAAATTATTAATATTTTAAAAAAATTATTATAAAAAATTAAGTATTGTTGTGGTGCGTTTAGCATAAAATAAATTTTTATTTTTATTTTTATTTTTATATGATTGACGGTATGTCCACATAATTACCTTGGGTGCACACTCTAACCTCTCCTTAAAAACTCATATTTTAAAAGTTAAAAAAAAGTGAATATATATTTATTATCTTAAATAAAAATATAATTTTTGTATTTCTAAACCAATCTTAATTTTTTATAGTTTTAATTTATTTTAAAAAATAAAGATGAAGATGATATAATGTGAAGTAGATGAAATAGAAACTATATTGAGTATATTCCATATCACCAAATCCATGGCCTATGAAAGTTTCAAACCAATATAATCCATCAAATTGAGGTGCTAATTTTGGCATTCCACTACTGCTTTTCACCTCTTCTTCACTTTTGCCACCAAACTTCCTCCACATTCTCCCATTTTCCGTGCAGTTAAATCAAAAAAAGGATATAATGAACTCTAATTTAAATGCGAGAATTAAAATCTCAATTAAATAAAAAGAAGAAGAAGAAGAAGAAAATAATCACCTGAGCTCTGGAAAGGGTTTTATCAAGGAAATAAAACCCAGCAGCGGCAGCAAAAGCTGGTACTGTCACAGAAGCAATCCCCATTGCCATATATACAACTTTGATTATTAATTTTTCACAGCAACCCTCTAAATTTGGCCTATTAATGGAGAGATAGGGATAGAGTAAAGCAAAAGGAATCTGAGAAGCCTTGAAGATGAAAAGAAGTAAATAATATATAGACAGTAAAGCCAAGGCTTTTATAAAAGCTCTACTCTCACATTTTGAGAACTTTTTTTATTAACTTAAACAATTAATTAACCATTTGTAGATAAATTGATGTATAAAAATTATTATTAAATTACGTTTCGATAAATGCATATTGATGTTTATACATATTTCAAAATAAAAATAGCCAAGTTTTTGGAGAAGTAAAATATATAGTATAGAATCATTAAGTAGGATTCTCTAAATTCATTTTGTCCGGAAGACATCAATTGCACAATTCGCTGAATAATTCATAATTAAAATTTTATTTTTATTTTTGCAATCATTTTAATGATGGAACAAAGCCATTTTAATGATAGACAGATGGGTTGCCATTAATTGTTATTAAATTTTTCTCTTGAAATTTTTTAATAAAAACAAAAAAAAAAAATTGAAATTGAAATTGAAATTAAAAAAAAAAGTAAAATAAAAATCATTTGCAAAGACAAAAATTATAAGGAAAAATACTAAACCACCATAACAATACGTTGTTGTCTTGTTGACTAATTTTAACCGTCTGTGAAGTAACATTCCATTATTTATGATTACTGAACGCAATCAAATATATATATTTTTTATTTATATATACTTATTTTTATATCGATAGCATTTTACTATTAATAGAGTATTAAACCAAAAGAAGAAGGTATAGAAAATTAAAACAAACAATCAAGTAAATGATATTTTATGACCTTAAAGATTTAGTAAATAACAAATTACAGTATATTTCAGATAATTAAAATAAAAATAAATTTATATATGAAAATGATGTAACTGTATTATTATATTATAATTAAATAGAAAAAATATTGCACATTATAATAAAATGTTAAGTTTAACAAAACATCAAAAAAACAAAAAACTTAAATGATTCTACGCAGCTTTGATTCAAGTCTTTTTTTTTTTTAATAACATATATATAGTAAATGATAGATATAGGCCTTGTTTTTGTTTAGCTGATGAATAAAGCTGTTAGTTGATGCCTATTATTGGTCACTGATTTGTGATCAATATTTAAATATTTGATAAAATTAAATACAGTTGTTGTTTGATGATATAATGATCAAAATGGGTATATTTTTTAATATAAAAATATATTTTTATTATAAATAAATGAAATAAATAATAGTATGATATAAAAATTTATAAATTGCTCAAATAAACAACTCATTGTAAATGATTAGAAGACGGTTAATTGATTCTTGATTTTGGAAAGATATAGTGAAAGGATGGCCGTAGTAACCCTAGCTAATGTTGAGATCCTGTCAACGGTGGAAAAAACGCCACCTCCTTCTCTACCGGATGATAGGTCACGTAAAAATCGGAAGGAGGATGCGGACGAGTGTATGGAGCTAGCAGATCAAGACGGTAATAGTAATGTTAACCTAGACTATTCTGGTAAATCCTTTAGGGATGTCTTGGTTCACAAGGCACGAAAGTTGTATAGAGATCGCATCCCGTTTTATGAGAATGATCTTAGCAAGGATGAGATGAGGGTTCATAACATGGAAGGTGCGGAGGAGGTGTCGGATAGTGAGGAAGAGGGAATTGATAACGAATGTGAACCTGGCAAGGAGATCATTATCTCATTGCATGAGGGGTTGCTCAACTTGAGGTATTCGATGAACTTGAAGCACAACTTGCTAGACCTTGTAAAAAATCCATGGTTGTTCGTCTGTTAGGGAGGAACATTACCTATAGGGTCCTTTGCAATAGGCTGTATTTTCTATTGTCGCCTAAAGATTAATATAAGGTAGTAGATCTAGACAATAACTACTTTTTAGTTCACTTTGACTTGATTAATGATTGCATCAATGCCTTGGTTGGAGGACCTTGGACGGTGTTGGGTCATTATCTTACAATCCAACCTTGGCACCCTAACTTCTCAACGGATAATGACGTCCTAACATAGCTAGTGGCATGGGTTCATTTCCCTAGGTTCCCCCTTCATTATTATCATAAAAGGGTGCTTCGACAGATTGGCCTGAGTATTGGTAAAATGGTTACGATTGACTACAATACAGCTAATAAAAAACGTGAAAAATTCACACGGATCGCTATTGAATTTGATCTTACTAAATCATTTGTCTCTCATATTCATATTAAGGATAAATGCATTAATGTGGAGTATGAGGAGCTTTATAAAATTTGTTTTGGGTGTGGTAAATATGGTCACTTCAAGGATTAATGCCCTTTAAGGTGTAGTAAAGAATCTAACAAGCTTAATAAAGAGACTATAAATGGTTGTGGTGCTAGTGGTGCGATGAACATGGAGTGTCACAATGATAGGGAGACTTTTGGTGCTAACTTTGGTCCGTGGATGGTAATCCAAAGAAGAGGGAGGAAGACACTAGATAATAACAATGTTACAGAAAGGGGTTCTATTGATAATTTGCATAAATCTTCAAGTTCTAGATTTGCTGCTTTGGAGTTGATGAATGAGACTATGGAGAAGCAAGTGGGAAGTAATGATGGAGATATTAGCAGGCAAGTTCAGAACAATAGGGGTGGTAGCGACATGACTTCCAAGATGGAAAAGAATAGAGTTAGGAGACGATCTTCCCTGGTTCTCTAGAATGTTTTGTATGGAGGGAATGATAATGTCTTAATGCATGAGGAGGATGTAGTGGACGTGGGGGATAGTAGCCTAGGGGCTAAAATAGTGATTATTTAGAAAACCAGTACGGGAAAAGAAATTTAGACATTAATAAGAAGACCCATCAGACTGGCAGTATGTCTTCGAAAATCAGCTCTCACAGGCTAGATGATGTGAATAGATCAAATCAGGAAATAAATTTGGTCTCTTTCATCTTGAATTCAAATGCTCATATGGCAGTTGCGGTGTCCCATTCTAATTCTGAAAAATCCATTATTAATTCCTCTATGAAGGATAGAGTTTTGCATCAAGGGATCTTAATAAAGGGCTTGAATCATGGTGGAAGCCGACCTCCAGATAAAGGTAAATTGAAAAGTATTTGAGACTCTTCGTTTGTCAAAGCAAAGAGGTTGGGGGTCCTATGAATGATCTTTCAGGATTATTTACAGACTTAATAAAGGTGGATAACAAAATTCAAACTAAAATGCTATATTATGACTTAGGAAATACCAGTTCTGCTTTTGAGAATGGTCAGTGAAGTCTGTTTGAATAAGCCTGGGCTGGTGTTCTTTTTTTTTTTCTGTATTAATTATTTTATGATGGGTATACAAATGATGTCTTGGAACTATCAAGGGGCTAGTTCAAATGAGTTTGCAGCTTATGTGAGAAACTTAGTTAAGTTGTATAAAGTGTCAGTGTTAGTTTTGTTGGAAACCAAGATTAGTGGGGTTCTAGCAGATAAGGTGATTAAGAAGCTGGGTTTTACTCATTCTTTTTGGGTTGAGGCTGTGGGTTTTTCTAAAGGTATATGAGTGCTTTGGTCTTAGAATGTTGATATTGTAATAGTTAATTATTCTTATCAATTCATCCACATGAAGGTGGCTAGTGCGGATAGACCTTGTTTCTTTATGACAGCTGTGTATGGGGATCCAATTTCTTCTTATAGAAAGACATTGTGGGTTGGCTTGAAAGTTCTATCATGTGCTATTGTTGATCCTTGGGTTATTATACGATATTTTAATGCTTTTTTATTTGTCCATAAGAAGTCAGGGGTTTCTAGATGGGGTAGCAAATCTTGCTTGCAATTTGCTGACTTTGTTAATTGTTGTTATTTGTCTGATAAGGGTTTTTTAGGATCCAAATATACATGGTGGCAGGGGTTGGTCATGGAGAGAGTTGATTGGGCTTTATGTATCTGGGCATGGAGGGAGACTTTCTTAAATTTCAAAGTTACTAATCTTCCTAAGATTTATTCTAATCATGGATCGATTTTGCTTTCCACGATGGATAATCTGGGTGGGATTGAACATAAAACTTTTCGATTTAACGCAGCTTGGGTACTTTATAATGAGTTCAAAAGTTTTATGGCTTCCAATTTGAGAAGGGTGGATGACATTATGGAGACTATCAAGGTGTTTACTGATAAAATTGTTGCCCAGAGTAAGAAAACTTTCGGTTGCATCACTTATTGTAAGAAACACATTCTATCAAGGTTGGGAGGGATAGAAAGGTTTCTTGAATGGAGACATTCGAATTCTCTTGTGAAGCATAGGCAAGAACTGAGACTTGAGTTAGGCCAAATTCTTTTTCAATAGGAGGTTTATTGGAAGCAAAAATCCAAATTTGTCTGGTTGTTGGCAGGTAACAAAAATACATCCTTTTTTCACAAAAGAGTATGGTTCACACAGCAAAAAAAAAAATATTTATGGCTTGATGCTAGATAATGGAATTTCTATTTTGATCAGGACATTTTAGAGGCCTATGTGGTGGATTTTTATAGCCGACTTTACTCTGAAGAAGTTGGTGCTGCTCTATCTTTCACATTATTGGCCAATTTATAATGCTTACAAGTAATATGAAGAAAAATATGGTGAAACCTTTCGAGATGAAGGAAGTTCAGGAAGCCATTTTCAGCATGAAGCCATTAAAAGTGACTAGAATATATGGCCTCAACCTTTTATTTTTTTGAAAATATTGGGATTCAGTTAAAGATTCTTTATTTGATTTTGTGAGTAAGGCTCTTCGAGGGGAAGCTGTTGATCAATGGCTTTGTATGGTTATCATTTTCCTTATCCGTAACACCCTTCTCAATTATTAATTTTCTATATATATATATATATATATTATTTCCTAGATCACTATTCATTTTGCTATAATTTTGGCAGCACAACGGCTTAAAAATTGTGCTACCCAAATCTGCAATTTCAAATTTAAGCACTCCCAATATGTATACTCCTCCTCCAATACTTCATAACATACATTGCACTTCTATATTACCCATTAATTCATCATCATCACAGCACAACGTAACATTCCCATTCATTACATCACATTCACATGCACATTAATTTACACATAATATTTAGTAGAAATTATTACTACAATATGTTCCATAATTAATTTACATAACTTAATTTACAACTATTCTATTAAATAATACAATAACTTCATAGTGCGCTAATGGACATGCCATTGTCATCCTTGAGTGTCTTTTAATTCCTGAGTACCTGTCCTTGCGCGTGGTCAATAAACTACGCACTAAACAATCATGTTGCCTGGTGGTGGATACTACTACACAAAATTTCATTTAATTCATTTTGTAGACTTAAACTAATTTATTCACTATTATTTTAATAAACTTTCATTACTAAATAAATTCCAAATTTATTCCTTATTTACCCAATTTCTTCTTTAATTATTCCGAAAATCTTCTTTCTTATTTAATTTCATGAATTTCTTTGTTTGGTTGCGAAATTACCATTATAGCCCTAAGTTTGACTTTTTCTTTAATGTTGATCAATTTTGACATTTTGTTTGACTTTTCTAATTTCTAGTCAATTTAACTTCAATTTTAACCCGGTTGATTTTTTTTAATTTTTAATATAATTTAATTATAAAAATTACACTTTAGTCCTTGAAATTCTTTTTTTTAAGTGAAAAATTTTCTTTTGGTTTCTGAACTTTTCATTAATTACATTTTTGCCTTTGTTGTACCAATTGACCGTTTTAATTATTTTATTCGCTCATTTTGTACTTAATTACCATATTACCCTTCTTTTATCGCTTAATTATATTTTTACCCCTATTAACTTATTTATTTTATTTTTCACCTTTTTCTTAATTTCATTACATTTTCACTATCTCTTACATTATACTTGCTATTTAAACCTTGTGTTCTTATAAAATTATCAAAATGCCCCTAGTAGTAGACAGTAAAAATTCTCAAATCGGATATGCGGGATGAAAAATGTCTGAAAATTTATCTCTCACTGTCTGTAATTGTGAGGCCTTTATATTAATTGACTGTCTGAATGTTCTTTCTGGCTGATTTTACTCTGGTATAAAGTTCCTATGGCTAGCCATTATATCCTAATGTCTTGGATTAGCCACTGAATACTAAGGGCAACTTAATGTCACACAGGATTACATTTGAACTTTAAGTACTTAAACATATCATTATGTATTCAATTATTCATTGTCGTACTTATGAGATTTTATTCTTTTCACACATAATTTCTCAAATACATAATATATAACACATAAATATAAATTAAATCAAGCATTCACTATATGAATTTCATTCGGCCATCACCATACCATTACCACAACATGCTTTTTATTTCTTCTTTTTATATCATTTACCTTACTAACATTAATTTATGTATATACATATTCATTAATACACATTACTACTTATTATCTTTTTATTTCTTAATTGTTCACCATTATGTGACATATTCAAATTATCACATATACATTATATTCATGTCTAATTCATCTCAAACTATTAATTTATTATTATAATATTAAAATCACATTTATTTCTTCGTTAATTAACAAAATTTCATACTAATGCCTTTAAATCACCATTCGGCCACTTCCTCTCCTCTCCCTATTTAATTAATTCCAGCGTAATTGTAACTTTATTTTATCTTAATTCATCTTGCTACATTCTTCTCTTAAATTAATCTCAATTATTTCATTAAATTTTAAAGTTACATAATGCACAATCTATAGAGACATTACTATATAAATGAAATTAGGTGTAGATTTAGTATCCACTAACCTTATTCAAGCTTGAACACATCTAGACTTCTTCCTCCTTGCTTCCTTCCTCTTTTTCCTTTTCCTTTCTTTTTCCTTTTCCTTTCTTTTTTGTCCACCTATGGTCGAATATTGAAGGGATCATTCCATGGATTTTCATTCACATTTTTAGCTTCTAATTTACATCTACTAATCATACTTAGTATGCTTAATCAAACTACATAAAAATTTCCGACCAAAAATTATAAAAACACAATACTTTACCTATTATATACAATCTCTTTCTTCACAAATTACTCCAATTCCAAGCTTCTTCTTGCTATAAATTAATTTCTAGAGTGAAGAGGATGTCTTGAAGTGTACTTGGGTGAAATTTGAGCTTAAGTTATGGAGAGAGGAAAGAGAAATGAAAGAAAAATGGTGAAAACCTAAAATGAAAGGGTTGAACAATTTTTGTGGGATAAAGGGGAGAAATTGGAAGAGTTTTGGACAGAAATGTAGAGAATTCTAGACCTCTCCATGCTACCCAAAAGTTTCTCAATCCAATGGCCTAAATTCTTTCCTTAATTATTTAATCTAATGGCTTAATTTTTAAGTTACTTGTCACCTCCTTATGTGTTTCTACACATCTTCATCATGTGCTGGATTTATAGAAAATTCTTGACTATTTTAAATGGACAAAAATACCCTTGACTGAATTTATTAAGCCTATTTTATCCCTTAATTGATTTTATTTCGATTTTTCACCAATTTTCAGCTATTTTTCTAAAAATAATGTTTCCAATGTCAGAATTTCATGAAATTTTTCCCTGAGTGTACTTACATATACAGTAGCTCATAATTAAAATTTCAAGTCATTCTAACATCATTTCAATATATTTATAGTTTCAGCAGAAAATTAGCCAATTAAAAATAAAAAAATTCTGAAACTGCTAAAAATTTTATTTTTCAATTCCTGGGATGTATTTATGATATTCCTAACATTTCTATGTTATTAGAATCATTTTTTGATGTTTTTAGATCCCTCTAAGCTCCGGTCAAAGTTGTGGTCAAACTTTTCAACAATATCGGATAAAACTTCTCTGTTTGATTTAAAAGCCTATTTAGGCTCAATTTCGCTTCAAATTATACCGTTAGACTCCATTTAACACCTATTTTCATATTATAGTGTCATGTTAAACTACCCATCGGATAACCCATCCTCGGATTACCTCTGTCCGAGCACATTTAACCTTTATGCACCCTTATATTTTACTGTTATCTTATCCCATTTTCTCTAAAAATTATCATAGGGTTATTTTTGATGTCCTAAAATCTACCATGCATGACAGATGCAATTTTTGGGGTGTTATAGAGACACTAAATAGGTTAATGTCATTAGTGATCTCATAATAGTTATGTTATCGATTCTTAGATCTGAGATTATCACAGTATCCTACACGAGAAAGTCCGATGCTTTGAAGGAACTTCCAATTTAAGAATAGTCTTTTCCTATTCTAATTGAGAAAGTTTGGAAGACCGCTATGTCTTATTTTTGGCCATAAATAGACGGCTCAAACACCAAAACAAAAAAAAAAGAGGATCAACTAGGAGAAAAACAGAGCTCAATAGTTTTTAGTTTTTACGTAGTTTTTTTATTTCTTCTGGTCTTATTCAATATTTTCCTTTAAAACTTTATTTAAGTTTTTAGACATGGGTAGTGAGTAGTTTTCTTTAACTTTTGCTAAAGGATACTTGAATCCTTAACTCTTTATTGTTATGACTTAGTTTATGCTTAAAGTTTAATGCAAGTTTTGATTATTTCTTAGTTTTGAGCACAGTTTTATCATTGATTAGCTAAACCTTGGTTGTTAACTTGTTTAATTATTGGTTAATAATTGATTTTTGGTTTAAACATTGATATGTATGTTCTTAGATTAGTTTACTTATGTTGATGGATGATTATGTTCTTCATTAGATATAATTATGTGTTAATTAAGGTAGGTTAAGGGTAAAAAGAGTATAACTAAGAATAGTTGAAAGTTGAATTTACTTGAAAAAGGATTTAATAGACATCTAGGGGATTTAACTCAGATCTTTATGCTAAGTATTGGATTATTCTTAATAAGAAAATTTTAATGCTTGGAACGATAATCTTAAGTTAAGTTATCTTGTTTTATTTATCTGAGTTCTTCATAATCACTTGTATTTCTTTTTAATTAAGTCATGATAATATAGGTTAAGGTGGATAGTCCTTTAGCAAAAGTTGCTTTTTAATATTGATTTTTACCTTATTTGATTATTTACTTTCGTTTAAGTTTAAATTAATTGTTTTAAAATCTTTCATCGTTTTAATCTATTGTTTTTAGTTTAAAGGTTCTATTTTTAGTTTTCAATCTTCAACTACATAACTTTGGGACTTCTTTTCTGTCTTTTGTACATAAAATTCATTCTAAAACTCAAATCATTCATAAATACACAAGTTTTCCTTGGGTTTGATATTTTGGGGTCATAATTATATTTTTCTTTACTAGTCGATCTAGTACACTTGCTAGATATCGGTCAGCTGGCTATTCATAGAGTTAGCAAACATATCTTTTGAATAGGTGGTTGTGGCTAAAATCTAGGTGGATGATATGTTTAGTTTTGATTTAAACTCTGTTCTTGATGTTGTGATGATGGGTATGGTGTTTGGTAGTGTGCCTTAACTTGTGGATGATAAGCTTGTCTATGATTATGAGTGACATTTTGGTTAAAGGGAGCTCTTGGTTGGGTTAAAGAAGATGAAGCTATTTAATTTCCCTCTCTCTATGAAAATCTTAGAAGATTTCTCCAACTTGGGTTGTAACTATTGTTGTGAGGGTCATTTCTCCTAAAACCTCCCACTACATTTACATACCCTACTACTATACTCTCTTGAACACTTTTTCCACTCTCATATAACTTATAGCTTTAAGAAACATAAGCCATATTCTGCAGTTTTAGTCCACTCAAATCTTTCCTCATTAGCTTTACTTGAGCTTTCAACATCGCAACCTCATTAATATTATGTGCACCTTGCCTTTTTGGTACTGCTCTTATGGTTGCCCATTGGAATTTGCTGCCATTTCATGTAGCAAATTGAAAGCATCTTCTGTCAACTTGTTCATGGAACTCCCATCAGATACATCATCTAAAAGTAATCATGTAAGTGTTGTAACTCCTACATAAAAAAAAACAGTCATCAGCTGATAAACAACTATATCATGATGTGGATAGCTCCTCAATAGCCTCCTGAATCTCTCTCATACTTCATGAAATGGCTTCTCATTCATCTAATGAAAATTGATGATACTGTTATGAATATGTGCTATCTTCGTTGAAGGAAAAAATCTCATTAAAAATTTTGGCTGCAATTGTTCCCATGTCTAAATGGATTCACTTTGTAACATTTGAAGCCATTCTCTTGCTTTGCTAATAAGGGTGAAAGGAAATAATTTCAACCGAATTGCATCTATTGATATGCCTAAAATTTAAACTGTGTCACTAATTTCCAAAAATATAACCAGGGGTTGATCAAGGTCTTTTAATTTTGAACTAAAAAATTGGTTTCTCTAAACCATCATAATAGTGGCTGGCTTCAACTCAAACTGCACAACTTTAGACAATAATAGCTCGATGTTTTTCATTCCACCTAAGTGTAGCATAATCTCTTATTGTTCTTGGCCTAGTCATTTCTTCCCTTTGCCTAACCAGAACTTTATCTTATGCTCATTGCACTTGTTGATTCTCAGGAGGAAGCTCACCAGTAGAAAGATCCAAATTTATGTTATTGTTTTGTTTAGCTCTCCTTCTTTGATGCAGGATCCTCTTGATTTTAGGGTTATAGTGTGATAGTTGCTCTTATCTTAATCTATTCATGCAGTATGAACACTTAAAAAGAATTAAAAAACAAAATAAGAAAAAAATACACATACAGATAACAATCAAAACTCACAAACATGCCAATCCCCAACAATGGTGCCAAAAACTTGATCAGCTCCTAGCAAGTGTACTAGATCGGCTAAGTAATATAGGATGTTAAAATTAAGGCCTAAAATTATCATACCCAAGGAATTGTAGTTGTAAGGAAAATTTTATGAATACTAAAAAATTCCCATTATTTTTTTAAGTGATATGCTATCTACACTAACAAAAATGTAGAAAAATAACCAATTAAAGTAAATCTTGCTAAAATTAACAACTTAAACAAAATAAAATAGAGATATGCTGGAAATCAATATAACAAATAATGTTGTTTAGGTTCACTCATCCTCCCCAAACCCACAAGTGAATTAAATTAATCTTAAATTATATAGATTGAATTAGGATAACTAGCTATACCCAAACATCCCATTTCAGAGCATGTTATTCTAATAAAAAAATATCTCATTTTGGAGTAAGTCTTATGATTAGCTTACGCATGGGTCTAAAATTCTAGGTTCAAGTAGTTTTCCCATTTTAAAGCCAAACAACCTAAAAATCTAGTCATTTTACATCTATTCTAGCTCTAATACCATATTTTCATAACCCATTGAGTTTTATTCAAGAGAAATCTCAAAGTTACAATAAATAAGATAGAAAAACATAGCAAATATATTCATCCATGGCATTCCAGTATTAAAATCAATCATCTGAACTAGATAATAAGATTAAAATATCAAAAACCATAAAATAACACCCAAAATCAAGTAAAATAAATATCAATCTATAGATAAACTCAAATCAACTCAATATTCACATGGGTAATTAGTACTTAATTAGAAAAAGTACCATTTTATGATGCATAAGGGGATAGTGCTTGGTCACAAGATTTCGAAGAGGGGTATAAAGGTTGACAAGGCTAAAGTATAGGTTATTGAAAAACTACCCCCTCTGACCACTGTTAAGGGAATTAGAAGTTTCTTAGGACATGCTGGATTTTACCATCGATTCATCAAGGATTTTTCTAAAATAGCAAAGCCTATTTCTAGTCTTTTGATAAAGAATGATGCATTTAATTTTTTATGAGTATTTGTAGGCTTTTAATACTTTAAAATAGAAATTAATTTCGGCCCCCATCATTGCTTCACCAAGTTGGGAGTTTCCCTTTGAGATCATATGTGATGCCAGCAATTTTGCAGTTGAAGCCATGTTATGGCAGAGAAATGATAAGGTCTTTCACACTATCTATTATGCGAGTCACACCCTCATTGGAGCTTTAGTGAATTATATTACGGAGAATGAACTTCTAGCAATTGTGTTTGCCTTTGAGGATTTTTGGGCTTACTTGCTTGGAGTTAAAGTGATACTGTGGTCAGATTATGAGGCTTTATGACATCTCTTTGATAAAAATGACTTTAAGCCTAGATTGATTTGATGGGTTCTATTATTGAAAGGGTTTGATATGAAAATCAAGGATAATAATAGAGCTGAGAGCTTTACAGCTAATCACTTATCAAGATTAGATTGTAAACATATTAAAAAGGGAGAAATTCTTGACTTATTCCCCAATGAGTGAATATGTGCCATATTTTTTTTTGTTATATATATCCCATGGTATGTTGATATAGCTAATTATCATGCAAGTTGTTATCTTCCAATAGAGTATACGTGGTGATAAAAGAAGAAGTTGAAATCAAATGCAAAGCTATATTTATAGGATGATCATATTTATTTAAGTTATGTCCAAATCAAGTGCTAAGAAGATGCATTCCTAAGGAGGAACAATTTAATATCATGAAATCATGCCATGGAAGAGAGGTCAGAGGTCACCATGGATAAAATCGTACAGTAGCTAAAATCTTACGGTTAAGTGTCTTTTGGCCTTCTCTATATAATGATGTTCAATCTTTTATATCTTCGTGTGATAGATGCCAATATGTTGTTAATATCTCGAAGCATGATGATATTCCATTAAATAATGTCTTAAAGATTGAAATTTTTAATGTAAGGGGGTTGATTTTATAGGATCATTTTCGAACTCTTTTGGATTTGAGTATATTACAGCAGCTATTGATTACATTAGGAAATGGGTAGAGGCAATAACTACTGGGACGTGTGATGCACGAATAGTGCTTAAATTCCTAAGGAGGAATATATTTACTCACTTAGGGGCACCAAGAACTATTATTAACGATGGTGACAAATATTTTGTCAACCATCAAATTGAGAATTTGCTTAGAAAATATGGTGTCAAGTATAAGATCACAACCCCATGCCATCCCCAAGCCAATGGGCAGTCGAGGTGACTAATAGGGAATTAAAATCCATCTTAGAAAAAACTATCAATAATTCTAGGAAGGATTGGTCTCAAAAGTTAGATGAGGCTCTATGGGCCTATAGAACTACATTTAAGACCTCGATAGGTATGTCTCTGTTTAGACTCATTTTTGGGAAGGCATGTCATTTACCAATCAAACTTGAACATAAAGCATACTGGGCTACCAAGTTTCTTAACTTTAATCTAAGAAGTGCAGGTGAGAAAAGAGTTTTATAGCTCAATGAACTTGATATATTTTGACTTTGGTCATAGGACAATGTTGCTACATATAAGGAGAAGACAAATAGTTTTCATGACAAGAAGTTAGTCTAAAACGATTTTGTTCCAGAAATGTTTGTATTGCTTTATAACAGTAGGCTACAGTTATTCCTAGGGAAATTGAAGTCAAAGTGGCTTGGACCATATGAAGTTGTTGCAAGTAATGAATTTGGAGCGATTACTGTGAAAAGTTTGAAGGATGGTCATAAGTAAAAGGTGAATTGGCACCATTTAAGGCCTTATAATGCTTCATAGATAGAGATTGTTGAGGCAACCTTAATTCTTCTTAACAAATAAGGCCATCTCAAAAGTCTAGTTGAAGACTTTATAAATTCAAAACTAAATTCTCTGACTTTTCTCTAATTAAAAATTTTGTAGACTATTTTAAGTTTTAATGTTTTGTATTCTTTTGTTCATTTTGTGTTTGTGTTGTAATTTATAAACCTAAGGTGTTATTTTATCAAATAGTTACCTGAATTTTGGAATCTATTTTGCGAACTTAAGGTATTAATCTTCCCCATATTCATTATATACTATCCAGGCAATTTGTGAGTTTAAGAGTTTAAGGTTTTGACTTAGAGGTTATAATGACCAAATTTTGACTAAAAGAAGTTACTTCTAATGATTTTATGCTTAATTATTGTATTTAAATTAGTTAGTATTTCTAGATTATTTAAAGGGTTCATATGGTATAAGGGGTGTATATTTATGGGAAAGAATAATATAGTGAAACAAGAGGTGAATTTGATTAAAAATAGTTGTTAAAAATATTATATGTGAAAATCAACTCAATTGGGCAATTTTATAGACCCTTCGGGTCCCTTGCATCAAATTGGGATAGTATTGAGTGACCTAGCGATCCCACCGGGTCATTAAGGCATAGCACAGATAGAATGTTAGGACTTGGCTAGGTCACTGGGTGGCCCTATCGGGTCCTTTATAGGTTAAATGCTTCTCTTGGTTTCTTTTTTACCATCTCATTTCCTTTTTTCTATTCAATTGTTCTTCTTCTCTCAAGTTTTGAAATTCATATCTTCTTTTCAAGGCATTTAACTTAAGTACATTCTATTCTTATTCCTCTCATTTTATTTATACTTCATTTCAATTGGCTTTGCAATTCTATTTTTAGGTATTCATTCTTATGTAGTTTCACTTTTTATACAATTTTCTAGGGTTATTTGTGCTTTTGATTGTGTGTGTAATCGATTCCATTTTGTGTTGAGATTTCTCTTATTTATATTTGAATTATTTGTCTGAAGGCATGAGAATGGTTTTGTTTTAATCAATTAGATTTAGTCTTTATTTTTCTATGTCTACAAGGTGTTTGATAAAATGCCTAAGTGATCATTTTTAGTTGTTTTGCCCCATTTCTTGACATCCTTCTCACATAACTTGGCTATATACCCTAGTAATAATTTGTCCATATTCATTAGGACATGTTTACATGCAGTGCTTATGGGGATAGCCATGTTGTCTTATGAGCCTTGATGAGTTATGTCCCTTATTTTAGGATAATTTTACACTTTTTGCTTCCCCTATGCATACTTTTGATCTTATTGTCGTTTTGCCCATATGAGTTGCAAGTTTTAACTCTTTTGGTGATTGATATTGCAATTGAATTCTCTTTTCGATATTATCATGCTTGTACTCAATGTGCCTTACATAATTAATCTTAGATTTATTTTGTTTCAATATTGCCTATAATGTCATGAGCATATGTGTTGTGCTTTCATTCTTTACATTGCGCTTTCTCTTGGCATTTATTTATCGTCATTAATTTGTGTAATGGCTCCAAAGCGTGCTTACACTAACAATAGCTCTAGTTCATTAGGGATTCATATGCCTAACTATTTCTACACGATTTATGCAATGACATATGAATATTTTGTTGGGGCAGAGTATGTGAAGCCCGCTTACTTGAATGATTTCTTCGTAGAAACAATGGATGGAAATATGAAATAGGAAATAAATCAATTGATTACGAATATCAAATGGCAAGAATTTGTTAAAAAGAATGAGGAGGTACATCTCAAAATAACTAAGGATTTCTTGAAAACATTTAGTTGCTCTTTTGAAGATGCTAATGACACTGATGGGAATGTCTAATTCCAATTGGCCTGAAAGAAGCCACTACAAGAAAATTTGGAAATAACAACGGAAAAATAGCAACGAAAAATAGTTTTCGTTGCTAAAATTGGTTGAACTTTATAAAATTAGCAACGGAAAAATATTTGGTTAGCTTCCGTTGCTAAAAGTGGAGGGAATTTCTGGCGCCATTATTTAGCAACAAAATTTGTATTTCGTTGCTAATTAAGGCGGCAACAGATGGCAGATAAAATTTGGAACAAAAAATAGCAAAGAAATTTAATTTTCGTTGCTAATTTAGCAATCGAAATAAAATTCTGTTGCTATTTAGCAATGAAAATCATATATTTAGCAACGGAATTTAATTTCGGTTGCTAAAATAGCGACGGAAAATAAATTCCGTTGCTAAATTAGCAACGAAAATTAAATTCCGTTGCTATTTTTCATTTTCAAGGAAAAATAGCAACCGAATTAAATTCGGTTGCTAAAATAGCAACCGAAATAAAATTCCGTTGCTAAATAGCAACCGAATAAATTCGGTTGCAAAAATAGCAACGGAATAATGATTGCGTTGCTAAATTAGGGACATTTAAGTACTTTTACGTTTGTTAGAAGTATAAATTGGAGAAACCCTATATAAAATTCATCTCCTCCCTCACACACCGCCGCCCCTCTCACAGATAGCATCGACGACAGACTCATCTCCTTCCTCACAGATGGAGTCGACTTGCTGCAACTTGCCACAGATGAGCTATTTTCGGGTACGATTCTTCCATTTTTATTTTTGGAATTATCATGCAATTACCGCTCGTGGAACCTTGTCGAGGGAGTAGGCTGCTGCCTTGGCTTCTTCTTGTTCTTATTCTTCTTCTCTCTTCCATTAAAATCCATTTGCTTTTGATATGTCTTTTTATTGGCTTAATTTTCTTGCTTCATTTTGTTAATTATCCTTGGAAAAGGTAGAGATTATAGAGGCAGATTTATTCTTCGCAAATACCAATAAAGAGACAGAGATTTAATTATCCTTGTTAATTTTCTTGCTTTTTGACTAACTCTTTTGCTGCATCGATTATTTTTTTGTGTTAAGGGATTGTTGGAGCTTCATATGTCCCGACAGTTCAAGCAACATTACCATGCCTTTTGGGTGCTGC
This sequence comes from Excoecaria agallocha, assembly GCA_037975025.1. Taxonomy (NCBI): domain Eukaryota; kingdom Viridiplantae; phylum Streptophyta; class Magnoliopsida; order Malpighiales; family Euphorbiaceae; genus Excoecaria; species Excoecaria agallocha. The sequence goes on from CM075822.1 coordinate 23,928,711, forward strand.
TGCACCTCCAGGTCCTGGTGCTTGTGAAAATCGCTGTCAGTGTCTCAAGGCAAGTTCTAATTCTTGCTCCTCTTTCTTGCAAACTTCCTTTCCCGTAAATCAAATAGAAAAAACCCACTTCTTAAAATCATCTCTATTCTCTGTAACTATTATTTTCTTACTTACTCAACTCTAAAGTCTGAATGTTTACTCTCCATCTTCTTTGAATTTAAAAAAGATTCATTTTTTTTCTTATAGCAACAGATCTGTGAGTTTTCTCTCTTTGATTCTTAGTTTGGTTTCTGGAATTGATAAACTTAAGTGCCTATTTTGATGGGTCTCTGCTGGAGCAATCGGATCAAGGCTTATACTCCTTCTAATACAGGTACCCTTTTCTTTGTTTTGTTTCTTTCCCTGTTTGATTACTGAAATTAAGTATTTGCATTCCTCTGCATGAAATTTTATAACTATTTTGGTATATTCTATCAGCATCTCTAACAGAATTTTCAGTTTTACTGGGAACCTAAATTTTGGAGGTGAAGGGCTTCTCTTGTTTAGAGTTGTATGCTTTTGTTATATATGGAAAATTATCTTTAAAAAAGTACATAATTCGAATTAAAAAGACTTTCTGTAAGATTTTTATATCATTTGTGCTTTTGGGGAGGACTTGAAGTTATTATTGGGCGGTCAATGGAATAATATGCACATAAATATATCTTCTTCTAATTTATTGGCTTCCTTTATAGGACTGAATTCAAAATATGGTAGGAATTCAATTAGCAATTCCTCCTCGGCTTCTATACCCCAAACTCCTAGGAGTGAGTGTGAGATCTTGCAGTCATCTAATTTAAAGACCTTTAGCTTCAATGAGCTGAAGACTGCCACTAGAAACTTCAGGCCAGATAGTGTACTGGGAGAAGGTGGCTTCGGGTCATTTTTCAAAGGGTGGATTGATGAGCATTCACTTATAGCTACCAAGCCTGGTTCTAGTATTGTGATTGCTGTGAAGAGGCTTAACCAAGAAGGGTACCAGGGGCACAGAGAATGGCTGGTTAGCAATATAATTCAACCTTTTAGTCCTTTTATAGTAGTTCACGAATATATATATATATATATATATATTCTCTTTTCAGTTTCCTGAAATATTGTTTCAGACATTTTTGTGAACTAACGTTTCTTTCTATGTTTGGATTCACAGGCAGAGATCAACTATCTTGGGTAGTTGCAGCATCAGAATCTTGTTAAGTTGATTGGCTACTGCTTCGAGGATGAACATCGACTGTTGGTTTATGAGTTTATGCCCCACGGCAGCATGGAAAATAATTTATTCAGGAGTGAGTTCCTCATGTTATTTGTATTAACTGCTGCTATTGATGTGCTACTTTTATAAGAGTTTCACAGTCCTAGAGGCATTGCATCTACAGCTTATTATATCTTTCAACTGGACCATTAAACAACTATTGTAACAGGAGGGACTCAGCCACTGTCATGGAGCATTCGCATGAAAATTGCTCTTGGTGCTGCAAGGGGACTTGCATTTCTTCGTAGTGAAAAAGCAAAAGTCATCTATCGGGACTTTAAGACTTTTAATATTCTGCTTGATTCGGTTTGCAGTTTAGCAATCACTCTTTTTCTTCTTTTTTTTGTTGACATCGATATTTTTGGAAATTAAAGGATATGATTCAAGTTTCTGATTTATTGTACTTAGTATATCATTTTCCCCCCTTATACCTTAGTAGGAACAATAGTATGCTAAGTTAATTCAAGACTCAAATCTTTTTGTACTCTAATGCCAGAAGAAAATTGATTTTCTTGCACTTACTAACTCTTTTCAAAATAACTTCCAATGGTTAGATTCACAATCAGTTCTCTTGTTTCAACTTGTTTCTTGAAGCAAAAAAATATCAAGGTTAACTTTAAATTATGAAATGAGGCCACTTTTAGATCAGTTGATTAATGACCAATAAGCTGTGACAAATTATTAAATGCCTGAGCTTTAGTTCAAGCTTGGTGTGTTTCCTGTGAAAAGAAGCTGCAGCATTCATGGAAAAGCTTCGTGCTGATGTGCTCAAGTACATGATAGTGTAGCACTCAGATGGTAAATAACAGTTCCCTCTCAAGTTGAATGCATTCTTTATGGACTTGATTTGGGGATAATTATGATTCTAGGTTTCAATGGTGGACTGATCAATTCCCAAAAGTTTGGAAGAAGTAGATAGACTATAGTACATCGTGCTTTAATAAAATAGTTCTAAGTTTGGCATATGCACTATAATGAGAAATATACTGGAATGAAATTCTTGCCATGGATAAAAAGTTTAGAACTACATCATCAAGCTTAAGATTAAATCACTTGCACTATTGTATCTTAAATAACTACACATTCATATCATGTATTATGAAAAATGGAGTTTGAGCCTTATTCGAGTAAGAGATTGAAAAAGAGCATACTTGAATATTTCCCTTATGTTTAATATTAGTATTTGGACTTAAGTACGGCAGTGGCCTTAAATTTTTAAACCTTGAATTAATATTTATCACTCGATCCAATGAAAAATCATGTCCACCGTATAGCTGCATCTAGTGAAAAGCCATGAATTGTCTTAACTGGTAGTTTGTATGCAATGGTAATAAGGATAGTTTTGTGTTCATGAATCCAGGCTTGCTTGCTTATGTATAAGAGTGACATAAAATGAAGAAAGTGTGGAGATCCTGTTTTACGTTGTATGATAACTGCGTCTGTGCATATGTTTCTTGTAAAATAATACTATATTAACCTGAAATTTGAGTGTAATTCTGTTGGAGTATTTTCTTTGGTTGGTCTTCCCATTAAAAAGTGAAGAAGAATTAAATGATAGATAGCTCATATGTTATAATACTTCGAGCTGACTAGCTTAAAGTGTATTTTCTCCATGCACCTTATGCTTAAACACGAGATACCTTCTCGGGTGGACTAGTTAAAATAAAATTAAAAAGAGATAAAACATCAAACTGTTTAAGCTTGAATAAATCGATTGGAAACTGTATAAATCATCAATGTTGATCTAATTTCAGCTTTTGATTATATGTAGTATTAATATAACATAACAATGTGAGTATACAGAAAACCTTCCACTCATGGCTAAAGCACATTAACACTTATGGGTGGATTGTCGCATGCGACACTGAATTATTACTTATATTTTTGCCCCCTTAAAACCTGTAGTTTATGGCACGTCTGCCTAAATCTTTGTCCACCATGATAAATTAGCCTTTCTTGGTTTATTAAAAAATAGTTAGTCTGCAAATCTTTTCTAAATCTACGTTGAAAGACTTTTATTTATTATTTTTTTTCTCTTTCTTCCACTTGGAGGATCATTACCTAACTTTAGGATTGAGCATGGAGGAAAAAACAGGAAGGAAGCAGTCTACCACAATCTGCGAGCTTAGCTTACAAAACAAAGTAGAAAAAGATATTAAAGCTGATTTTTTTTTTGCCCAAGTGATTATCATCTTTAAATCCAATTAATAGTATATTTTTATTTAAAGAAATAATTATCATTTTACAAATGTGAATGAGATTTAATGTAAAACTGTTTGTTTTACATGACAATAGACTCCTTACTATTATTATGAACATAATTTGCTTTTGACAACTTTTGACTTCCTTTTTAGTGGCAGGAGACCAAATCTGATCGTGATTCTGGCCGTCGAAGAAAGCAATGTGAGATCTTAATCTAATGAGAACATTAAAAGTTACAAAACCCTTTTGCAGTGCTTATCTTCTGAAGTGATCCATTCAAAATTTTTAAGACACCTAAGGATACTCGTTAAAATATTCTGCAACTAAACAATTGAAAGAGATTCAAAAGTTATTAGATGGCTTTTGCGTGTGTGCCTCTGCGGAGAAACTATCACCCACAAAAGCAATATATTTATACCTTTTTTTTTAAATCCAAAATCAGCCGACTGGGCAACACAACCTAGTGAGTCTGAGTACACTATATACGTGAAGACCATACGAGTTAGATGATCGATACGAGGAGGTTATTATTTTAGTTTAAGATATTATCTATTCTTTATGTTTGTTATTTTTTAAGAAAGAGAGATTTGAAGGGCCATTTTGTTTATGTTTTTAGGTTAGAGTGAAACCTCAAAGCACAGAAGTGCAGTTTGATCTGTTCATAGATGATTCTACCAACTAGGACCATGCTCAAGCCAGCAAATTCAACCTCAAAAAGCGGGTTTGCTTCCATTTGCATTTCAAATAAAGGCTCATTTGTGCATGAATTAGCTTATTTAGCAGTGCCAAAGAGGAAAATCAAATACCAATGTTTGATTTTTATTGTAATTTTTGCAAGTTTAATTTCCTGATAACTGTTATAGCTTACACCAAAATTGGTTGGTGAAAAATTTAAAATACAATTGTATTTGAGGTTATGTTGTGGCCAATTCTTGCTGCGTTGTTTGTGCTTATGACGGGAAAACTGAATCTACAGCTCAAAACTCTATTCTTCTGTTAGTTTATTACTTGTGTTTCAAATGAATGTGTAATAAGGACATAGTCATTTGTCATATCTGTTGTAGTTCTTTTGGTCAGACTGGTCCACAACTTCTGCAGGTTGCTGATCAAACCTTCCTGTTGAGTCTTTATCATCTGTCAATTATTTCTATGATCTCTATATTAATTAATTAAAAAGTTAGTCAACTGCATAACTGTTTCCTCTTTTCAGATGATAATCATATATTCCGAGTTTGAAACTTAATTTATTGGTTGAACTTGTTATAACTTGTAATCATTTCCATTATTTCTGGCTAGATTCTGTCCTCTTCATTTATGCCACCTCGTGCTTCAGGTTATGCTGTTGGAGTTCTTTATAATTAAGGTAGTCTTATTTAAATATAACTATGAGTATGAGATTGTTGGGTTCTTTTAATTGCAGATTTTCTTTATTGGAAAGGAGTTCTAGAAAGATTGAGAATAACAAGTATTGGTTTGAATTCATTTATTGGTTAATTGGTTTGAATTGGAACATCATTCAACTTTCTTTCAGTTGTGGCTGTTTTTTGATTGCAATATCGAGCTAACTATGAAACATAATTCAACTTTCTTTCAGCTGTGGCTGTTTTTTGATGGAAATTTTGGAATTTCCAAAGCATGTTTAGTGATGGAATAGCGATGAAAATTCCGTCATAATTTTTTTTATAATTTTGGCTCAATTTAGCAACCGAAACTTCAATTTGGTTGCTAGAAATAGCAACGGATACTGATTTCGGTTGCTAAATATAGCAACGAAAATTTATTTCGGTTGCTAAATATAGCAACGGAAATTCTAATTCCGTTGCTAAAAATACCAACCGCCAAATTTGCAATCGAATGTTCCGTTGTTATTTTTCGTTGCTAATTTTTTTTAGCAACAGAAATTCAACAAATTCGGTTGCTAATTTCCGTTGCTATTTGATGATTTTCTTGTAGTGAGCATAAGATCAAATTTAAGGAATTTATAGAGTTTCTTGGTTTCCCATTTGACGGTGCTAAAGAATTGCCTAAGTACACACTAAGGTAGAATTTGGTGGTAATTCGCGATGAAGTCAAGCCTACCACTTGCGTGCCCAAGAGGACTAAGGCGTATCATCTTAAAAGCCATAAATTATGCATTCTTCATCGGTTCTAGCCTTGGCAATCTTTAAGCATATTAAAGGTTATGGTAGTGTTGATTTGGCATAAGTACTAATATTATGGTGTGTGGTAGAGGGAATTAAATTGAATGGGGCATATTATCTATGGAGAAAGATCGAGGATCTCCAGCGGAAACCAGGTTTTACAAAGAAAATTGGATTAGGTGGCATGGTCATAGTTCTTGCTAGGGCAGTCAACCATACCGAATTTAGACCTTCACTTGGTTCAGCTATCTACATGGATCATAAACTTTTTAAAAACATGAAGATCATGTTTGACACTTCTATAAGACATTGGACCACCCATACAGAGTATATTTAGGTAGTGATGAAGGGTCATATGCAATTGACATGAGATGCATGTAAGGATGATTTCGAAGAGGATACGAAAGCTAACAGAGAGGAAGAGGTCGTGCTTCGGAGCCTGATGTGCACCCCACTCCTTAGATGGCGAACTTTATGAATGGTGTCCAAGCTCACCTAGATTTTCAAGAAGGCCAAATTGATAAATTGTAGAAAAACATCAAGGTTATTCACCTTAATTAGAAGCATTTTATCCACCACTTTTGGGAACATTTTTCATCGCCACCGCCTTCTTTCTTCTCAACCGCCGTAATGAGCTACGAGTTTTGCTATCTTGTTAAGGACAATAAGGATTTGGAGGGGGTAGAGCTCAATTGAGCTCATTTTTGCATTGAGATTTAAGAAGTTTTTGAATTATCTCACTATCCCTCTTGTTCATGAATTGTTCTTTTTTGTTTTTATGTTTTTATTTATATTATTTTATTTTCATTATTAGTCATTTTATTTTTATTGATTAATTGTAGTACTTAATTTTTGTTAATTCTGTATTCCTATTTTAAGTAGTTATTTTCATATTTTTATTCTGTTATCTTTATTTTTTTTATTTCATTTAGTTAGTTAGTTAGTTTATAGTTTGTGTGTTAATTGCATAGGTTTAATTTGGTTATCTTTTAGCTTGCATTTAGTTTAGTTCACCTAGTTTTATTTTCAAATTTGGACTTTTTGAGCTTTAACTTAAAATTTTGTAATGTTTAAAATCTTGATTAGCATTAGGACAGTCATGTTGTTTGATGAAATCCTAGCTAAGTTAGTGTTCAACATGAAAAATATTTGTTAGTTTGCAAATTTTGTACACACATACCAGTTTTTAAATTAAAAGAAAACTAGTGCAAAAAGGTAGTTAAGTCAAGAATTTTAGAGCGCTAGAACCTTTTGAATCACCCTTTGAAGTATTATAACAACTCAAACAAGTTTAGGACATGATTTATGCAATTTTTCTTATTTATTCATTTAAAAGACTTTTTGCCTACCTTTATGTATATTTTATCCTTTGTTAACCCTTTTGAGCCTGATAAGGCATACTTAAAGTGTGCCATAATTTATTTTCTTATTACACACATCTTTTTACCCTGTAGCCTAAAAGATATTATCTCTCTTTCTAAAAATTAGCCACTCTATGAATGGGATTGATCACTTTGAATGGGTACTTAAGTTGGTGAACTTCTTTAAAGGGAGTTTAATTGGGGGATGTTGTTAAAGGATGTTTTCAAAGGCAGGAATGTAATGGTAATTATTAAAGATTGGAAATTGTGGGTACCCTTTTAACTAGTGATACTAAAATTAAGCTAAGTTTGTCATTTCTCAAAAAAAGGAGTTTGAATTAGAAAGTTAGCATGGTATAACAAGTTTTAATTATAGGGTATTTACAATAGAGAGTAAAAGGTTATGAATTTCTAAAGTGGTTGAGTTTGTGACAAATAAGAGGAAATTTTAAGAAGACTTTCTCTTTAGTGCTTTAATGTTTTAAATTCATGTGTATTTAAGAGTTGACAACTTATATAACACTAGTGTGGGTGAAGTTTTTAGAAGAAGAATGTTGGTTTGTACACTTAGAGAGTAGTTATTATTTTTTATTCACTTTAACTGCTTTTTATTAACCCTTACCTTAACCATATTACAACCATATTGAAGTCCTAATGATTCTGTATTATTTTAAGTTATTTAACATAGATAACCTTAGGGTTTTGATGTTAAAAAAGAGGCTTATGGCAATTTTAGAGTTTTAAATGTAAAATTGCATGTACATTTTGGTGTACATTAATTATGTAGCTCGATTGCTAGATTACATTAGAGTTTTGGCTTTGAAAGTACCTAAAATGTTTTGGTCTTGCACACATGCATGAAAACATACTCATATTCTTATGTTTGAATCTAATTATGTTAGGATGTCATTGAGTGTTATTGTCAATTGGTGAGTGTGGTTTTTGAACTATATGATTCTTAGTTTAGAGTTTGATTATTTCAAAAATTTGGTTTGTTCAATTTTGCTCAAAGGCAAACAAAAACTAAGTGTGGGGTATTTGATTGTTTCGAATTATACCTATGTTTTTAAGTGTTTTTAAGTGTGATTTGTAGTTCATTAGTGTTAATTTTTGTGTTTTTATGTTTCAAGTTTTTGTTCTTTGAAATTGTAATGTTTAAGTTAAAGTTTGGTTATTTTGGCAATTTTAAAAGCTAAAAGAGGAAATCAACCCGGTCGACTTAGTCGGGTCATTGGTGCTTTTATTTGTGTGTTCTAGTAACTAGTGACCTAGTTAGGTCACTTTAAGGCCTTACTGGGTCAAACTGAAGAAGAGAGGCAGAATTAAAGAACCCTACTAGGTCATTTTATGGCCCCATCGGGTCCATTGATAATATGCTCAAAATTACAAAGCTTTTAACAATTTCAAGTATTCCGGTGGCGGCTAGGCTCTTAGAAAATTAGGCCTTTGGGTATTTTTAAGATAAATATCATTAGTTAGGAGTTTTTATCTTAGTATAAACTTAGTCTTATTATTTTTTAATTATATTATTTAGCTTAGTTCTACTTTTTAAGGTTTTTCAAGCTTGTTTCTCTACTATTCCTCAAAAGTGGAAGATCAAGTTAGAATTCTCTTATAAGTATAGTATTCAATTTTTCATTATTTTATTAATTCTCGATCATGAACAGTAAATAGTCTCTTTCTTTTGTTAAGGGAAACTTAAACCTTCATTTTCTTATTGTATTGACTTACAATTGAGCTTATTTTCAATTAAGTTGTTATTTCTTAATTACTTTGATCAAATTATATCTTTGATTATGGTTTAATTTATATTTAGTGTATTGAATAGATGGTTGAATGTGAATTTAAGTTATGATTAATGATATGCATGTTCTTATTCTTCTATATTTGTGTTACTTTATTGCTGTATTCTGAAAATTAAGGCAAGAGTTTTATTATCATAAGTATATTGGATTTAAAAAATTGAATTAAGAATAGATGAAAGTTAAGTATTTCGAAAGAATATTTAATTAAAGTTTAAGAGTCTAAAACTAGAAGTTTATGCTAGGTATTTGATTGTTCTTAACTGGGTGATCTAATACTCTAGAAAGATATTCTTAATATGATATTTGTTTTTAATTTGATTTTCCATAACAAATTGTATTATTTTAAATCGGGTCAATTTTAGTAAGAGATAAGGCAAATAGTTCTCTTAACAAAAGTGTTTAAGTCATTGATTTTTATCATTAATTTAATTTAATTCAATTTTTAATTAATTTTAGTTCAATCATAGTGTTTAATTTACTTAATTGTTTAAATTAGTTTAGTTCAATTAATAAATACCTTTTAAGACTTGGGAAATTCTTTTACACATTATTTATTTCAAAATCTGAAATAGACAATCTCTTAGGTATGATATTTAAGGATCTTAATTTTATTTTTCCATATTACTAGCTAATCTAGTACACTTGCTAGACATCGATCAATCATGAGCCAGATCAAAATATTTTCTTTTAACTTTGATGCTTTAAGTTAAGAATTTTTTCTAGGTCATATAATTAAAAATATTTTTGAATTTAAGCTCAATGCTTATGAAAGCATTAATCCAGATATTATTTCCGAGCATGAATTAGAATTACAGGAAAATTAAAAAGAATGATCAATAAATGAAAATGTTCATTTAATTGATTAAAATTCAAAGAACAAAAGATAAAAAAACACAAAGGAAAAATCCTAATCTGGGCCTCATCGACAAGAGGATTGATGCCTTTAATTGGAGGTCTTCATCATCACTCTTAGGAGAAAGCCTGAGAAGGCTAGTTAGATCTTGTATAAAACTATAGTCCTCTCTAGGGCACCATTTCTCAAATTCGAGTAAATTTTGAGATATGAGATTGCTCTGAGCATAACCAAATGGATCCATCAAATGCTCTTTTTGATCGACCAGCTACTTATCTTGTGTTTGATGGAGAAATTCCAGCCTCCCTTTAAGCTCTTCATTGATGGACTTCACTGAACCACCATTTTTTGTAGTTTCTCTACTTAAGTAGAGAGTTGAGAATTGCAAGGCGAGATCTCTTTAACCCAAGTGGAGAGTTTCAAGCTAAGCTTCATGTTTTTTCTTAAGTGCTTCCACCTCTACCTTTAAGTCCTTCTTTGCTCAGATTTTTTTAACAAGCTTTTCTTTCTAGCCTAAATTTTATTTATAAAGTCTCACGGCCTTCTGAATGACTTGTCCAAGCAAAAAGAAAATGAGAAAATAGAAACTTAGAAAATCTTCCAATCCTTCAAGAAAATAACCACACAAGAAAAACGACTAAGTTAATTTCAACTAACTCCCGACCAAGTGAGCTAATCGGGCCTATATCCCTTATATCTTTTTTAGACATCATGCCATAACTCATGAGCTCAAAAACCTAAGGGTTCCCAATAAAACACCCATCCCCAAACTTATAAGCTAAAATCTATTTCAAATATAGAGACATTATATCAAAAGTTAAAGTAGATGACCCCTCGAACGTTGCCTAATTAAAGATCAATTTGGGGAGGCACCCCTTCTAAAAAATTATCTTTGACCCTCTAGGTTAAAGCTTTAGTCAGTAGGGTAGAAGTAACCAATTCGGGAGTAACGGCAATTACTTAAGTTGTTAGGGTTTAAAATGATTGGACCTTCAAGGTAACCTTTCAAACTTTAGCCAATCGAGTGGATTAATCATTGCTCTTTAATGATTTTTTCTTCTTTCTTGCCTCATATGCCTTCTTCATCCATTCGATGATATTCTTTATAAGGGAAAGATCTATTGAAGCTAAAAAAAATGAAAATAAATCAAGTTAATTTTCTTATAAAATCATTATATATGCATCAAGAATGATGAATGAAGGAAACCCTAAGGCTCACGTTCCACCCCCTTCTTCTTTGAAAGGCCTCAATTTGTCAATTAAAGCCAGTAGGGAAGTGGTGTTAATCGAATCTTACTCATAATCCTTAATGTATTTCATAAGCTTTTTTATGTTTTTTTTTGAACATATCAAGCCTTAAAGATAGATCTCTAAGGTTTTTAGCCTTATTCGATAAAAAAAATACTCACCCTAAGGTCCTCTCTACACCCAATTAAGAAGAATCTCTCTTTAAAAGCCTTTATCAAGGAAGTAAAAAAAAGATTTTCCTTTCTCTTTTACTGGTGAAGTAATACTCAGTCCCATCCTTTTGATTAGGTAGGTATAAAAAGTATATGAATTAGTCCAAAGATGGAGCAATGTTGAGATTTTTATCCAAAACTTTGAAGCAAGTAATCATCCTGTATCTATTTGGTTTAAGCTGATTATGTGTTATCTCATAGCTTTGCAATATGTTGATGTTAAATGGATGGAGAGGTGATTATAGACTAGTATTAAAACTATTGTGATGGAAAATGAACCATTCATTATCATTTTTGAATGGGCCATCACCTATAAACATGGATAAAAGATAAGTTAGGACTATTACATTTTTAGGGAGACTGTATCTCTCCTTTAATTGGCTCACTTCAAAAGGCAAAAGTTTAGTATGTTTATTTATAGGGTCTTTTTTACTATATTATATCAAGAAGAAAGTATCTAATTCATTTAATATTGGGAAAATTGGATTACTATTGCTAGAAGTTAATTTTAAAGGAAATGGTTCGTGAAAAGAATATCTAATTTATTTTTGAGTTATAGGATGAGTTTGATTAAATGAAGATGAAAAATATGAAGATCTAAATGAAATTGAAATAAAATTCGAGGACATCCAAGTAAAAAAGAGAACTTAGTTAAAATGGCAAACATTTGAGAAGAAAATTGAAAACTCAAAGAAAATTGTAAAGAATTATAAAAAAGAGATTTTGAAGAATTTTACAAAATTAAAAAATGAAGCACTTTCACCTATTTATAGGGAAAATGAAACTTCTCCAATAAGCCAAACACACTCTTTAGATAGCCCTCTTCCATGTGTAACACAACAATTAGTCAATTTAATAACCAAAGTAAAACACCCCTCATTAATATCGCGCTTGATGAGATATATGCCATCAATGATTTGATGGACAGTTAGCCTCGATGATCAGGAATATGAAAAGACACCCCTAAATTTGGATCAAATTTTAAATTTCAAAATTTGAAATTCAATTTTAAAATGGAATTCATAATTCAGCCACTAAGACCTTCAAGGAACATCAATAAATCCGATTAAATTCTTTAGAGGGGGCCAATAATAATACCTATAATCATATTTGGCCTAATATCTCTCAATCCAAGGCCCATTATCAAACAAAGGCCAAGGCCCATCCATTTAGTTTAAGAGCAATCTGATTAAATTGATAAGACTATGCTCTATCACATCCATTGACACGATCTGGCAGCGTCTCACCCTATCAAATGCTTTGACACATGTGCCATTTGTCATGTAAGTTAGCTCACTAGCTATGTCAGGCTATCACCACATACACTCAAGTGCCTAAGTGACCTACCTATTGGTATGCACTATAAATATCCCAAATCATAAGGGCTTTAAGTATTAAATTCTTGAGAACTTTTCTCTAAATATTTTCTCTTTAAGAGCATTACTGACTTAAGTTTCAGAATGGTTATGCGTGGTCCAGCTAAACTTGTCTTATTAGAGCTCTATTTCCTTGTTAACTCCGTCAACTCAAAGTCTTCCACATTTTTATTGTTCTGATATCTCAAGGATTATTATTACCAATTGTCCTATTTATTTTTATTATTATTACTATAAACCATAGATAATAATTTTAAAATTTTTAACTATTTTAATGGGATTAGTTTTTAATGGAAATATTTAAATATACTAGTGGAGTCAATTTTTAATGGGATCAATTGTTAATAAAAAATTACCAAGAATATTTTGCAAAATTTTCTAAGTTGAGTGGGGTCATCTGACCCCAATTATTGTGTAATGCCCCAACATACTCCTTAGTAGTTTTTAAACATGTTTAGGGTGCATTAGAATGATAATATAAAGAGTTAGGCAAATAAAGTGTAAAAAGACACAATTGGAATTAACCTAAATTAAAGAAAGGTGTATAATGGTAATTTAATTGAAATAGCATGCACATGCATAAATAAATGAGTATGAGACATGCATTTATATGTAAATGTGATTAGAAATGTATTTAATTGAAAGAAGAGAATAATTGGAGGATTGAAGTGGCATTTTTCCATGGCTCAACAAATAGACCCACAACAATGTGCCACTAATCTTATTTTAGAAAATTGTAAGAATTTTGTATAAAAGAGAGAATGAGGGCCGAAATTTTAGTATTTTCCTTACATCTTTCCTCTCTCATTTTACTCTATAAATTTCATGTAAGGGGTTTAAGAATCCAAGCTAAATTCATAAATAATTAAAGTAAGTTTATATATGAATTTCATCTCATATTTCATATTTTTCTTGTTATATAAGAGGGGTTGAATTTAAAGGATGGAAATTTGACATAAATGTGTATGTCGAAGAAGGGGCCAAAGATAGAGAAAAAGAGAAACAAAGAGATTAATGAAGGAAATTGGCCAAAATAGGTATGGGAATATCTTAATTTCCATTACATGTGCTTGCTATGATTTGAAGTGATATATATGTTGTGATAGATGTGAAATGAATGTTAGAGTGTTGGTTTAGTGTTGAGTTGAATGAGAAAGGTGAAATATGGCATAAGGTATACCTAGGTAAAATTCTGCTTTAGGTACACTTGAATTAGTTTGCTTTTTTTGTCATGTCTTGGCTTGCAGACCTCTAAATTGGATTATTTTCAATTGTAGAGGAACCATAACATCTATATCTACAAATTTTATAAGAAATTGTGAGCTAATACTACCCCTAAAATAATTGAAAATCAATTTGAAGATGATGACCTGATGTTGCCCCTATTTTGGAGCAGCTTGTGATGATTAATTAGAAACTTAAGATATAGGGGAACATTTTTCTAGAAGACTACTTTGCATTAAAATGTCATTTACCTATCTAAAAATTCATCCCCAATTGATCAATTGAATCTATCGCCAAATATCTGTGTATTTTAGGCACCTAAAAGTTGGCAAGAATAACCTAACTGCCGTGAGGGTAAACCTGATAGCTATGAGTTTTACCTTTATAGCTCAAATTGCACCCTATAATAACCTTCATAGGTATCACATTAATCCTGAAAGCCGTGAGGTATCTTGTTTTATCCCAAATGTGACCGAATAACTTGCATGTAAACTTCATGCAAGGGACCTTAGACAATCCCTTCATTTGGCACTTTTACTTTTATGAACTAACACAAATAAGGTAGATAAAAAAAACAATGGCAATAGTAAATAAAAGAATATGATAAGTCAAGGAACTTCAAATAACATAAAATTCAATTCTAATATAAATTAAATTTGTTTGCCACTAATGAATAATTGAAGAAGAAAAAGTATGAAAACAAAGCCAATAATGAATATTTAAAGAAGAACAAGTATGAAAACAAAGGAGGAAAAACATTATATGATCATAATTAAGAAACTAGTAATTAATCGTGAAAAAGAAAATCTAAAAGTCAAATAATTTGATGATGAGAAATCGATTGATAGGAGGTTGATCGAAATATTTACCTCCGAAGAATTAATGATTTAGTTTGATTCTGATGTGAGATGAAATAAAAATTATGAAAAAGCGCAGAAGTATCAATGTTTTGCTGACAAAAATTGAGAATGAAGCTAGGTGAAACTTAAAAAGAGAAATACATTTTCTAATTAGAATTAAAAAGGTAAAGAGATCAACAAAAGGCAAAATGTATCACTAAATCTATCAAACTTTTTTAAATTTTTGCTATTTTATTTTTATACTTTTATTTTGTAATATTAAGCTCTTAAATTTTTATTTTTTTATTCATTAAGTTTTTAATAAATGAAAATTATAATTGAACAATGCTGTCTATTTTATGCACTTTTTTTTATTTACACCTTAACTTCAATTTAATATGTCGTAATTAATATTTTTGTTAATTTGAGGTTGAAGTATCAATTAAGAATGTTGGTCAACTTAAAATTAACAAAAAATTTGCAATGTCACATCATATTAAGGTTCGGATGCAGATATTAAAGGCGTGTTAAATGGAACGTATAGTTTGAGGTACATGCAATAAAGTTGTAGGTTTTTAATTTTTTAAATTCAAAAATTATTTTTAATTTTTTATTATCTATTTTTCAGAAAACTATTTTATATATTTAAAAAATGTATCATATTTTTTAATAATTATATATGTATATTATAATGTTTATAGTATTTAATAATATATATCATATATTATATATATTATACCAATTACTATTATTGGATAGACAAAACTTTAGCATCATTTGATAAAAATAATGGCGGCGGCAACGACAACATGATGGAGATGACGGTGACAGCAATGAAAATGGTGGTGGCAATAAAGATGAAAACAAAAACTTTAAAATCAAAGAATTGACGTTTACTTAATAATGTAAAATCAGTTTATTTTAGCTCGAAAAAAACGAAAATATATTAATTTTGCTAAACAAGTTTTGTTTATTTTTTCAAGAAAAAATAAAAACAATGGAAACAAAATGTTAACGAGTGCACTCTTAATTTCACATTTTCCATCAATTGAGAATTTAATGTTTAAAAAATAAAAATTTAAAGGTTTAATATTGTAAAATAAGAGTATAAAATTTATTAATAGTAAGAATTTATAAAGTTCAACAATTTGATGATATATTTAAAAAAAATTGAAATTGTAAATTTAAAAAAAATATTTATTTTTGAAATGGAGGAAAAAAAACAATAAATGGCATTTGTGTGAAAGAAAGAAATGTTCTCAAAATAGGCCGCCATCTTTAGTTATAAGTATATTTGAAAATTAGCTATATTTAATTGAGTTGTTGTGCTATCATAAATAAATAATATTAATGGTTCAATATATTAGTGGGTGTAAAATATTTAAAATTTTGAAAACCTTTTTTAATAAACTTTCACTGTATTTCATATAAATTAAAAATTGGCATAATATATTTTTGGGTGTATCAATTTTTGAAATTTTTTACATTGCATCACTTTAAAACAATATTCCTGATTGAGTTTCTATACTTTTTTTTTGGTAAAAGAAGGTGAGCATAGCTCACAGAAATACAATACTAACAAAAATTAAAAAAACCCCAATTGAATCATGATAAAGCCAATTATCCATCACGTAAGGAGGCGAATGTAAGACATATATAATAGCCCAATGGAAACCCATAAGCAAGATGAGCAAGAAAATCTGTTGCAAAATTGGCTTCTTAATGAATGTGGTGAAAGGAGACAGCAAGGAAGTCCTTCGAGAAGTGGCGAATAAGGTTGATAAAAGAGATGTAGGATGGGTTTACAGAGTATTTTACCACAAATCATATCCACAACCACTTTGTTGTTGCATTCAACTACCACATTGTTAAACCCTACCTCCTTAACCCTTTGAAGACCATAAAACACACCCCATATTTCAACCAGAAGAATGGGGTAGACCCCAAGGTTAACAACATAATTGGTACACCAATTTCCCTAATGGTTTCTCAAAAGACCACTACAAGTTGCAGTACCACCTATAGAAACTGAAGCATTAGAATTGGGCTTAAGAAAATTTGAAAAAGGATGAGTCCAAACAACACAAGTGGGTTCAGTAATCTTATTACCTGCCATTTCCATCCGATATAAGGCATCCTGGTTGGAATTAGCAAAATTAGCCACATATCTAACTAAAAGAAAAAAGGGTCTATAGATAATTCTTAAAGATAGAGCTAGTTTTATTTTTCCAAATGTGCCAGCAGTAACCTATGGCAAAACTCCATATTATACCTCATTCAGTTTCTCAAATCTTTAGCCTTCATAAAAAGATGAGTGGAATCTGCATAAAGAATTAAACTCTAGAATTATACAACAGCAAAGCACTCATGTAAGACATGCAAACCATCCTCTCCTATGTTTCCACATATGGAACAATTATCAGAATTAGAAAAATGCCTTCTCCTCCTTTCTGAATTATTCATAAGACTATTAAAAGCAAGCCAGAGAAAAGTCTTGATATATTTAGTTACTTTGAGTTTCCAAATTTGATCACAAACTCAAGGAAGTGTAGGTTAATCTAATAGTAAAGTCTATAGAGGAAGAAATATCACAAAAAATCAAGTCCTTGTCTGCTCGAGAAGAGGGGGGATGGATATTTGCAATTTTAAGGAGAGTATTATGTGAGAAAAAATCTTAAAAAAGGTTATAAATCCAGCCTCAATAATCATCCGTAAAGTGGGCAAAGGGTTTTGTCAATCAAGTCCTCAAGGATAGGCATTAAAGCTAGATGAAACCAGGAGGAGTTAAGCCTAGAAACCAATCTATCAAACCAAAAATTGATTTATAAACCATTACCTATTCACCAGATAGCATGATTAGTTACTTTCCTCCCATATGTGTATGTTCCCCTTGAAAGAGGTGTACTATTGCATTGAGCAATTGGCCATGCACTTGAATTAATCTTAAATTAATACTTGGCTGATAGAACACTAACCCACAAATGTTACGATTGAGTGAGCAATTTCCAAGAAAGTTTTAAAATAAAAGCTGCATTAAGAATAGAGGAATCCTTAAATTCTAAACCTTCACTATACTTGGGTTGGGTAATTTTACTCTAATGGATTAAAGCTAACTTGTAATAGTCATCCGTTCCACCCCATACAAAGCGATGTGAGATTTTATCAAAATCAGTACATAAAGTTATAGGAATCATAGAGGCTTGCAAGATATAAGTAGGCATAGAAAACAACATAAATTTAGCTAAAGTAATCCGCCCTGCAACAGAAATTTAAAAAGAGTTCCAATTGGCTATTTTACTTTTCATATGGTCAAGAATATAGCTATAATAATTCTTAGAAACTCTAAAATGAAGAAGAGGCATCCTAAGATATTTACCTAGATCATAAACTTCTTTGAATCCAAAACTGCAGTGAAGCTCCCTTCAAATATGAGAATTAAAATTCTTGAAAAAACAGACATTGGTTTTTTAGGCACTGACTTTTTGCCATAACTTTTGGAAAAATGATTAAGGATAGTATTGATAGTATGAACCTACAAAATGTAAGCTCTGGCAAAGAGAATAAGGTCATTAGCAAAAAATAGGTGACTAAGAGAAGGACCACCTTTATTTAACTGGATGGGTAGCCATTACTGATCGCTTTAAAAATACCATGACTCAATCTCTCCATGCAGAGCATAAAGAGATAGGGAGAGAGAGGGCAGCCTTATCTTAACCCATAACTAAAAATGAATGAGTCAGAAAGGTCTCCATTCCATAGCAACTGCATGGAACTAGAAGTTACACATACCATAATAACCACAATAAGAATAGTGGGAAGCCCAACATTCAATAGAGTATCTCTGAGTAAAGCCCAACTGATATGATCATAAGCCTTCTCCAAATCTAACTTGATAGCCATAAAATCCATTCTCCCCATCTTAGGTCTCATAGTATGAATAACTATTTGAGCAATAATTATATTTTCTATGATATGTCATCCTAGAACAAAGCTAGTTTGAGTAGGCCCAACCAAATAAGGGATAAGCATTTTTAATATGTGGGCAATGGTCTTTGTAATAATTTTGTAAAGCACAATACACAAAGAAACGAGAAGGAATTGTGAAATAGTAGTGGGTACTTCAACCTTCGGGATTGGATAAATAAGAGTTTTATTCATGTATGGATCCATCTGTCCACCATGCAAAATATGTTTAACCTCATATAGAATACGTTTAACCTTATTATAAACACCAGAGCCTACCACATGCCACTAAGATTGAAAGAATACGCATGGATTCCATCATTACCATGATTTTCCAAGGCTTCAGGTCAAACAACGCTCTTCACATATCCCCATTAGAATAGTCTTTGTCAAGATCTGCTAGTTTATTTCCAAGAAAAAGAAGCTAGCCTCTAAGATGGTAAAGAGGGCGATTATTGCAATCATTAGCATAAAGGTTAGTGAAGAACCCGATAGCTATAAAATGGAAAAGGTCAGGATCATTCTTCCAAATCCCATCATCATCCTGTAAGTACTTAATCTTATTTCTTTTCCTCATCCGCACTGCTCTTTGATGGAAAAAAGGAAGTATTCTTATCCCCTCACAAAATCCACTTACTTCTATATTGTTGAAACCAAAGAACCTCTTAATGACAGAGGATTTGATCAAGCTCATATTTAAGCTTAAATTCCATATTTTCAAGAAAAGGGAACCGTCTATGCATGAGAGCACATTGGATACTAGAAATGTGAGCTAGGAGGATTTTTTTATAAAAAATATTGCCAAAATAGTGTAGTTCCAATGTTGCAACTTCTTAACAAAAGCATTCATCAAGTTTATAAGGCTATTCTCAACTTTTTAGTTACTCCGAACAAAATTCTGGAACTTAGAGTGAGTGAGCCAAGCTTGAAGAAATCTGAAGGGCTAAGCACCTTTGGGGGTTTAGTAGCTGTTAAATCTCAATAAAAGGGATCTTTGGTCTAAAGATAATCTAAAAAGATGCATAATAGTACCTTCTAAAAATTGAACATGCCAGGAATTATTGCAGATTCCATGGTCAAACTTTCATGTAGGCTATCCTTTTTCCAAGTAAAGTTTGGATCCCCATGCCTAATGTCAATAAGGTTGGAAGAGTTAAACCAATCCAAAATGGGTTTGCAAATCTCAATCCTATTAGGAGACTTACCCTTTCTTTCATTGGCATATAGAAGGGAATTAAAATGCCCTATGAGAATCTATGGATTAGCAGTACACAAATTAGTTCTCTGAAGTAAGGGCCAAGCTTACCACAAATGAAAGCAGCCGAATGAGTATAGATGGCAGTGAAAAGGAAAGATATTTATCATTAGCACTAATTTAAAGATGAACAAATTATTGGTTGTTAATAAAAATATCAACACACCAATCTTCTTGCCATAAAATCCAAATAGTCCCTCTGAACCCAGTAGCCTCAACTCTATAGGAACAGGGAAAACCAATCTTAGAAATACATTTATCAGTAAGCAAACCACTAATTTGAGGCTCAAGGAGGACAATCAGCTTCAGTTTATAAATCTGAATAAAGCATTTAAGATGATGCAAAAAGGAAGGGCTCTTAGCACCTTGACAATTTGAAGAAAGAATAGATATGAGAAAAGTAAGAGAGGAAGTCACCAACAAGAAGAAATCAATCTTCAACCAAATAAGGGTCAAGATTCCCTCATTATCGGAGAAATCTCCATTTTCCTCAATGGAAGCATCATTAATTTTCCTTAAGCCATTTTGGTTAAGAATCATAAGATCCTGAACTACAATTGCTTTGAAAAGCTCTAAATCAGAGGGTCTGCTATCAAACTGCCCCAAGTTATAAGTTACACTAGGAACTATCAATGCTAGAAAGGAATTTTTCACTCTTATTTTTCTAATTATAGAGTGATGCTTAGAATTTAGGGTCGAGGGGAGAGTCACTATGTTATCTTCATATTGGAATATGCTTTTAAATTCGAAGAAATCCCCAAGAACTATTTTGGATTTACTAGCAATAGGCTCTTTTGAATTTTGAAGTTGGCTAAGTGTAGAGCTAAACTTTTTCATACCTCCTCTCCTATATGAAGCCAAGTTCCTGGTCCCATGTGAGTTAAGATTCCGAAACTTATCTGTGCTTTGACTATTATTCAAAATATGATCCTTAATAGAAAGATTTTCCTTTTCAACGAAAAAATCTCCTAACTTATCTCCATTATCCTTATCAAGAATGGCAAATCTAGAACCTTACCCTTTGTTGCCAGAGTTTTTCCCTGAGTTAGCGGTAGAGTTTTTGACATTCCTTTTCCATTTTCCACCTCCATCTAAGCACGAAAATGCCTAGAATTTTCAGCTGAAACTTCCTTCGATGAGACATTGTGATCTTCCCTATGAGAGTGCCCAATTTTTCTATAAGGGCAATGAGTATCAAAGTGCCCAAACCTATCACAATGGAAGCAAATCTCTGGTAAATTCTCATATTCAACATTTTGGATTTCATCATCAATTTGAATCATTGAGATAAGGGGTTGACATAAGTTAATAAATATGGCCACATAAGCAAAACGTCTTCTATGTATTTCACTAGTGGTGTAGTCAATTTTAGCTACAAGACCGATTGCTTCAACAATGGCAGTTAAGATGTTACAAGTGTAATACTATAATGGCATTTCGGGTAGAAGAATCTAAACAGTGGTATTATCTATTGTTCCATTAGAGACTCAGAATCTAAGACTCCATTTTTGCACTAATATATAGGTAAGCTTCATTCACCATCCAAAGGGGAATAGTAAACACTCTGAATCTAGGACTCCATTTTTGCAGCAATAAGTAAGCTCCATTTAAGCTACATCCACCACCTAAAGGCCCTCTTACAGAGTTTGTATTTATACTCATTAGACAACTGCCCCAAGAAGAATTCTTTATCGATGTTTAAAATATTTGCATCAGTAAGTTTCCAGATAGCCTATAATCTTGAGTTTAGAGCCTTGTAGCCAATTGTTCTCCTCAGTAAGCTAGAGACTACTGCCTTACCAAGAGTAGTTGATAGTTTATTTCTTAGACCATCTGAAAAGTGCACAATAGGGAAGGATCTAGATCTATTAATATTAACATCTTGCTCATCTAGATTCATCTCTATTGAGTCAAAGGCCTCCTTTATCGAAGATTCCATAATAACCCCATTAACAATATTATCTCTATAAGCAAAAGGCATGAAAGTTTCGATCTTCGCTTTACTTTCTTCATAGCCGTATCAACATCTGAAGGAACAGAGGGGCACTTATTGCCAGAGAGTTCCATTTACTTCTTATTTGCTTTATTTTTTCTATATTTGAGTTTTTATACTTCAATATGAGGCAAAACTAAAGGTAAGCATGGACTAATTAGCCGGTTCATAAGTAAAAAAATTAATTAGTCCATTAATATTGATTTTTTAAAAGCACTAATCATTAAATAGTCTATTACATTTGGTTCATCAGTCTATCGGTTTTAATTTTTTTAGTTTCATTAATCAATATTTTTCGATTAACTATTAAAATTTATAACATAAAATTATAAAAAATAGACAAAATTCAATTCAATTTCAAATGTGTAAAGTAATTAAAAAATTACAAAATAAATATAATTTACTAGCCAAATTTCATGTTCAACAAATTAACAGCTAATATTATTAAATAGATTTGATATTTGTTGAAATTAACATATTTGATTTTAAGTCATATAAAAGTTTAGGTAATATTAAATGTTAAAACATAAACTCTAATATATATATATATATATATATATATATATATATATATATATATATATATATATATATATATATATATATATATATATATATATATATATGCTGTTAAGTAAAATATGAATATCAATATATGATTAAAAAATAACATATATAAAAGTTGATCGGTTATCACATATAAATATTACTATATAATTAAAAACATTGATATAATATAAATTTACTTTAAAGTATTATATAAATTTTATAAAAAAATTAAGATATAAAAATAATAATAAATATATAATTTAAAATATTATTTTATGTAAATTTTGGAGAGAAATACAAAAAAGAATAAGATATATATATATATATATATATATATATATATATATATATATATATATTAACCATGCATTATCGATTAACTGTTATCCAAAAATCGAAATTATAATTAAAAATTAAAAATTAAATTTTTAATCGAATCTACCGGATCAATTAATTTAAAAAATTGATTTATTTTCAAACTAATTTTATGATTAAACATATTTTTATTTTCTTTGCTCATCCCTAGGGGTGAGCAAAAACCGAACAAAATCGAAAAATCGAACCGAACCAATCGATTTTTTTAATTTTGTTCGATTTTTCGATTCGGTTTTCGGTTTTTAATTTTGAGAAATTTTGATTTTTCGGTTTGATTCGGTTTTTAAAGGAAAAAACCGCATAGAAATCGAACCGAACCGAAATTTATATAATTATATAATTTTTTTGATTTTTTTATTAAATAATTATTTTATACATATAAATTATTTTATTTTTAGTTGTAAATTATATGAGTACATTTATCAATTATTAATATCTATTTTTTAGGTGATAATTTAGAATTTTGACGATTAAATTGAAAATAGATTAAATAAAAAAAAATTTTTAATGGTTTTGTTGTATTATTTATTATATATTTTGAGATTATTTCTCTAATTTGAACTTTTATTTGTACAATTTAGATGTTTTTACTTTAGTATATTATAATTTATAATTTTTTATAATTTTTAAACACAATATTTTTTATTTTTTAAAAAATAATTTTAAATTTCGATTTTTCGATTAACCAAACCGATCTAAAATTTCGATTCGATTTAAATTCGATTATTCTAAAATATCAGTTCGGTTAATAAAAATAAAGAAACTTCAATTTTCAATTATTTCGATTTGATTCGATTATTGAACCGAACCGATCGTCGCTCACCCCTACTCATCCCTGAGTAAAACGTTATTTTTCATTAACGATCCATTAACGCGCACATTTCAGTTGCCGTTAAAGGTACATCTGGTCAATTGGGGTATAATCTATTGTGAGTATAAAAAGTGCGCAAATCTTGATTAATTGTTGAATCAAAAAGTGGATCTTAATCCAATGGTCTAGATTAGCACGCACAACATACATCGCTGCATCGAATTAATTATCCATGGGTTAAGATTTGGTGCAGTAATAATACACACAATGCACACAAATTTGAACCATTGGATATATTTTAATTTGATTTAACAGTTACAATTTGTGTTCACAATATATATGACCGCACCTGATCATTCCTCTTTTCTTTGTCTCCTGCGACTCCTATGCATTTCACTATTGACAACCACTGAAATTCTTCGATTTATCCGCTTTCGATCACTGTTTGTTAGCCCACCATCACCACAATCCGTTTGCATGCCCACCATCATCTTCGGGATCTTCCTCCCGCTTTTTCTTCCTTCTTTTTTTCACACTTTCTCTATCCGAAATGAACTTTCAAACTCATTTTCTAGCAAAATCAATAGGCTTTCAGGCAAGTGGTGGGAGCTGCCGTACTTCTAGCGACGATAGCTTTCCTCTAATGTGCTTGAATTCATTTGCGGTGAATTTTTGGTGACCGACAATGGCAGCTCCAACATCTGCAACCAAACATGCCGTTTAACGAAGTTTGAAATGCACACTCTAATGTGCAGTCAAAGAAGAATTTTGTACTATCTCAATTAAACCTATAAGGTTTGGAAAAGTTTTTTTTTTTTTTAAAGGATTTAACATAAAAGAATTTAATAGTTTGAGGACCCAAAAATAAATTTTTCCTTAAAAATTTAACTGTAAACAACATTTACCTAGTCTCATATGCGCGTAGTTTCCTCGATCTCCATGCATTTAAGCTAGCTGAATTTGAGCTAATTACATTTTCGGCAAAATGCATTCCTAAGTTTCTGAATTTTTAATATTTTATACATTAGATGATTATATATATATATATATATATATATATATATACACACACTTTAATATGAAGTAACGTGCAATATCTCATAAATGGCACGTTAGCATGTACATTTCAATCATCATTGATAGCACATCATACTGATAAAATTATTTTTTGATTATATTTCTAAATTTCTAAAATTTTATATATTAAATTTCTGAATTTTTATAACTTTTCACACCAAATCTTTTTATTAAAAAACTAAAATTTTTAACTACGATTTAAATATATGTGCATTGGTTCCGAATTCTCTTCTTTCTAGATTTTACAAATCTAAATATTTTTCCAATGAAAATTTTTTGTATGTTGCTTTAGGTAACAATCCAAGTTTTACATGGAGAAAAATTTTCTGGCTAGAGATGGTATTAAAAATGGTTGTCGCAAGGGGATTGGTTCGAGTCATTCTATTAATATATGGATTGATCTGTAGCTTCCCAAGAGGGAGAGTCCATATGTTTCAAGTCCTTTGATTGATGAGTTTAATGATCTGAATGTTTCAATGGGGAACAAATTTGAAATTCTAATTTGATTTATGGTCTCTTTAATCCTTGTCAAGCTGAGTTTATTTGTAGTATTCCTTTAGGGAGGATGGGAGGGTATGATTTTTGGGTCTAAAATTTCTCGAGGAATGGTGTTTACTCGGTTAAATCAACTTATTTTGCATTGTTTAGTGGCACTCAAAGGAGGATTTCTAATGTGTGTGAAGGGTTATGGAGTTTTTTGTGGAAGCAACTGCTTCCTCTTAAGATCAAGAATTTTTGTGGCAGGTTCTAAATGACTTTATTTCTACTAAGAGATTGAAGGAAAAAGGTGTGGGTCTTGATCCTAGATGCTTGAGATGTGGTTTGGATGAGGATTTATTGCATATTTTTTATCACTATTCTTTTCCTGCTCAAATCTAGAGTATTTGGCAGTTAAATGTCCTTCCCTCTGCATATTGTATGGCTAATTGGCTAGCTTTGGTGATCGAGAGATTACTAGAGGGGAGGGTTCTGGAGTTGTGTCCTTGTTTGGAAGATATGGGGGAAAAGGAACAAGTTAATGTGGAATGGTGGATGGATGTGTGCAGAAAAGTTGATTGACTTAGCATTAGGTTTTTACAGTTCGTGTAAGGATCCAACTTAGGCCCTAGTAGAATTCAAAGGCATTAACATGTTATTAATGTCTAATCAAGTTTAAATAGAAGAATTAAAATAAGTTAATATCTAGTGGATTAAAGGTTTAATGTGAAAAAGGGTAACAAAGTCGTTTAACGTTATGGTGTATAGGGGTGCAATTGAAAGAAAAATATAGTTGAATGGTCAATTTTTATATAATTATAAGTATTGGGCTAAATGTAACAATAGAATAGTCATTTGGGGTTCAATTAAAAGAGGATAATACCTTTAGGGTTAAAATTTAAAGAAAGATTTGAGATGGGACAAATTTGAAAATGAAGGAAGAAAGAGGGAGTCATTGGAAACTTTCATTCTCTACACACATTTTTAGAGCATACATGAAGGAGAGAGAAAAAAGTGGAAAATATGGGATTTAAATGGTGGCTTGGCCGGCCACACTAAAGGAAGACATTTTAGATTTTCTTACTTCTCTCTTTCTCTAAGATTTACTTCATATCTCTCCCTAAAAATTTCTAAAAGACTTTTCCTTCCATTTCTCTTGAATAACCGGCCCTACACCCCAAGAATACTCCTTTATTTTCATTAAGATCATGTGAGAAAGCTTGATCAATGGTGTCTTCAAGGAGAGAAGCCGGCAAGTTAGTAAAAGGAGAAGAATAATAGATATAGAGAGGAAAAGAGAGTTTTGATGAAAGATTAAAGTTTACATCCAGGTTTGGGAACTTTTCTCACATTACATATATATGGTCGTGATATATGAATATGTGGATTTAATGTGTAAAGGATACATCTTTGAATGGTATTATGACTAATAATGATGAGGGATTATTCTATGCATGTGTTCAATTTGATGTGATTAAAGATAGAAATGTTGAAATAGAAGAAGAGTAGTTCATTAAACCTTTTGCATGGGTTGTTTAAGATTTAAGGGTATTTAAACAAGATGAATTAAGGCTAAAAGACTTACATAATGTAAAAGATTCATAAGAGGAAGAAAATATATAAAATGAAGTGCAAAAAATTGATAGCTTTTCATGCTAAGTACGATGCTCTATTTTATAGTAAACATTGGATTTAATTCTAGTATTAAGTTGAAGTTGAGTTTTAAGGTGTTAAAAAGTGAGGAAACAATATAGATTTTAAAGGTATATTACTGGAAAATAAAGAACATCAAGTTTGAATTGACATACAAACCTATTACAAAATTCTGGGTTTTGGTTCACTTAACCTATTAGTACCTTTTTGACAATAACTAGATTTTTAGAGCACAAAATTAAATAATTCAAGTTGGGTAAGAAACTAGACTTTCAGATCTAGATTTCATATGAAGAAACCGGATTCAAAAACTATTTCTCAGTGGATCATAATTTAGATTGAAAATTGAAACAGTCTGCTACTGTGTCACTAGGAGCAGACCTCAATGTTTTATGAATATCTTGGAATATAGAGATCATATTGAGATTATTTTTAATGTTTCAAAAATAGGAAACATAGAGAAAAAAAGTTTGTAGAAGACAACTTTTGCTAAAAATGTCATTTTCCAGGTTTAAAGTAATGTACAAGTTGGTCCCAGAAAAACTGTTTGCAGATTTTTGTAGGGCAGAATGGTGCACTCTACTAAGACCATTTGGTCTCAGCCGAATGGATCATTCTATACCATTTTGCACCACTGCACTTGACTGATACCAATTAAGCCATATCCCTCTCTTATTTTGCTTTATACATGATATTTCAATGCTAAAATGTTACCTTTGAATATTCATATGATTTTAGAGTAGTTTAACCAAGAAAACGAAAGCTTATCATGCTAAAGGATCACATGTAAATATGATGGATGCCTTATGTATATAAAAATCAATATCAATAAATCTAAAGTCAATTTACCTATTAGAATGACTTATCTATATGAACATAGATGATTAATTGAAATAGTAAAATTATGCATAAACGTTTATACCATCATACACGAACATGTGATGATTTATTTTTAAATATGAAGAATACATGGGAAATGGTTATAGAGAATGGTAAAGGTTTACATTTATGATATGATTACACGCATATATGATATGTTAAGAAGGGAGAAAAGGGATGTTAGTACTATAATGAAAATGTAAAGGTGTTTATGAAACCAAAATTGACATGAATGTATGGCTAGTATATGGAAAAATGTGGGTATCCAACTATGATTGTTATTTGAAATGATACAGAAATGCCAAAAAACTTATGCCTTGTGAAAGCCATATTATGATTATATAATGATACCAGAATACATGTTTATAAATATTGTATGATCATGAAATTGCTTGTCTAAAAATGAGTATATGTATTTACATGCATCTTAATATGCATACCAACATATGAATGATTAGAAATGCATATGAAAAATGATAAGATGCATGTTCAATGTCCTCACATAATTAAAGTTGCAATTAAATAGCCTATGAGGATGATAGTAAAGTGTATGTGTGCATACGTGAACATTCATCATGAATTAAATGGTAGTAATTGTATAGTATACTTCAAAGTCAATGATGCTACAATCATGTGCACACATATCGTATGATTAAAGTATAAGTGACAAGTATCATCATCATACATATGTGAAAAGTTACATGCCTTGAATAAAATATAGGTAAAGGGTTGTAATACTCAATAGTGTGCATGATGACATACCTATAGAAAAGCATACATGAACAAGTAAAGTATATATGCTCATAGATGTACATGAATATATGTTATGGAAAAGTTATACATGAGCAGGTACATGATTATGGACAAATGCAAGTGGAATAATATAAGCACAAGCCTGATATACGAAATGAATTTGAACACAATATTGCCTGTAAATAGAGTTCAGTTATGGATAAATATGCGCCTATAGGGATAATTGCAGCTGCCACCATTTGGTCCGATTGGGTTTAGAGTACAGTTGATCCCGTTTGGATCATGAAAAACCTAGTTTGGATTGTTGGCCAACCCCATTTGGGTTTACTTGATCAGTTTAGAGTACAATTCGACCTCGTTTGGATCTACCGATTCGATATCTTTGGATATCCACCATTTTGATACCTAAGGTTATTTACCATTCCCGTTATCCACTCTTAGAACTTAAGCAGACTATCTAATATGGTTAAAGTAATTGAGCTAAAAGCACGTATGTGATGGAATATGACATGGTATGATAATCATGATAGCACAGCGGAAAAACAAAAATTTTATCATACATACCATACATATCCAAAGATAGGAACGAAAACATGCAATTTTAGGGTTTTGAAACTTACAATAGATGATGCCTTTTATTCTTTGATTTTGTGATGTCCAGCAACCAAGATGCCTTTATCCACCTTAGTTCTCGATCACCAATGCCAAGGAACAGCCTTTTGCGCCACTCCCTCTATTCTCACACACACAATTACACCGTCGGCTTAAAAACGAGATTGCTAGATCTCTTTTTCGGTATTGTGTAAGGGTTATAGTTTGAAGCTACAAAACTTGATTTTGTACTTCTTTAGATTGCTATTACTGCTCAATAACACAAGAGAATGAGGAACAATCCTTTCTCCTTGTGAAAAATTGAACAAAAGAATTAAGAGAGAGAGAGTCACTATTCACGAGTTACTATTCATGCCACAAAAAAATTAGGTTTAGGGTTTTATTTCTTTTAATATATATGCTTATCCTTTGGCAAGTCATTAATCTGAATTCAACTATCCTAAGATAATTAATTCAAACTCTATCACTTCCTAAAGATAAGTAATATATTTTGAATTAAACTCCTTTGAATTTAAATTCAAATTTGAAATAAAACATAAGACATTTAAATAAATGAAATCACTTAATTAAATATATAAGCGATTTAATTTAATTTAAATTCCTTTAGGCTTTAATATTCAATTAACTTAATTAACACAAGATAATTAATTAATTGAAATTAAACCTTATGGGCTGAATTTCTCTCTCTCATGGACCAAAGCCCAATAGCAATATTATAACCCATTACATACATTAATTTGACTTTAATTAAAAGCCCAAATTAATGTCCAATACTTAATTTAAATATTTTAAGCCCAATACTTTGTGTGCGATCCTATAGGTCCATTTAATGTTGGCAATGAATTAATAAATTAATTCAAAGGCTATATATATTCTCTAGTAAGATATTATAGCATTCCAAATTAAATGAAAATGCATATGGCATTTGGTGACCTAATGCAATTTCGCATAGTCCCTTACCCATAAATATCAGA
Source organism: Excoecaria agallocha (assembly GCA_037975025.1). Classification (NCBI taxonomy): domain Eukaryota; kingdom Viridiplantae; phylum Streptophyta; class Magnoliopsida; order Malpighiales; family Euphorbiaceae; genus Excoecaria; species Excoecaria agallocha. Next base: position 23,958,622 of record CM075822.1, read on the forward strand.
ATTAATATAAGGCATGGAACTAGTCATCCTTATATACATTAATTCATTTCTTGATATTCCAGTGACACTGAACTCTCAGATAAATAATGATTACTCATTATTTCATCTCGGTATGGCCATACACTTCTCAGTTCACTGATCAAGTGGCCGGTGATATTTTTCTCTCTTATCGAGAGGGGTAATCCATTCACTTCTCTCATGCTCTCTAACATGAATCAGTGCATACCCAATCATACCCGTACTTGTCACTCTGTTACGAGCACGTTAGGTGTATGTCAAAGTACACAGTAATTCATAAAGAGTTTCATAGAGATTTCTGGTCTAAGAACTCCGATACAAAACTTGCATATGAGAAACACTTATGACTTGTACCATGTAGTGTTCTCATGAGCGGATCGAATCCAGATACCATGTTCTTTAACATGTATCTATGATCTCTGATTGACACTCTTGTCCTAATGATCCGTAAGACAAAACTCATAAGATCAGAGAGAGCATACTAGTCTTAATTCATTTGTTATTCCCATAACAATGACTGACTAGGGATATTTAGAATGATGTCTCATTTGTTTCAAGGTCTTACAATCCATGTGCCTCACACATGATAACTTAAACCGAAACGACATTCTTGGATAGTTTTATCAATTGATATGCACAGGAATACAAAAGATAAAACTAATGCCTCATTTTATTAATTTCAAGTGTTTCGTTACAATGCATTGGGGCTAGGGCTTACACTAACAATCTCCCACTAGCACTAGTCCCAATTGGGCATAGCCCTAAGACCGAACGCTCTCAAATGAGCTTCGTGCAGATTTGGACGTAACTGTTTCGTCAAAGGATCTGCTACATTGTCTTCACTTGATATCTTGCTAACCTTGACGTCCCCACGATCAATGATTTCTCTGATCAAGTGGTACCTTCTGAGTATGTGTTTGGATTTTTGGTGTGACCGGGGCTCCTGGGCCTGTGCAATGGCCCCGTTATTGTCACAAAAAATTTCTAATAGATCTAGGACGCTTGGGACCACTCCTAATCCATTAATGAAATTTTTAATCCAAACAGCCTCTTTTGCAGCCTCACTTGCTGCAATATACTCAGATTCTGTAGTTGAGTCGGCAACGATTTCTTGCTTCGAGCTTCTCCAGCTGACAGCACCACCGTTCAAAATAAAAACAAACCCAGATTGCGATCTAGAATCCTGAGTGCTAGTCTGAAAAGCAGCATCGGCATAACCTTGTATGACGAGCTCTTCTTGACCACCATACACCAAGAAGTGATCCTTAGTCCTTCGTAGGTACTTCAGGATCCCTTTTACAGCAGACCAGTGCTTCTCACCAGGGTCTTGCTGAAACCTACTGGTTATACTCAGTGCATGAGCAACATCCAACCTAGTACATAACATAGCGTACATGATAGATCCAATAGCAGATGCATATGGGATTCTACTCATGTTGTCCCTTTCCTCTTTGGTTTTAGGGCACTGTTCTTTAGTCAAAGGAACTCCCAAAGCCAAAGGTATGTATCCTTTCTTTGAGTCTCCCATACTAAAACGCTTTAGTACTTTGTCTATGTACTTTTCTTGACTTAGTCCCAAAAGCCGATTCGATCTATCTCTATAGATTCGAATACCAGGTATTGTCTCGGCTTCACCTAAGTCTTTCATTGAGAAACATTTTTCCAACCATTGCTTAACCTTTTGCAATGTTGGAATATCATTCCCAATGAGAAGGATGTCGTCCACATATAGGACCAGAAACACTACTATGCTCCCACTAACCTTCTTGTACACACAAGGCTCATCTTCGTTCTTGATGAAGTCAAATTCTTTGACTGCCTCATCAAAGCGAAGATTCCAACTTCGGGATGCTTGCTTTAATCCATAAATGGATTTTTGAAGCTTGCATACCTTCTTAGGATGCTTGGGATTGACAAAACCTTCAGGCTGTGTCATATACACATCCTCAAGTAAATTTCCGTTAAGGAAAGCAGTTTTGACATCCATTTGCCATATCTCATAATCATGATATGCAGCTATGGCAAGCAAGATCCTAATGGACTTGAGCATGACTACAGGCGAAAAGGTCTCGTCATAGTCTATACCATGAGTTTGTCGAAAACCTTTTGCTACTAGTCTACCTTTGTAGGTCTTATCAGCTTTTAGTTTGAATAACCACTTGCATTCAATTACCTTAGCACCTTCTGGTGGATCAACCAAGGTCCAAACCTGGTTATCGTACATTGATTGCATCTCGGATTTCATGGCTTCAAGCCAATTATCCGAGTCTGGGCTTTCAATAGCTTCTCGGTAGGTAGTAGGATCCTCACGATCTACTAACTCAATGGTGTCACTGTCAGTGATTAGAAATCCATATCTCTCAATCTCCTGACGTACCCTACCGGACCTTCTAGGTTCTTGTGTAATGGGTTCTTGTTCCACAACTGGTTGTGAACTTGATCCCATTTCCAAACCAACCTCTATAGGAGTTTGTGGTGCTTGAATTTCTCCAAGTTCTACTTTACTCCCACTGTTTTTCTTGAGAAGGAACTCCTTTTCCAAGAAAATAGCCTTGCGAGCAACAAATACTTTGTTCTCGGCTTGTGAGTAAAAGTAGTATCCCTTTGTTTCTTTAGGATAACCCACAAACAAGCAGACAGTGGATTTGGACTCTAGTTTTTCAGATGTTAATTTCTTAACATGTGCTTCACAGCCCCAAATCCTGAGAAAAGACATATTGGGTTCTTTCCCAGTCCATACCTCGTATGGTGTCTTCTCAACTGCTTTAGTTGGAGTACGGTTCAATAGAAACGCAGCAGTTTCTAATGCATAACCCCAAAAAGAGATAGGAAGATTAGCTTGACTCATCATAGATCGAACCATGTCCAACAGAGTTCGATTTCTCCTTTCGGACACACCATTCCATTGAGGTGTTCCAGGAGGAGTGAGTTGTGAAATAATACCACACTCCTTTAGATGACTGTCAAACTCTTGGCTTAAGTATTCGCCACCTCGATCTGATCGAATGGCTTTTATACTTTTGCCAAGTTGGTTTTCTACTTCATTCTTAAACTCTTTGAATTTCTCAAAAGTTTCAGACTTGTACTTCATCAGATAGACATAGCCATATCTACTGAAGTCATCTGTGAATGTCACGAAGTAGCTAAAACCACCTCTAGCATGTGTACTTAAAGGTCCACATACATCGGAATGTATTAGTTCCAATAAGCCATTAGTCCTCTCGCCATTTTTATTAAAAGGACTCTTTGTCATTTTTCCATGCAAACATGGCTCGCATGTATCATAAGACTCTAAGTCGAATGACCCAAGCACTCCAGTTTTGTGGAGTCTTGAAATGCGTTTTTCGTTTGCATGTCTTAAGCGACAATGCCAAAAGTAAGTAGGGTTCAATTCGTTTGATTTAACCCTCTTTGTATTAATGTTGTATATGGACTCTTTGTTTTGTAAATCAAGGATATAAAGGCCATTTTGCAACATGGCATTGCCATAAGAAATGCCTTGGCGACGAATATGAGCATTGCCATTTTTAATAACAAAATCAAATTCATCATTATCCAAACATGAAACTGAAATAATGTTTCTGCTCATAGCAGGCACATAATAACAATTATTCAAAACAATACAAAGTCCGGAAGGTAAAGTGAGGTGATAGTCGCCTATCTCCATGGCAGCAACTCGTGCTCCATTCCCCACACGGAGGTCCACTTCATTCTTCCCAAGTAACCGCCTATTTCTTAACCCCTGCACATTTGAACAAATGTGAGAACCACAACCGGTATCCAATACCCAAGTGGTAGAAATAGAAAGGTTAACTTCAACAACAAAAATACCAGAACTGGACGCCTTGGCTCCATTCTTCTTTTGTTCTTCCTTAAAGAGAGAGCAATTCTTCCTCCAATGCCCTATCTTGTTGCAATGGAAGCAAGTGCTCTCACTCTCTTTGAGTTTTGGCGCCTTGGGCTTGGATTGGGCCTGAGGTGCACTCCCACTTGACTTGGGTTTTGCCTTTCCCTTTCCCTTTCCCTTAGCTTGTCCCTTCTTAATTCCCTTTTGAACCATTAGTACGGGATTGGTCTTTCGAATGTTTTCTTCAGCATTCTTAAGCATCCCATGAAGCTCAATGACTGACTTGTTCATTGCATGCATGTTATAATTCATCACAAATGGATCATAAGCAGCAGGCAATGATCCTAAGATCAAGTCAGTGGCCAATTCCTTTGGCACTAGTACCTCAAGCTTCTCAAGAGTATCAAGATACCCTTTCATCTTGAGTACATGGGTACTAACAGGTGTACCCTCAGCCATCTTGCAAGAAATTAATGCCTTTGTTGTCACGAACCTCTCGTGACGAGCTTGCTCTTGGAACATCTCCTTGAGGTGCACCATGATCGCATAAGCCTCTTGGTCCATAAATTGCTTTTGCAATTCAGGCACCATAGTGGCCAGCATCAGACAGGTCACATCATTGGAGTCGCTCTTCTTGGTCTCAAAAGTTTCCTTTTGAACCGCAGAGGCGTTCCTTCCTGGTTCATCAGGCAAGGGTGCATCCAAAACATACGACTTCTTCTCTTGCTTAAGAACTATTCTTAAGTTTCGAGACCAGTCTATGAAATTGGTGCCATTCAATTTGTCCTTTTCAAAGACCGATCGCAATGAGAAATTGTTGTTTGAAGATGCCATTTTCAATCTACAATAAAATTTAGCAAGATTAAATGAGGTCTTATTAATGATCCCACAAACCGAATTAATATCCCTTTAAATAATTCGCGTTAGTGATTTAATGTGGGCCAAGATCCACTTTTCTCAACAACTTATTAGTCAAGCTGAGCTTGTACACCTAACAAGTTAAGTTACTTAGGTAGGAAAACTCCAATCATGTCTCGTACATGACTCTTGGATCAAATGGGCTAACATCTTAGGATGTTATAGCACAACCCATTTATTAGTTGCCTAGGTCCGGGCATCCCTTTCCATGATAAGTCCAACCTACATTCACAACCCATGCCTCACAAAGATAATCGGGCGCATCTAGGACTCCTAGTCTACGTGACCGATGATCGATGCCTTGACATGTTTCGAATTAGGAAGGCAACTTTGTGACTTACTATTTTTTAGGGATTCATTTTATTACGGCTTACATGGCATACGCTTTGTCATCCATACATAGCATGCATATATATATAATTGCATAAAGTAAAGCGTGACAAACATGGGCCCAAAAACTTACAACTAAGATTCTATACTATTACATAAGAATCTTCGAGTTGGGCTTCTCCACTCCGGTGGGCTTCGTCTTGATTTACAAAGTCTTCAAATAAATTCTATTCTAAGAAATAAATGAAACTTTTACAATAAAATATAATGGCTCGCAGGCCATATTTAATTACAAAAACCCAGGGCCCATGAATGCACCATGCATATCCATTCATCACACCAAACAAGCAAATAAATATACATAGCATTCATGGATCAAACAAAGTCCAATTTTAATTAGATTTAGCCAAGTCCATTAATGGAAATTGTGTACTTGAAGCTTTAAGAGATGACCCCGTGATGGGCCTGGGCCGAAGCCCAATGGACTAAATCCTCTTATTGAATAAGTTCTCTTAAAGGCCCAAAACACAAACTAGTTAGATTTGTGCTATAAATCAACTCTAGCATAATTTCCAATTTAGCCATTTTTAATTTTATGTCATACAGCCCATAAACATTAAAAATGCATATAATATGTGCTAACATGAATTAAAAATAAAATCATGAAGAACACATATATAGTACACGGCATTCATGCAAAAACAAACAAACAACAAAAACTAGTTGTTTAATGCTTATGTAATGCCATAAAATGCACAAACATTTAAATCAATTTTATGAGTCATTTAATAATCTAAATAATTCCATAAACATTGATTTAATATTCTGTACCATTTTAATCTAAATGTGTTTTTACCATTTTAATCAAAACATAACAAACAATGTTGATTAAACATGTAACAAACACAAACTAGACATAGTTTTAAGTGATTTTAAAATTAATCAATTAAATTGTCATGGACCAGAATTAAAACCAAATTTAAAACATGTCCAGACCTGATATTTAATCTTTAAAAATAACTTACAAACATCCCAAAAACGTTTTTACATTTAATTTTGAAAACTAGTTGTTAAAATAGCAATTTACATGCCAACTAGCACCTAGTTTCATAATTAACATGTACCATCAGGTATAAATAATTAAATCCGACCATTACCAGCCCTAATAACATCTTAGGATAGTATATTAACATGTCATATTAATTATAATACCTATCTAATCAATTAAAATCGTTTTTACACCAAAACAATGCAAAAAACTCAAAACAGAAAATTTCAGATTTGCATGTTTTCAAAATAACGATTTTTAATTAATTTTTTCATGCATCTAAAGCACTAAAATAAGCATGTCAAGTCTCTGATACCACTGATGGAATATGACATGGTATGATAATCATGATAGCACAGCGGAAAAACAAAAATTTTATCATACATACCATACATATCCAAAGATAGGAACGAAAACATGCAATTTTAGGGTTTTGAAACTTACAATAGATGATGCCTTTTATTCTTTGATTTTGTGATGTCCAGCAACCAAGATGCCTTTATCCACCTTAGTTCTCGATCACCAATGCCAAGGAACAGCCTTTTGCGCCACTCCCTCTATTCTCACACACACAATTACACCGTCGGCTTAAAAACGAGATTGCTAGATCTCTTTTTCGGTATTGTGTAAGGGTTATAGTTTGAAGCTACAAAACTTGATTTTGTACTTCTTTAGATTGCTATTACTGCTCAATAACACAAGAGAATGAGGAACAATCATTTCTCCTTGTGAAAAATTGAACAAAAGAATTAAGAGAGAGAGAGTCACTATTCACGAGTTACTATTCATGCCACAAAAAAATTAGGTTTAGGGTTTTATTTCTTTTAATATATATGCTTATCCTTTGGCAAGTCATTAATCTGAATTCAACTATCCTAAGATAATTAATTCAAACTCTATCACTTCCTAAAGATAAGTAATATATTTTGAATTAAACTCCTTTGAATTTAAATTCAAATTTGAAATAAAACATAAGACATTTAAATAAATGAAATCACTTAATTAAATATATAAGTGATTTAATTTAATTTAAATTCCTTTAGGCTTTAATATTCAATTAACTTAATTAACACAAGATAATTAATTAATTGAAATTAAACCTTATGGGCTGAATTTCTCTCTCATGGACCAAAGCCCAATAGCAATATTATAACCCATTACATACATTAATTTGACTTTAATTAAAAGCCCAAATTAATGTCCAATACTTAATTTAAATATTTTAAGCCCAATGCTTTGTGTGCGATCCTATAGGTCCATTTAATGTTGGCAATGAATTAATAAATTAATTCAAAGGCTATATATATTCTCTAGCAAGATATTATAGCATTCCAAATTAAATGAAAATGCATATGGCATTTGGTGACCTAATGGAATTTCGCATAGTCCCTTACCCATAAATATCAGAATTAATATAAGGCATGAAACTAGTCATCCTTATATACATTAATTCATTTCTTGATATTCCAGTGACACTGAACTCTCAGATAAATAATGATTACTCATTATTTCATCTCGGTATGGCCATACACTTCTCAGTTCACTGATCAAGTGGCCGGTGATATTTTTCTCTCTTATCGAGAGGGGTAATCCATTCACTTCTCTCATGCTCTCTAACATGAATCAGTGCATACCCAATCATACCCGTACTTGTCACTCTGTTACGAGCACGTTAGGTGTATGTCAAAGTACACAGTAATTCATAAAGAGTTTCATAGAGATTTCAGGTCTAAGAACTCCGATACAAAACTTGCATATGAGAAACACTTATGACTTGTACCATGTAGTGTTCTCATGAGCGGATCGAATCCAGATACCATGTTCTTTAACATGTATCTATGATCTCTGATTGACACTCTTGTCCTAATGATCCGTAAGACAGAACTCATAAGATCAGAGAGAGCATACTAGTCTTAATTCATTTGTTATTCCCATAACAATGACTGACTAGGGATATTTAGAATGATGTCTCATTTGTTTCAAGGTCTGATATGCTTTTTCTATAAGCTTAAATACCGCAAGTATACGGTGTACCGATTATAGTACTTCAGATATCGATCCCACGAGGAATGTTGATTAATATTGTACACTATTACTACTCAATTTTAATCTTGTTTACAATGCTCATTAATTTGCAAGTTAAAACTATTATTAACACTATACTACACTAAATTAAATATTATTCTACTTTAATGATAATCCGAGAAGACTTATGAATATGATGAATATAACATTTACATAATTATGGAATTTGATCTTTTTCTCTTATTTATAATTCAATCTTTATCATGCAAGCCAAGTTGGAATAATGTTCTATGTCGCAGCTCTCGCATCTAGACTAGATTATGCCTTAAACATGCATTTATGGTTCTAAATCGCAGCTCTCGCATCTAGACAAGAATTACATAAACACACATTCAAAGAATAAAAACCAACCTATAACAACTATCTCCACATGTGATCTCTCAAACTATGCTTTGATAATGAATTTCCTATTAACTTTCAATAAGACGTTGCTCTCGCTAACTCCCTTATTTATGACCATTTTGTTGATTTTCAGAGAAGGAATTGCCATCTCGAAGGTCGTCTTCCTTAACTTATAATGATACTAATAATGTTTTAATAGCAAATACTACATATAAAGATAAATGAAAGAGCAATTATTAAATATGAATAACAACATTCAAGTTCATAAAATGAATTCATAATAGTTACAAAGAAGAAGAAAAGATTAGAAATAAAAGAAGGGATCTCTCAACCATTCTTCCTTTCACCAAGTGTAGTCTTCTTCATTGTATTTGCCTTCTCTTCAAGCCATAAAACTAAAACTAAAACTAAAATTATTATCCTACAATTATAATTTTAAATTAGAAAAATAAAATGATAGATTGATTCTCCCATTGATTATAACTTCTAGGGTATTTATAGATTTCCAAACATTATGTCCCTCTAAGTGCCTCTCCATAGGTATGCAACCCTTGGTGAAAAGTCATGCCTCTTTAAAATTTGATTTGAAATTTAAATTGCATAACCACCATTTATAACTTCCTTGCCAAGCATTGTGACCCTTCAAGCACCTTTCCATAACAACATAACTCTTCAAGTATCCCTCTAGAAGTATACATCATTTGGTGAAGAGTGGTGTCCCTTTGAAGTGCCTTTTAAACATGAACTGCCTATCACCGCCTCCTGTCGCGATCGCGGCACCTGTCGCGCTCGCGACGGGACACGCTTCCCTTGTCGCGCTCGCGATACCTGTCGCGCTCGCGACACCGTCTTTTCTCTCTTTCTTCTTCACCTTTTTCTCCCTTTTCTCCTACATACACAAAACTTAACAAAATACATTAAACACACCTAATTCTAACATAATTTAATACAACTAAACATTATTTTGGTAACAAAATATGGATTAAATATGAGCTATTTAGGCTCATATCACACCCCCACACTTAAACTTTTGCTTGTCCCAAGCAAAACTTACCAAACAAGCAAACAATATAATCATATAATTTTGGAGCTCATATTTATATTTGGCAAATATTTGAAAATCACATGCAGAAACCCTCATCTCTACACAAATTTAGCCCAAGTTTGCAAAGTCTCAAACAAAATCATTCACCATTAAACTTAAACAACCATGCACATTTGGAAAAATATGAAATAGCAAAGCACAAGAATGTGTGAACTTAAGAACTTGAATATCTTAACACATGTAAACATTATTCCACACCAAATGCTGCCTAAAGTAGTTCTCACTCAAACACTATATTCTTAAAGTACTTATTCACTCAATGTGTTTATGGGTTAGTGTTTCTCTCATCCCTTAAACATGCCATTGCCTACCATAAGCTTGTAATTAGTAAACATCTCCACTACTAGTATAAAATAATACATGAAATCAAAAGGGTCTTACAAGGGTTGTAACTTGGCTTAGGTTAAGGTAGAATAATTTTTGGTTTAAGTAGCTTAAATTGTGAATAGAAACAATATTAGCATATCATAAGAGATTTGTCTAAGAACCTAAGCATCGCATGATTGTAATTTACTTCTCATATTCCCTTCTCAATGGCACACTACTACTAGTTTCTCTTGTTCTTTCATTCTTTCTTTTTTTTTTTTTTTTTTTTTTGTTCTTCTTTTTTTTTTTCTTTCTATTTATTTTTATTTTTATATATTTTTTCTCTTTTTTTTTTTTTTTTTTTCTTTAGAAGCTAGCCTTATTCTAATATTGATCCTAGAGAAGAATGGAATTTAACTCTCATTTTTTAAATACCATCATGCTTACATTAACAATATATATCTCCTAAAGATATAACAATTTATTTCTCTTCACAAAAAGGGTAAAACAAAGAAATAAGTTTTTTGTTTAGCAAAGGATATTGGCTAATTATATGTTGCTCAACAAAAATAGGTTTAAGGCTCAAAATTGGCTACCTAAAGTCAAAAAGGTAAGTTTTTAAAGCAAGCCAAAATGGTGTAATCTAAATGCCCTTATCATCTTTTATGCACATTTCATACTAAATGCAATCTCAAAGTTTACCAAGAACAAATTCTAGAGGAAATGGCATATTAAGGCTCTCATATAAGAAAAATATCAATGTATAAGGCTCAAAAGCTCACTTAAGCTATTAGTCAAATTACCTTAAGCAATAAATTGGCAAAAATAATCCATTTACACATTTGAAAAGATACTCAACCTAAAAAGAACCTACACTAAAGTGCTTTTCCAAGTCATAACCTTCATTACGTACATTAATTTGTCAAAGTAAAAGGAAAATGATTAGCCTAAAAATTTGCCCAACTAAGCTAAAAATAACAGAAATTCAAGTTAAAGCATGCAATTAAATCCAAATAGGTGCCAAATACATAAACTCCAAAATTAAATCCACAACAAAATATACAAATAAATAAATATACTAACAATAAATAAAAATATGAATAGAAACAATACATACATACCCCCTCACACTTAAAGGACACAATGTCCTCATTGTGTGAGAATGGTAGGGCAAACAAAACACAAAACAAACAAAATCACAATAAATGTAAAAGAGATGGAGAAAACAAACTCAAAAAGTTTCACTAGGAGAACTTGGTGGGGAAGGAGAGAATTTCACATTTTGCTGCGAAAGCATCCTCCCTACAATGTCGCGCTCGCGACATACCTCGCGCTCGTGACAATGAAAAAAAATCATTAGTTTTTTGTTTTCAAAAATTTATAATGAAAAACTAAGTAAAATAACATGTAGAACCAAAAATAAATTATGTTAATTTACTAAATCAACTAAAAACAACACAAAACAAAACTAATTAAATATTGTAATCCAAAATCATAAATCAAGATTCATAATGACAATAAATTTAATCAAGCATTCCCCGGCAACGGCGCCAAAAACTTGATATGCTTTTTCTATAAGCTTAAATACCGCAAGTATACGGTGTACCGATTATAGTACTTCAGATATCGATCCCACGAGGAATGTTGATTAATATTGTACACTATTACTACTCAATTTTAATCTTGTTTACAATGCTCATTAATTTGCAAGTTAAAACTATTATTAACACTATACTACACTAAATTAAATATTATTCTACTTTAATGATAATCCGAGAAGACTTATGAATATGATGAATATAACATTTACATAATTATGGAATTTGATCTTTTTCTCTTATTTATAATTCAATCTTTATCATGCAAGCCAAGTTGGAATAATGTTCTATGTCGCAGCTCTCGCATCTAGACTAGATTATGCCTTAAACATGCATTTATGGTTCTAAATCGCAGCTCTCGCATCTAGACAAGAATTACATAAACACACATTCAAAGAATAAAAACCAACCTATAACAACTATCTCCACATGTGATCTCTCAAACTATGCTTTGATAATGAATTTCCTATTAACTTTCAATAAGACGTTGCTCTCGCTAACTCCCTTATTTATGACCATTTTGTTGATTTTCAGAGAAGGAATTGCCATCTCGAAGGTCGTCTTCCTTAACTTATAATGATACTAATAATGTTTTAATAGCAAATACTACATATAAAGATAAATGAAAGAGCAATTATTAAATATGAATAACAACATTCAAGTTCATAAAATGAATTCATAATAGTTACAAAGAAGAAGAAAAGATTAGAAATAAAAGAAGGGATCTCTCAACCATTCTTCCTTTCACCAAGTGTAGTCTTCTTCATTGTATTTGCCTTCTCTTCAAGCCATAAAACTAAAACTAAAACTAAAATTATTATCCTACAATTATAATTTTAAATTAGAAAAATAAAATGATAGATTGATTCTCCCATTGATTATAACTTCTAGGGTATTTATAGATTTCCAAACATTATGTCCCTCTAAGTGCCTCTCCATAGGTATGCAACCCTTGGTGAAAAGTCATGCCTCTTTAAAATTTGATTTGAAATTTAAATTGCATAACCACCATTTATAACTTCCTTGCCAAGCATTGTGACCCTTCAAGCACCTTTCCATAACAACATAACTCTTCAAGTATCCCTCTAGAAGTATACATCATTTGGTGAAGAGTGGTGTCCCTTTGAAGTGCCTTTTAAACATGAACTGCCTATCACCGCCTCCTGTCGCGATCGCGGCACCTGTCGCGCTCGCGACGGGACACGCTTCCCTTGTCGCGCTCGCGATACCTGTCGCGCTCGCGACACCGTCTTTTCTCTCTTTCTTCTTCACCTTTTTCTCCCTTTTCTCCTACATACACAAAACTTAACAAAATACATTAAACACACCTAATTCTAACATAATTTAATACAACTAAACATTATTTTGGTAACAAAATATGGATTAAATATGAGCTATTTAGGCTCATATCAAGGTCTTACAATCCATGTGCCTCACACATGATAACTTAAACCGAAACGACATTCTTGGATAGTTTTATCAATTGATATGCACAGGAATACAAAAGATAAAACTAATGCCTCATTTTATTAATTTCAAGTGTTTCGTTACAATGCATTGGGGCTAGGGCTTACACTAACAGTATGCTCCTATATCATTGATTAAGTAGGTAATATGTGTATTTTATCTTGTAACAGACCCATGAAGTAACTAAGCAATTACATGCATGCATGTAGAACATAAAGTAACTCATACATATCATGATGTGCATGATATTATACATGAGATAAAGCATGCAAATAGTTAAGTAACACCTATATGAAAATGGCATATAGCACGAGATGAGAAATAGTAACATGATAATTATATGGAGATTATGATGGAATATGACATGGTATGTACATGATAATCATGCAGCGGAAAAACAACAAAATCAATCATACATGCCAAATAATTTCATAACAAGAATCGAAACATGCAATTTTAGGGTTTTAAAACTTACAACTTTAGATGCACTTCAAGATTCGATTTTGATGATTACCAACAACCAAGAAGGATATGTCAACCTTAGATCTTCACCACCAATGCCAAAGGAACAACCTTTACGCCGCTCCTCTCTATGTTCACAAACACAATTGCAAGCAAAGCTTAAAATCGAGATTGCTAGCTCTCTAATTAAGTATTGTGTAATGGCAATGGATTGAAGCTACAAGATTTGATCTTGCACTTCTTTTAGGTGCTATTGCTGCCTAAGAACACAAGAGAATGAGGAAGAATCCTTTCTTCTTGTGAAAGTTGGCCAAAGAAAATTTTATGAGAGAGAGAACAAGTTCACGCCACACACTTAGGGTTTTTCTTATTTTTTTTCATTCAATATATCATTTAATTTTGTAAGTGATAATTCTGAAATCCACTACCTTAAGATAGTTAATTCAAACTTAATCACATCCTTAAAATAAGTAATATATATTGATTCAAACTCTTTTGAATTTAAAATTCAAATTAATTTGAAATAAAACATAAGACATTTTAATCTAATAAATCACTTAATTAAAATTTATACATGTGCCGAAATTCCTTGATATTTATCTAGGAATTTCGGTCACTTCAATTTCCATTTAAGTGATTTAATTTGATTAAAATGTCTTTTAGGTTTTAATACTCAATTAATTAAATTAATACAAGATATTTAATTAATTGAAATTAAACCTTGTGGGCTGAATTTCTTTCTCTCATGGACCAAGGTCCAATAGCAATTTTAATACCCATTACACACATTAATTTGACTTTAATTAAAAGTTCAAATTAATGTCCAATACTTTATTTAAATATTTTAAGCCTAATGCTTTGTGTACGATCCTATAGGTCCATTTAATGTTGGCAATGAATTAATGAATTAATTCAAAGGCTATATATATTCTCTAGCAAGATATTATAGCATTCCAAATTAAATGAAAATGCATATGACATTTAGTGACCTAATGTAATTTTGCATAGTCCCTTACCTATAAATATCATAATTAATATAAGGCATGAAACTAGTCATCCTTATATATATTAATTAATTTCTTGATATTCCAGTGACACTGAACTCTCAGATAAATAATGATTACGCATTATTTCATCTCGGTATTGCCATACACTTCTCAGTTCACTAATCAAGTGGCTGATGATATTTTCTCTCTTATTGAGAGGGGTAATCCCTTTACTTCTCTCATGCTCTCTAACATGAATCAATCCATACCCAAGCATACCCATACTTGTCACTCTGTTACGAGCACGTTAGATGTATGTCAAAGTACATACTAATTCATAAAGAGTTTCATAGAGATTTTAGGTCTAAGAACTCCAATACAAAACTTGCATATGAGAAACACTTATGACTTGTACCATATAGTGTTCTCATGAATGGATCGAATCCAGATACCATGTTCTTTAACATGTATCTATAATCTCTGATTGACACTCTTGTCCTTATGATTCTTAAGACAGAACTCAACTTATCAGAGAGAGCATACTAGTCTTAATTCATTGTTATTCCCATAACAATGAATGACTAGGGATATTTAGAATGAAGTCTCTATTGTTTCAAGGTTTTATAACCATGTGCCTCACACATGATAACTTAAAGTGAAACATCATTCTTGGATAGTTCTAACAATTGATATGCACAGGAATACAATAGATAAAACAAATGCCTCATTTTATTAACTAAAGTGTTTTATTACAATGTATTGGGGCTAGGGCTTACACTAACAATCTCCCACTAGCACTAGTCCCAATTGGGCATAGCCCTAAGACCGAACGCTCTCAAATGAGCTTCGTGCAGATTTGGACGCAACTGTTTCGTCAAAGGATCTGCTACATTGTCTTCACTTGCTATCTTGCTAACCTTGACGTCCCCACGATTAATGATCTCTCTAATCAGGTGGTACCTCCTAAGTATGTGTTTGGATTTCTGCTGTGACCAGGGCTCCTTGGCTTGTGCGATGGGCCTGTTGTTGTCACAGAAAATTTCTAATGGATCTAGGATGCTTGGGACCACTCCTAATCCAAAAATGAAATTTCTAATCCAAACAGCCTCTTTTGCAGCCTCACTTATTGCAATATACTCAGATTCTGTAGTTGAGTCAGCAACGGTCTCTTGCTTCGAGCTTCTCCAGCTGACAGTACCACCGTTCAAAATAAAAACAAATCCAGATTACGATCTTGAGTCTTGTGTTGGTCTGAAAAGCAACATCGGTTTAACCTTGTATGACGAGCTCTTCTTGACCACCATACACCAAGAAGTGATCCTTAGTCCTTCGCAGGTACTTTAAAATCCCTTTTACAGCAGACTGGTGCTTCTCACCAGGGTCTTGCTGAAACCTACTGGTTATACTCAGTGCATGAGTAACATCCAACCTAGTACATAACATAGCGTACATGATAGATCCAATAGCAGATGCATATGGGATTCTACTCATGTTATCCCTTTCCTCTTTGGTTTTAGGGCACTATTCTTTAGTCAAAGGAACTCCTAAAGCCAAAGGTATGTACCCTTTCTTTAAGTCTCCCATACTAAAATGCTTTAGTACTTTGTCTATGTACTTTTCTTGACTTAGTCCCAAAAGCCAATTTGATCTATCTCTATAGATTCGAATACCAAGTATTGTCTCGGCTTCACCTAAGTCTTTCATTGAGAAACATTTCCTCAACCATTGCTTAACCTTTTGCAATGTTTGAATGTCATTCCCAATGAGAAGGATGTCATCCACATATAGGACCAGAAATACTACTATGCTTCCACTAAACTTCTTGTACACACAAGGCTCATCTTTGTTCTTGATGAAGTCAAATTCTTTGATTGCCTCATCAAAATGAAGGTTCTAACTTCGGGGTGCTTGATTTAATCCATAAATGGATTTTTGAAGCTTGCAAACCTTCTTAGGATGCTTGGAATTGACAAAACCCTTAGGCTGTGTCATATACACATCCTTATGTAAATTTTCATTGAGGAAAGCAGTTTTGACATCCATTTACCATATCTCATAATCATGATATGCAGCTATGGCAAGCAAAATCCTAATGGACTTGAGTATGACTACAGGCGAAAAGGTTTCATCATAGTCTACACCATGAGTTTGTCGAAAATCTTTTGCTACTAGTCTACCTTTGTAGGTCTTATCAGCTTTGAGTTTAAATAGCCACTTACATTCAATTACCTTAGCACCTTTCGGTGGATCAACCAAGGTCCAAACTTGGTTATCGTACATTGATTGCATCTCGAATTTCATGGCTTCAAGCCAATTTTTCGAGTCTGGGTTCTCAATAGCTTCTCGATAGGTAGTAGGATCCTCACGATCTACTAACTCAATAGTGTCACTGTCAATGATTAGAAATCCATATCTCTCAATCACCTAACGTACCCTACCGGACCTTCTAGGTTCTTGTGTAATGGGTTCTTGTTCCATAACTGGTTGTGAACTTGATCCCATTTTCAACTCATCCTCTATAGGAGTTTGTGGCGCTTGAATTTCTCCAAGTTCTACTTTGCTCCCACTATCTTTCTTGAGAAGGAACTCCTTTTCCAAGAAAACGGCCTTGCTAGCAACAAATACTTTGTTCTCGGCTTGTGAGTAAAAGTAGTATCCCTTTGTTTCTTTGCGATAACCCACAAACAAGCAGATAGTGGATTTGGACTCTAGTTTGTCAGATGTTAATTTCTTAACATGTGCTTTACAGCCCCAAATCCTAAGAAACGACATATTGGGTTCTTTCCCAGTCCATACTTCGTATGGTGTCTTCTCAACTGCTTTAGTTGGAGTACGGTTTAGTAGAAATGCAGCAGTTTCTAATGCATAACCCCAAAAAGAGATAGGAAGATTAGCTTGACTCATCATAGATCGAACCATGTCCAATAGAGTTCGATTTCTCCTTTCGGACACACCATTCCATTGTGGCGTTTCAGGAGGAATGAGCTGTGAAATAATACCACACTCCTTTAGATGACCGTCAAACTCTTGGCTTAAGTATTCGCCACCTCAATCTGATTGAATGGCTTTTATACTTCTGTCAAGTTGGTTTTCTACTTCATTCTTAAACTCTTTGAATTTCTCAAAAGTTTCAGACTTGTACTTCATTAGATAGATGTAGCCATATCTATTGAAGTCATCTGTGAACGTTACGAAGTAGCTAAAACCACCTCTAGCTTGTGTACTTAAAGGTCCACATACATCGGTATGTATTAGTTCCAATAAGTCATTAGTCCTCTCACCTTTCTTGTTAAAAGGACTCTTTGTCATTTTTTCATGCAAACATGGCTCGCATATGTCATAAGACTCTAAGTTGAATGACCCAATCACTCCAGTTTTGTGGAGTCTTGAAATGCATTTTTCGTTTGCATGCCCTAAACGACAATGCCAGAAGTAAGTAGGGTTCAATTCGTTTGATTTAACCCTCTTTGTATTAATGTTGTATATGGACTCTTTATTTTGTAGATCAAGGATATAAAGACCATTTTGCAACATGACATTGCCATATGAAATGCCTTGACGACGAATATGAGCATTGTCATTTTTAATAACAAAATCAAATTCATCGAAATCCAAACAAGAAACTAAAATAATATTTCTGCTCATAGCAGGCATATAATAACAATTTTTCAAAACTAAACAAAGTCCGGAAGGTAAAGTGAGTTGATAGTCGCCTATCTCCATGGCAGCAACTCGTGCTCCATTTCCCACACGGAGGTTCACTTCATTCTTCCCAAGTAACCATCTATTTCTTAGCCCCTGCACATTTGAACAAATGTGAGAACCACAACCGGTATCCAATACCCAAGTGGTAGAAATAGAAAGGTTAATTTCAACAACAAAAATACCAGAACTGGACGCCTTGGCTCCATTTTTCTTTTGTTCTTCCTTGAAGAGAGCACAATTCTTCCTCCAATGCCCTATTTTATTGCAGTGGAAGCAAGTGCTCTCACTCTCTTTGAGCTTCTGCACCTTGGACTTGGATTGGGTTTGAGGTGCATTCCCACTTGACTTGAACCGAGCCAGGTCATTCTTGGGTTTTGCCTTTCCCTTTCCCTTTCCCTTTCCCTTAGCGGGTCCCTTCTTAATGCCCCCTTGAACCATCAATACGGGATTGGTCTTTTGAATGTTCTCTTCATCATTCTTAAGCATCCCATAAAGCTCAGTGACTGTCTTGTTCATTGCATGCATGTTATAATTCATAACAAATAGATCATAATCATCAATCAATAAACCTAAGATCAAGTTAGTGGCCAATTCCTTTGGCACTTGTACCTCAAGCTTCTCAAGAGTATCAAGATACCCTTTCATCTTGAGTACATGAGTACTAACAGGAGTACCCACAACCATCTTACTAGAAATTAAGGCCTTTGTTGTCACGAACCTCTCGTGATGAGCTTGCTCTTGGAACATTTCCTTGAGGTGCACCATGATCGCATAAGCCTCTTGGTCCATGAATTTCTTTTGCAAGTTAGGCACCATAGTGGCCAGCATCAGACAGGTCACATCATTGGAGTCGCTCTTCTTGGTCTCAAAAGTTTCCTTTTGAACCGTAGAGGCATTCCTACCAAGTTCTTCAGGCAAGGGTGCATCCAAAACATACGACTTTTTCTCTTGCTTAAGAACTATTCTTAAGTTTCGAGACCATTCTATGAAATTGGTGTCATTCAATTTGTCCTTTTCAAGGACCAATCGCAATGAGAAATTGTTGTTTGAAGATGCCATTTTCAATCTACAATAAAATTTAGCAAGATTAAATGAGGTCTTATTATAATCCCATAAACTGAATTAATATTCCTTTAAATAATTCGCGTTAGTGATTTAATGTGGGCCAAGAACCACTTTTCACAACAACTTATTAGTCAAGCTGAGCTTGTACACCTAACAAGTTAAGTTACTTAGATAGGAAAACTTCAATCATGTCTCGTACATGACTCTTAGATCAAATGGGCTAACATCTTAAGATGTTATAGCACAAACCCATTTATTAGTTGCCTAGATCCAGGCATCTCTTTCCATGTTAAGTCCAACCTACATTCACAACCCATACCTCACAAAGATAATCGGGTGCATCTAGGACTCCTAGTCTACGTGACCGATGATCGATGCCTTGACATGTTTCGAATTAGGAAGGCAACTTTGTGACTTAATATTTTAGGGATTCATTTTATTATGGCTTACATGGCATACGCTTTGTCATCCATTCATAGCATACATACATACATATATATATATATATATATATATATATATATATATATATATATATATATATATATATATAATTGCATAAAGTAAAGCGTGACAAACATGGGCCCAAAAACCTACAACTAAGATTCTATACTATTACATAAGAATCTTCGAGTTGGGCTTCTCCACTCCTATGGGCTTCGTCTTGATTTACGAAGTCTTCAAGTAAATTCTATTCTAAGAAATAAATGAAACTTTTACAATAAAACATAATGGCTCACAGGCCATATTTAATTACAAAACCCAGGGCCCATGAATGCACCATGCATATCCATTCATCACACCAAACAAGCAAATAAATATACATAACATTAATGGATAAAACAAAGTCCAATTTTAATTAATTTAGCCAAGCCCATTAATGGAAATTGTGTTCTTGAACCTTTAAGAGAAGATCTCATGATGGGCCTGGGCCGAAACCCAATGGACTAAATCTTCTTATTGAATAAGTTCTCTTAAAAGCCCAAAACACTAACTAGTTAGATTTGTACCATAAATCAACTATAATATAATTTCCAATTTTGCCATTTTTAATTTTATGTCATACAGCCCATAAAAATTAAAAGTACATATAATATGTACCAACATGAATTAAAACATATAATCATGAAGAACATATACATAATACACGACATTCATACAAAAACAAACAAACAACAATGAAACTAGTTGTTTAATGCTTATATGATGCCACAAAAATGCACAAACACTTAAATCAATTTTATGAGTCATTTAATGATTTAAATAAGGTCATAAATATTGAGTTAATGTTCTGTACCATTTTGATCTAAATGTGTTTATATCATTTTAATCAAACCAAAACAAACAATGTTGATTAGACATATAACAAACACAAACTAGTCATAGTTTTAAGTGATTTTAAAATTAATCAATTAAATTGTCATGGACAAGAATTAAAAAAAAATTTAAAACATGTCCATACCTGATATTTAATCTTTAAAAATCACTTACAAACATGCCAAAATCGTTTTTACATTTAAATTTGAAAACTAGTTGTTAAACTAGCACTTAACATGCCAACTAGCACCTAGTTTCAATATTAACATGTACCATCAGGTATTATCAATTAAATCCGACCATTAACAGCTCTAAGAACATCTTAGGACAGTATATTAACATGTCATATTAATTATAATACCTATCTAATCATTTAAAATCATTTTTACACCAAAACAATGCAAAAAAACTAAAAACAGAAAATTTCAGCATTGCATGTTTTTATAATAACGATTTTTGATTAATTATTTCATGAATATAAAGCACTAAAATAAGCATGTTTAGTCTCTGATACCACTGATGGAATATGACATGGTATGTACATGATAATCATGCAGCGAAAAAACAACAAAATTCGATCATACATGCCAAATAATTCCATAACAAGAATCAAAACATGCAATTTTAGGGTTTTAAAACTTACAACTTTAGATGAAGTTCAAGATTTGATTTTGATGATGACCAGCAACCAAGAAGGATATGTCAGCCTTAGATCTTCACCACCAATGCCAAAGGAATAGCCTTCGCCACTCCTCTCTATGTTCACACACACAATTACAAGCAAAGCTTAAAACCGAGATTGCTAGCTCTCTAATTAAGTATTGTGTAATGGCAATGGATTGAAGCTACAAGATTTGATCTTGCACTTCTTTTAGGTGCTATTGCTGCCCAAGAATACAAGAGAATGAGGAAGAATTCTTTCTCCTTGTGAAAGTTGGCCAAAGAAAATTTTATGAGAGAGAGAACAAGTTCAAGCCACACACTTAGGGTTTTTCTTATTTTTTTTTCATTCAATATATCATTTAATTTTGTAAGTGATAATTCTAAAATCCACTACCTTAAGATAGTTAATTTAGCCTTAATCACTTTCTTAAAATAAGTAATATATATTGATTCAAACTCTTTTGAATTCAAAATTCAAATTAATTTGAAATAAAACATAAGACATTTTAATCTAATAAATCACTTAATTAAAATTTATACATATGCCGAGATTCCTTGATATTTATCTAGGAATTTCGGTCACTTCAATTTCCATTTAAGTGATTTAATTTGGTTAAAATTCTTTTAGGCTTTAATACTCAATTAATTAAATTAATACAAGATATTTAATTAATTGAAATTAAACCTTGTGGGCTGAATTTCTCTCTCTCATGGACCAAGGTCCAATAGCAACTTTAATACCCATTACACATATTAATTTTACTTTAATTAAAAGCCCAAATTAATGCCCAATACTTTATTTAAATATTTTAAGCCTAATACTTTGTGTGCGATCCTATAGGTCCATTTAATGTTGGCAATGAATTAATGAATTAATTCAAAGGCTATATATATTCTCTAGCAAGATATTATAGCATTCCAAATTAAATGAAAATGCATATGATATTTAGTGACCTAATGTAATTTTGCATAGTCCCTTACCCATAAATATTAGAATTAATATAAGGCATGGAACTAGTCATCCTTATATATATTAATTCCTTTTTTGATATTTTAGTGACACTGAACTCTCAGATAAATAATGATTACTCATTATTTTATTTCAGTATGGACATACACTTCTCAGTTCACTGATCAAGTGGCCGATGATATTTTCTCTCTTATTGAGAGGGGTAATCCCTTCACTTATCTCATGCTCTCTAACATGAATCAATGCATACCCAAGCATACCCATACTTGTCACTCTGTTACGAGCACGTTAGGTGTATGTCAAAGTACACACTAATTCGTTAAGAGTTTCATAGAGATTTTAGGTCTAAGAACTCCGATACAAAACTTGCATACGAGAAACACTTATGACTTGTACCATGTAGTGTTCTCATGAATGGATCGAATCCAGATACCATGTTCTTTAACATGTATCTATGATCTCTGATTGACACTCTTGTCCTTATGATCCGTAAGATAGAACTCAACTTATCAGAGAGAGCATACTAGTCTTAATTCATTGTTATTCTCATAACAATGACTGACTAGGGATATTTAGAATGAAGTCTCTATTATTTCAAGGTCTTACAACCATGTGCCTCACACATGATAACTTAAACTGAAACATCATTCTTGGATAGTTTTATCAATTGATATGCATAAGAATACAATAGATAAAACAAATGCCTCATTTTATTAACTAAAGTGTTTATAGCTGGTGAATTTAATATGATTTGACGCTTGAAATAGAAGTAAATTGATAATCCATTGCATAAGAAATGTAAACTGTAACCAAGGAGTGAGAGAAATGGCATAAAAGAATAGCTAAAAGATAAGACCGTTAATATAAGTATTGACTCACAGATTGTGTTGCACAAATTGTTATGACACGAAAAAACTATTAGTTTTTATTAACGCATAAAGATCTAGCCTATTAACTAAAGGTTCTATAAATTATAATAGAACTGCTTTGAACATGGATTGATATTGTTATGCCTATAAGATAGGTGAATGTATATGTTAAAGGGATTAACTAAGCTTTAAATATATGAACATAGGGAATATAGATGAGATATGTAATTACTCGTAGGAGTTGATAATTGTCAAATAAGTGGTACAGTTAATTATATGATCAACTTTGAAAATGGCCATGATGTGAATATTAAGTAGTAGTTGGAAAATAATAATATCATATTGTTATGGTTTAAAATGATTGTCATATGCTTAATGATAAGTTTATATGTGTATAAGTGCTTTGACGACTTTCATAGGAGGTCGTCTACATATTTTATTTTCTGCACTAAGCTTTATAGCTTAGAGTGAATTTTTATCCGTGTAGGTTGAAATGATAGGATTTTTTTCTCAGGGTTAATATCTGCAGCAGAATGACCAACCCAAGTCTTTGAGAGTGATATAAAGTATAGTCTTCTTTTTGGGATCTTTGATTGTAAAGTTTTTATTGGTCTTGGAAATTTTGTATAGTATAGATGTTCGATATATGTAAAGTTTTGGTAATAGAATATTTTGATGAAGTAAAGATGCTTAACAATTGTAATTCTAAAATGTTTAAAGAGACTCTTAAGTATGTTGTAAGGTGTTAATAGTATAGTGCATATATTGGTTTATGATTTATTTCAACACAAAAAAAATTTCGAGCATAATAGCATAGCAAAGCATACTTAATGTTACAGGATAAAGTGTTCACAGCTAAGTATAGGATAAGGGTGTTACAGTTCATGGAGACCTACTTAAGAAAGGATTTATGTTTTCTCACCTAAAGATGACTGCTCTGTTGGCCTTGTTGCTCACGACCTTGTTTGGAGCAAACCTCTTGTTGGTAAGTGGAAGTGTAATGTGGATGGGGCAGTATTTTCCTCCCCTTCTGTTGCAGGTTTTGCTGCAATCCTGTGGGACCACCATGGGCAATTTGTTGCTGCTTGTTCGGGTCATCATCCAGGTAGTCACGATGATGATATGGCGAAAGCACTTGCCCTACGCTCTTCTTTGGATTGGTTATGTCAGCACTTCGGCAAAGAATAGATATTTCTCTCATTTGAATTAGGAGACAAGCTAATTATGTGGCTCATACTTTAGCTCGAACTTTGAATTTGTATGCTAGTCTCCATTGTTGGGATACTATTCCTTACATTGTAGCTCATTTGCTTTAATTTATTTGAGTTTGAGCTTCCAAAAAAAAATATATGTGCGTTGGTCTCCCCAATTAAAAACTGCATATTAGTATAAGAATCTAAAAGAATTTTATAAAAATAAAAAATAAAATAATATAAAAAATTTTAAAAGTTGATGCACATAAAAATGGATTTTGCCTATATTTTCTGTAATGCGAATACGAATATCAACTAATCAAAATGAACTTTTTACCACAGCAGTTTTTTTGCTTTGTATTGGTTAATAATTCCACAATGGCAGCATAATAACAGCGACGTTGGTCCGAGATTAACCTAGATTGTTGCCATATCATCATTAAAGGCCCACAAAAGATGCACTTCCCATAAGTATGAACGGTGACAGGCGGATTCTGATCGTTAAATCGGTTAGAGGTCTAGCTTCATCCTCCTCTTATCTTTCTTCACCACCACCCGCCAATACCTTCTTCTCCCTCTCCTCTACCTTAATCGTCTCAACTCATTAAACTCGACTCAGTTAATGGCACTTTCAAGCCCACACTCAGAGAGATTCTTGCAAACCAAGCTCAACTGTGGCACCTGCAACTTCAAATCTAAAAATAACAACTTTCTCCCATTCAGACCCATAAGCCAATGCTCAGCGATTGCAATAGACGCACCGTCGTCTTTGGCTGATGTGGGTGGGATCAGGTGGGGCTCCGCAAGCTTGCAAGGTCCACGTGAAGAAATGGAGGATAATATCATCGTTCGATCTGACGGCCTTGATGGGTTTTCCTTTGCCGGGGTTTTTGATGGCCATGGCGGCATCTCTTCTGTCAATTTCCTCAGGTTTTTTTATCATTAATTTATCTTTTTAATGGTATGGCTTTCAGTACTATCTAGGTTGGTGTAGTTCTTTTAGTCTAGTTGATTGGTATATATTGGAAGGTTTAATTTGCTTTAGAAATGAATATAAACATTGTTAGGATTGTTGTTTTGAGATTATTACACGTGATTTTCATGGGTAATTTAAGGAATAGAATTATCTGTTTCTATTCCTGATAAAACAAAAATTGGCCAGTTCTGGCTTCAACGGGTATAAAATGGAGGAATTGTGGACATATATATGAAATTGGATGCTCTACTCGTTCAATCTGATCTATGAATTATAGGGATGAACTGTACAAGGAGTGTGTTGCAGCTTTACAAGGCGGTTTGCTATTGAGTGGAAAAGATTTCAATGCCACAAAAAATGCATTAAAAGAGGCTTTTGAAAATGTTGATGCAAAGTTGTTGAAGTGGTACGTCAATTACATGCTTTATTAGACTTGGAAAATTAGATTCATAATGCGATTAATTATATATACTATATGATTGAACTGGAGTTTTCCATATATGAAAGGCTTGAAACAATTGGCGATGAAGATGATTCTGGTTCAACAGCCACTGTTGTGTTCATTGGAAATGATAGGCTTATCATTTCACATATTGGGGACTCTTGTGTGGTAAGTAATATATTCTTTTTGGTTTTTGATTTTCATAATATAATGGATACGATATTTTGTAATTCCATAAATTCTTAGCCGATATGTTGATGCAGGTCTTATGTCGTTCTGGAAAGGCAGAAGTGTTGACTGATTCTCATCGACCTTATGGAAGTAATAAGGCTTCCCTTCAAGAAATCAAAAGAATCAGAGAAGCAGGTGGATGGGTGTGTTTTTTTTTTTTTTTTTCATTATTATATTCCTGCATTTGCTTCATCAAGTTTTCCTTACTAGATGTCACTCTTGCTAACATTGCAAAGCAAAACTGTTATAACTTCCTATATGATAAATCAGTCTTGTCAGAGATATTATTTCGGTATGCAAGATTTGATTACTGTTCAAGTCACACTATTTAGGTGTGGAACTACAGCCTCATAATGTTTGAAAACTTCATCAGCATTTTATGTCGCCATCTTTTCCCTGCTTGGATATTCAAGAATCAAATGTTTCTAAAATTTATCAAGGATTTTATTGTTCAAATGAAGTAGTGAAGAATTTGCTTTTTCGTTTGAGATCTTTACTTTTGAATAAACTGATCATCACCTTTCTTTAGTTTATAATTTTAAACCTAGTCCAAATTAAAGCCTCATATTGCAAATAATATTACCTAAAACTGCATCTTTTTCTTCATATTACAAATAATATTACCTAAAACGGCACCTTTTTCTTCATCTCAGAGTCTTACTGTTACCTTATATATAGCTTGTTTATCAATTGATTCTTAATGCAATTTCTGCAGATTGTCAATGGAAGAATTTGCGGAGATATAGCTGTATCACGTGCTTTTGGTGATATAAGGTTCAAGACGAAGAAAATCGAGTTCAGTCCTTATAATCCCTGCTTAATAGATTTAACATAAAGATCTTGCCATTGTATTTATTGGTACAGTAATTACGTGTGTGGCAACCTAGCATATCCATGTTCTGACATTGTTTTCTAAACTTATAGGATGGTCCAGAAGGGAGTTGAGGAAGGGAGGTGGTCTGAAAAATTTAGTTCTCGGTATGAAATACCTTCCTTCCTAGTGCAATGCTAATCTACAAAAACATGGCTACCTTAATTAGTACTTAGCTTATTGGTTAGTTTTTCTCATACTAATCTATAATTCTTTTGGGGAAAGCCAACGTGGAAGTATCATCATAAACAGATGCATAGGAAATGAAATATATATTATTAATTTGCTGTCAATTCAGAATCTGAACTAGCAAGTGACTAACATTAAAGATTGTTAATAAGGGCACTGACTTGATGTTTCAACAGAGTGCAATTCAATGGTGACTTGGTTATTGCATCACCAGATGTTTTTCAAGAATCTATTGGTTCAGATGCAGAATTTCTACTGTTAGCATCTGATGGTTTATGGGATTACATGAACAGGTTGGTCCATTTCTAGCTCAGCATTCTATACGTACTTATTACATTCCATATAAATACCAAAACGAAAAGGAAAAGAAAGAAATACCTCTTTCTGGTGTTGTCATTATAGCTTTATAACATAGGGAGCTTTTGGGAAAATGTAGTGCTAACTTGTTTGCTATCATATATTATAGTTCTGATGCAGCAACTTTCGTTAGGAACCAACTTCGGCATCATGGAGATGTTCAAGTAATAACATTTCCCTTTTTGTATTATTATGCCCCGTTCTATCTGTTTATTTTAAATGAAGGATTTTTCACTATTCAATCTCGTATTTAAATAAAGGTCTTGACCAAGTAATGATCCTCTTCCCCCCCTAAGTAGGAAACTTGTTTTAGTATTTATATTGTGTGGATGATGCTATCACTGGGTTGGCTGCTTTGCTTGAGCTAACTTGTCTTTTATTACTGTTTTCCAGCTGGCTTGCGAAGAACTGGCACGAGCAGCTCTGGTGATCAACATTGTCAATTAGACTTATTCCACACCTAAACAGATTAGTTAATGTTTTGCTAGTTAAATATGTCTAAGTTCTAACAACATAAAGTTGATTGTATTGCAGGATCTACGTTCACAAGATAATGTTAGCATAATTATTGCTGATTTAGGGTATGCACCTGCCTACACTTGCAACTTATTTAATAGAGATGGGGTTGGCTAATACTTTGATTAACATATAATTTCACTCAGTTCAAGTGCTGTCTAGTTCCAATAAGAGTTTAATTTTGCATCCTCACAATTTTGAAAATTACAATAAAACCATTAAATTATGACTTAGTGTGACTATCAATTCTATGTATATTGTTCTGTAGTTTTCCCTGCACAAATGGAGGGCATGATCCATTTATTTGCTGTTAATTTGGCCAATAATTTTTCATTTTAAGATAATGCATTACTTGCTTGAACAGCTATGGTAAACTTTTGGATGGTTTACTACACAGGGAAAGTTGTATTCTTTTTTCGTTTTTCCCGAAATTAAAGAAAACTGCTAATCTTTTCAAGCATATAGCATTCTACTATCTTTATTCAATTGTTTATTTTGTCTTGGTTTTGAATTTTTTCCACAGGCAAACAGACTGGCAAAATTTGCCAATAGAGCAACAGAATGTATTTTTTGAGTTGGGACAAGCTTTGGCTACCATTGGCATTGTGTCACTTGGTATTTGGCTGTCATCTCAGCTTTCTATATAAATTTGAAAACTCCAGCCAATGTATATAAATCAGTATAGATTTCATAGTTTTTTTTTTCCAGATAAACATGTATGTTACGGAATAGGAAAGATACATTGATCATAATTTAATTTTTGGAAATAGAGTATTTCCTTTAAATGAACATATAGTCATAGGTTTAATTCTTTTTGACTATTTATTCGTACTGACAATTCAATTTCCAGGTGGGGATTCTGTACAAAATGTTTTCCCAAACTATCAGTGTGTTCTTTTCTTTCTAATTGAAACTATTGCATCAGATTTACTCGGCTATAATAATGCAAGTAATATGAGCACAAGGATTTTGAGGGTTTTTTTTTTAACTTCAGATTGTGTATGATTACAACCTCATGATCCATGACAGTGACTAGTCCAGTAAATCTTTTTCTTTTTCTTTTTTTTTTTTTTTACTGATAAAAGTTTACCGGCACAAGATGCAAACTCCCTTATAATAGTCCAATTCTTTTGTATTTCAAATTTACTGACTATTACATTTATTTGCTCATAAAATCAAGATTGTCCAAAATATATACTTCTTAAGATTTTCCAGCCTTGTAAGAAAATACTAGGAATCTTTATAAATACTGGTACTATACAATGTATTCCTCTCTCTAGACAATCCTATCTTCCTTTCTCTTGTGAATCATTGCTGCAACAGTCAAAAATCTCACTATGGGAGGGATATTGTGGCCTGATTTTCCCAACATCTGCAGAATCTCAATACCACAGGTATATATTTTGATGTCATTGTAGAGACAGAAGAACGTTTGATGCCCAATATGACACCAAATTTCTTGAGATTAACAAGTTACCCTCATTAGAACATGACAAAGTTCCATCAATATTGAACCATTTGCTTATATTTCGTCCTCAGCTTTGATAATCTTTTCTGCATGTAAAACTTCTCATCCTTTCTTCCCACTTTATCCAAGTAGAATACAATTTTCTTCAGAGTTTGCATGACCTCTTCGCTCTCGTTGCCAAACTCTTTCTCTTGAATTTTCAAAACCCGCATGAGGAACTCCAGTAACTCGGCATTGGCTCTCCCTAATCTGGTCTGGATTGATACCAGGCAATCCAGAGCCTCCCCTGTTCCACATGCAGATGAGAGATGCATAAAATCAGAAATGACAGGTAGAGACAGATTAAGATTGAACCAGCAGCGTATCAATGTGATATGACACATCACCCACTTTCATGATCAAAAAAAGAAATAGAAACAAGCTTACCAACAGGAAGTGAATCTTTTCCAAATGCATTCTCACGAATGTGCAAAACATCAAGCGTAAGTTGCTCCGCTTCTTCATCCCTGTTTAAACTGTATAGAGTCACTGCAAGTTGCAACATTGGGAAGGTGACAGACGGATCCTCTGGGTTCACACTTTTCGTCATGATCTCCAAACTTGTCCTAAACAATCGCTCAGCCTCAACATAATTCTTTGATTGTGAATAGGAAGTTGCAAGATTTAGAAGGTGGGTAACTGAACTAGGATGCTCCTTTCCTCTACACTTTTCAGTAATCAACAAGCATTCCTCTAACAGTTCACGCCCTTCTTTTCCTCTACAAAAAACAAAATTGTAAGAAAAGAAGAATAAATAAAAATTCTATCACCACTTACATCAATGAACTCTGCAAAGGAAAATTATTTGTCACATTTATCTGCTACTCGTTGAACTATTGCAAAATTTGCTTCTTGTGCAAATACTGCATACGCTCAAAGCTATCGTAAGAAACTGATGATATAATTACCTCTCCCCATATTTTCCTATAAACAAATAACTTAAGATACAATCCGTCCCAAATATCTCCCATGTCAATAACAAGAAAACTGCTAGAAAGACTCTGGGTGAGAAACCATATACCTTAAATGTTTCTTTTTGTTTTTATCTAATGCCATTACCAAAGGAAGATAAATCATGGGACAAAATTTGGAGCACAAGATGCAACAATTTTCTGCCTACCTACAGAAGCAGTAACAATCTAAAACAACAAATAAAGGAGGAAAGATGATCACTGAAACAAGCAGTAAAAAAAAAAGTGTGTTGGGGGGGGGGGGGGGGGGGGGAGACAGAGATGGACAGACAGAGAAAGAGAGAAGAAACATGCATATGCATTTCCTCAAGCTGAAGTTTTATGCATTTACCTTCCAACAACATGAAGTAACTCTGCCAAATCAATCCTCATCGTCTCCATGATACTATCATCTATAGCAATATAATTTGTGTCCTTGATGACCTGCATTGCCTTTTTGTAAATGTTGATAGCTTCTTCCACATTCCCTGCACAAAATTGGAATGAGGCATATCTGAGTTTATCTTAAAGAGGGTTATGGTGAGATTTTATTCTGAAACTGAAAAAAAAATTGTGAAGATATATGGCCCGAAAGAATCATTTAACTATTGTCATAAGTAGGGAAATCCACCATCGCAGAGTAATTCTTTCACAAAGTCAATAAACAGATATCAATTTATATATTTTACCTGTTGAGCACTTCACATGAGCTAGAGAACACAAAGCCATGCCAACTCTTCCATCATTTTCTCCATATAACTTCTTGTATATGCTTAAAATTCTAGATAAGACAGAAGAGCAACAAAGTGAATTACCAAAAAGAAGTCCAAATATTCAGCAAAGACAATGTAAAGTGACCTTGTAAATTGGATTTCTGCATCTTTGGCTCTTCCTTCTGTGATCAAAAGATTGCCCAGACCAAATAAAGGAACCACTATATCTTCACTATCAACTCCTCTGCTTGATTCCAGAATTCTTGTTACCCAATGGTAGACATCTATTGCTTTAGTCGCTCTTCCAATGGAACCGAGAACTTTTGCCATCCCCAACAATGGTGAGACTAGAAATGTACTATTTTTCCCTGGAAATAACTACACTGGTTTATATGTGGGGTATCTGTTTCTAAATAGTTGACAAAATTTTCCAAAGATCATTTGCAGTAGCATGATCAAAAGTAAAACGATATAATGTGAATTAAAGAACTATTTATTCTGCACAAAGTTCCACATGACAGTTATTCAACTTCATTTTTTATTTATGAGAATGGCTTGGTTTGATCCTACCATTTTGAAATTTCTGCTAAACTAAAGAAAACTTCATTTTTTATTTATGAGAATGGCTTGGTTTGATCCTACCATTTTGAAATTTCTGCTAAACTAAAGAAAACTCTGTATATCGGTTACGAATATAGGCACACACATTTTGCAAGAAAAATGGAATATCTATGCAAACGGGATAAATGCAATGGAATGGATCAGTTGCAGTCCTGTAATTCTAAATTGTTGCACCATAAAGACCCAAGTAAAATAGAAGATATGCTGTTGACAAAAACCAAGCTAGTTTTAACTAATGGAAAATTTTAATTTGCTCTAACAAACAAAATGCTTTATAGTTTCTAGATTTCAGCAATCCAACTGCCAATTAACAAAAGTAAAATATAAAATATCATAGCATATTCAATAAGCAATCTATCAACAGAGGTAACTAAAATTAAGAAAAACTGACCCACTCAAGTGGCAATGCTACACCAATGAATACTGAGTAACGAAAAGTTAATACAAGGTTGCACTTACCATATTTTATTTTTAGAATGCCGATCACTCTCTGGTATGCAACAATGGAGTTCTCAAGCTTCCCCAGAGCTGAATACATGCTCCCCATATGCATTAGTATCGAATCTAGAAGGGGCTCATCATCTTTTAGACCTTCCACAACCTTATTCAGCTAGTCATCAATGAAAAAGAAGCATCAGAGAGAAACCAAGGATCCATCTTAGAGACAAATCTTTGCAACTTTTGTCCATCCTTAAGCCATCTAGCTATAGGAATGTTAATTAATTAAATTTTATGCATTTTTACCCCCTTTTTTTCTGTAACCTTTATAACTGTATTGGTTTTGATTCAGCTATTGCTGTGAACACCTAGTTTCTACATCACCATGTACCTTGTCAATGTATTCAATAATTTCCCTCATATTGCTAATTAAGATGCATACAAATACACTAAATTGTTCAGGGTATAACAAATTACAAAACAAAAATAATAAGCTCCCATTTTTATGCAATTCTGGGCCACTTAGTAAGTCAGTGCTACTGACAGATTCATACATGAGCCATTTAACCAGGACCATGATTAAATGCACCACTTTAACTGGGAACAGAGTTCTAGAACTTTTAGCTCATATGTATGCCCACAACTCTGTGCAGTTTAAATTTGTTAAATGTAAAACTCAGTTGCAATCGAGGGACAGGAGTACCAACTTGAGCTGGAAAAAACAAGGGTACTCATTTAACTTAAATAGGCCCCAAAAAAATGTGGTTTAACCACGACCTCATTCATGAATTTTGCATGAAATTTTATTATGTTTAGTATAGTAACAAGCACATAAATTAGATTGAAACACAAAACTTGGATTATTTTTTTTTTTTGAAAAAAAAAAGAGAAAAAAAAGGAAGTTACCAAATTCATTATGCACCCAACAGACTTTATATCACCAACACGCATGTAACCCAAAGCTATGATGTCAAGAGTAGCAGCTTCTTCAATGCTTCTAGCACCTTCATTAATCTTCTCTTTTACAACTTCATAATTTGCTTGGAGTAAGTCCACAGCATCATCTTTTTGTCCCATCAAAATCAAGGATTTGACTTCATCAAAGAAGTCTTGCAGCTCTCTCTCAAAATCATTTGGACCATCAGAAGACTTTCTTGGGTTCTCAGGCAATGTTTTAGACCTGCTAATACAAATCTAAAAACAATGTCAAAGCCTTCAACTTTTTAAACAAGCTAAAGTTGGTAGCATGTTTTTCTAGATATAAGATTTAATTCTAAAAGATGTCAGAATACACTCAGTTTTCAGAAACTCTGCAAGAGATGACAGTCATAAACTGTGTATATAATGAAGTATCTATATTAGAGGGACTTCCAACCTCAGTAAGTCGCATGCATTCAAGACACCCGCAGAGACAGAAGTTTCTTGGTGTGTCACATCCACATTCAATGAGGAGATTATGGCAAGAGCTTTCAAGGCAGGGTGTCGGCCAAGGCATCTGCTAGGTATCATGCACAGTTTGGAGTTGCATTTCTTCTTCTGGAGACAAGAGCTGAAGGATCTCATGCCCTCATGATGGTTTGAGTGCAAACACATGCATGTTTGAATAATTCTGAAATTTTCAAAAGAGAAAATAAACCAATTATAACTTCCAATGCTATCATAAGAAAATACAATGTCTAATCAGACACTAATTAATCTGCAAGAGATGACATATCATGACAAAAAAGTACAAGTAACTAGTAAATACTGAAGCATCCTATGCAGTCAATACTGAAGTAAATACTGAAGCATCCTATGAAGTCAAATGGCGTTTTACATACTGTATTGAAATTCATTTGGAGTCCATGCATATCAAGCATCCTAAAAGGCTTTCCAAGAAAAATGAAGTTGCTTTCCTTATCCCACCTTTCTCTTTGGGCAATAATCTATAAAGAATAAAGCATACTCTTCTGACAAGTGGAAAACAAGAAACCATGCAAGTAATCCCCAGAAACATCAGAAATCAATCACTAACCATGTCAATTCTTTGTAATTTTATCTGCAATAGTCTCATAGACTTGATGGTGCACTTCAATTATACCAACATTACAGAATTGTGTCATCTTGGTTTGAACTTATCACCTGCTCTGAAATTCCCAGTCATACAATTTCCATTTTATGCAGCCTTTACTCATCGAAGATCATATAACCATTTTCACTTGAAAGAATTTTGAAATATGCCCTAAATATATAAACTGAAAGGAAAATATTCTTCACAGAGCCTTCGCATATTTTAAACTGCATAACGTTGGTGTTTCATTGTTAAGTGGAACAAATAGTATGTTTTATCCAATAACATGTAATCGTTCATCAACTTGACGACTTTGTCAGTCTGAAGAAACAGTAAAAGCATGAAACAAACCAACTTGGTTGAGAGTTTTATCTTCTTTAATTCCAAAAAATAATCAATCTTTAATCACTTAAAATTGCCCAGAAAAATTCACGCACACCTTCTTGAACTAAAGAATTTAATTATTCTACAACTTAAGTATAAGAAAGAAAAAGTCCTCCATAAGAGAGAGGAGTAGCAGAAATCCAGGTCTAACAAACAAAATCCAAAAAAAATAAAAATTGAAGAAGAAAAAGAACATTGATATTAACAGAAATAAAAAGAGAGTACCTGTTGTTGCTTAAAGAGGGATAAGATAGGAGAGACGATGCCATTTCCAGCAGTTGCCGGGCACAGAAATAGCTTTAAGCGTCTGGTTGAGTGGCGATATGAGTCAGTGGCAAGTCGCTAGTGAACTCCCTTAATAGCTATGACAACTCGTCGGGAGCCGAATGGCAACGGGTCTCAAAATTTGCCAATTGGACCTAATTTTAAGGCATAATTAATGGTTAGGGAAACGAAATTACATTATTATCCTCTTTTTAATTTTTTTTTCCAAAAATATTCTAAGTTATTTAGAAAATTTTATTTTTATATTTTTTCATTTTAAAAAATATAGTTTTTCCTTTTTTATTTTAAAAATACCCCATTTAGTCAATTCCCCAGGAAATTATTTCTGATTTTTTATAAGAAAGAGTGGAAATAACCACATCGACGTAGATGCTACATAGTTGGTTCTTTTTAGATTCGATTAGGTCCAATAATAGTAAATTTGATTTAGTTTTTTTCAAGATATACACTTGTAATGATTGGTAAAACATAATCTTAAAATTTCATATAAATTTGAAAGTCATATAAATTTAAAATATTAAAATAAAATTAATTAGTTAAAAAATCTAATTCATAAAATATTTATTTTTTACTAAAAATATGAAAAAAAGGTTTTTCTTTTTGTAAAATCTCATCTTGGAAAAGAAGAAATATATATATATATATATATAATTTCCTTTTAATTTGAATAATATGAGTAGATTAATACATGTGACCGGATGCTAGCAAGTGTACTGATCGGCTAAGTAATATAGAAAAATATAATTATGACCCAAAATATCAAATCCAAGGGAAACTTGTGCTTGTATGTGCTATTTCAATTTCAAAATCAATTTTGTGTGTAAAAGAAAGAAGAGAAATCCCAAAGTTGTGATGATTGAGGATTTAAAACTAAAAGCAAACTAAAACAAAATAAAGAGTTAAAATAA
Organism: Excoecaria agallocha; assembly: GCA_037975025.1. Taxonomy (NCBI): domain Eukaryota; kingdom Viridiplantae; phylum Streptophyta; class Magnoliopsida; order Malpighiales; family Euphorbiaceae; genus Excoecaria; species Excoecaria agallocha. Next base: position 23,994,354 of record CM075822.1, read on the forward strand.
ATAAAGATCTAATAAAAGCAAGTAAATTGAGTGAGGTAAAAATCAATATTAAAAATAACTTTCACTAAAGGACTATCCACCTTAACAAATATTGCTATGACTTAAACAAAAGAAAACATACAAGTAATTATGGAGAATTCAATTTAATAAACCTAGATAACTTTATTCAAGATTACCATTCCAAGCATTAAAATTTTCTTATTCAGATAAACTTAACACTTCTTAGATGTCTATTAAAGCCTTTCTCAAGAGATTTAACTTCTACCTATTCTTAGTTACACTTTTCTCAATCTTAACTTACTCAAATCAACACACAATTATATCTTGTTCAGATTATAATCATGCATTAATCCAAATAAATTAACCTAAGAATATGCAAGTCATTAATCAACTTAAACCAATTAATTAACCAATGCTTAATCAAGTTAACAATCAACTTAAATTTGAGTAAACACAAGACTATGTTTAAGAACTAAGAAATAATCAACTTGTATTGAATTGAAGAACAAACTTAAATCATAACAATACAAGTTAAGGATTCAAGTATCCTTTAGCAAAAGTTAAAGAAAACTACTCACAAGACATACTTAAAATTAAAATAAAGTGTTGAAGAAAAACAGTGAAAGTAAAACAACGTAAAAATAAACTAAGGAAGTAATGCTTAATTCTAAGGTTGATCCCCCATTTTTCTGTTGTTTTAGACTGCTATTTATACGGCAAAAACGTAGTAGATTCATTCTTAAACTCCAGATATCAAATAGGAAGTGAACTCTGCTAAATCAGGAAGCTCGAGAAAATCCTTTGCGAAATGGAAGTCTTCAGCACGTGGCCACGGCTTTCCCCTTGATTTTTTACACGTGGTCACGTGTCCCTTAAGCTTTCCTCACACGTGGTCACGTGTCCATTAACCCTTCCTCACACGTGGTCACGTGTTTGCATGATTTTCTTCATTTGGTCTTTCACGTGGCCATGGATGAAAATGCCTTAACCCTTCACGTGGCCATGTCTTCCAAGCTTTATGCCTTCACGTGGCCACGGGTAGATTTCTTCATTGATTTCACGTGGTCACGTGAAAAGCTTCTGGACTAAATGCTCGCTTTCTTGCATAAATTTTCCATATTTGCAGTTTTGGCCCCAATCTTTGCCTTTTTTACAATTTTAGCCCTTTATTAACAATTTAAACCTGAAAATCAAACAAATTATTGGATTAACCTTAAAAACATATAAATTAACAATTTAACTCAATTTTAACCTAAATAATACCAAAATAACTAAATAACAAAGCTTAAAACATCTCAAAAACTATATATAACTCACACTTATCAACATGCACAATTTTTTATAACATGTATTTTTATATATAGTAATTATACAACAGTTTTGATAAGAATTAACTTGTTGATTTTTTTTTGGTAGGAATAAGTGAGTAAAAACTCAAAGAAACAACAAACTATCTATCATAAGTAACTCCTATAACATTGTGTTGCAACCACTCATCTAATCCTTAAGGAACACTTTGTAGCATGTGGTATCCTAGACCATAGTGATGAGCTTGATGGGAGAGGAAATCAGCTGTAAAATTTGCTTCCCTATGAATGTGTAAATAAAGGAAATTGCCGTAAACTCCTTAGTTAACCGACGAATGAGCTTAACAAGTGAAGAGTAACTAGCACTGATGTTGCAATCCCCACAGATCATGTCAACTGTAACTTGGTTGTCACATTCAACTATGATTTGATTATAATTCCCTTCCCTGGCCCTTTGTAACCTATAGAGCACTCCCTAAATCTCAGCTCTTAAAATGGGGCAAATCCCCATTTTAGCCATAAAACCAGTACACCACTTACCTTCGCTGTTACGCACAAGACCCCCACAAACTGCTTCTCCACCTGGACATAAAAGGGATGCATCTAAGTTAACTTTAAAGAAATTTATGGGAGGGCATTTCCATAGGACCCCATAGGGTTCCGATTTTGATTTTTTGTTGGAGCTCATTCTGCAATAGATTGCTTGACAGTCTTTAGTGGACATAAGAACATCCTTAACCATAACAAAGGATTGTCTGCTGCTCCCACAAAATTTGAGATTATTCCTATTTATCCATAAGTGCCAACATCCCGTTGCAAAGATTTCTAGCCACCTTACACTTTGGATGGAGATAGAAGTGGAATGGAGATTTAAAGAAACCCAAGAAGTAAAGTCATTAATCTCCATGAAGGGTTCTAACATACTGGTGGTATTAAAAACACCCAGAACTGGGTTGCTTTGATACAGTCCTGAAACACATGTAAGCTGTTTTTATCGTGATTCTTACAGTAAGAACAAGCTACTGTAGAAGTGAAGTGGCGTCTTCTTCTTTTGATATTAGTCATTAAACCATTATTCCGGGCCAACCACATAAAAGTCTTAATCCTTTGGGTAGTACTCAGACTCCACACCATTTTCCATAAAGGATTTATTTTCGGTTCTACCTGCTGCCCATTCAAAGCTAGATAGGCTGACTTAATCGAGAAATCTCCTGAAGGGGTCAAACCTAAAATAATTAAATCCTCACCAGCGAAGCAAGATGGGGGGCAGGTAGAAGCTATTATGCTAAGAACATCCATTGTCAAGAATTGAGCAAAGAGATTCCAGCACCAATTGTTAGTTAAGTTAGCAAAGAAGGCCATATTTTTGTTAAAAAGATGGTCAGGGATGGGAGTAGAAGCAAGGATATAAAGCGGAGTTACCACTTCAGGGACCCATCTATCAAACCAGAATTTGACTCTCAACCATTGCCAACATACCATATAGCCTGACTATAAACCATGCTCCAATTATCACATATCCCTCTCCAAAGAGCCGAACAGTTTTTGTGAGCTATTGGGGGAGAATCCGCCTCCCATGTGAACTTATATTTGGATGAGAGCACTTTTACCCAAAGATGGTTCGACTCTGAAAGGATGCCCCAAGCAAGCTTCATGATAAATGCCCTGTTAATCATCACTAGATTTCTAAGAGAAAGACGCCTATTAAGCTTTGGCTGAGCAACTTTGTCACAAAAAACTAGAGCTAGACCACATTTCTCTTCATTTCCACCCCAAAAAAATTGCCTATAAGCGCGATCGAAATCCTGACAAAGAGTAGTGGGGATAGTTGTGGCTTGCATAACATAGGTTGGAAGGGAAGAGAGCACCGAAGTTACCAGTATGAATCTGCCTGCAATCGAGACATGGGATGAAGACCAACTAGCAATCCTTCTCTTTATTCTATCAAGGATGAAATTATAGTGTTTACGAGACACCCTTGAATTGAGTAAAGGCATCCCTAAGTAATTACCCAGGTCGGTTGTCTCATGGAAACCCAAGCATCTGCTAAGATTTTTCTGATCATGAATGGGAACATTCTTAGAGAAAAAGATGCAAGTTTTGCGGGCATTAACCTTCTGACCAGAGGATTCGCAAAAACAGTTCAGGACCTCTTTTATGGTACTCACTTGGGAAGGATCCGCTTTAGCAAACAAGACCAGATCATCTGTAAAAAAAAAGATGGCTTAGCTTGGGTCCTCCTTTGTTTAGCCGAATAGGATGCCATCTTTCCTCATTAATTGCCTCTATAATGCCATGAGCTAACCTATCCATGCAAAGCACAAATAAATACGGCGAAAGAGGGCACCCTTACCTCAATCCTCTAGAAGATGGGAATGAGTCAGATAGAGTCCCATTCCATAAGATTTGCATTGAGGTTGAAGTCACACACTCCATGATGACATTGATGAGGTTCTGAGGGAAACCGACCTCCTCCAATGTATCTCTTAAGAACTCCCTATCCTATCGTAGGCCTTATCCAAATCCACTTTAATGGCCATGAACCCCTACTTACCCTTTTTGAAATTCATTAAATGGATAACTTCTTGCGCAATCACCACATTTTTCGTAATATGCCTCCCAAGCATGAAGCTCGTTTGAGAGGGACCAATGAGCCTAGGCATGACTTGCTTGAGCCTATTAGCTATAGTTTTGGTGATGATCTTGTAATTGAAAGTACAAAGAGAAATGGGGCGAAACTGGGCAATGCTTTTAGGAACATTGACCTTGGTGATGAGGCAAATAATAGTTTTATTCATATTGGATTCTAACTTGCCACCTTAAAGAACCTGGCCAACCTCAATACAAATATCTCTACCCACTATGCTCCAATGGGATTGATAAAATCTTGCTTGAAGACCATCAACTCCAGGAGCTTTCCATGGCTTCATATCGAAGAGAGCCTTCCTAATTTCTATTTTAGAAAAGCTTCTAGTTAGAGTGAAATCTTCATCAAACTTGCTGATTTTATTGAAATATAATTTGACTTGAAAAATGAAAATTGTAATTTAAATTACATAAACATCATTATGTTATTAAATAATTTCAATACATTTTTTTCTAGTCACTATAATTTATAATTTAAAAACTCAAAATTTAGAGAAATTTAAATAAAAATTATTTCAACTATTTTGATTATTATATGAGGTAAGGAAATTATAACTATTTTTTAGTTCAATTTTATTTTTTATGAATCATAATTTACCATGATATTATTTTGCGAATTGACGTGTTAAAAGGAGTTAAAAGCAAAAAAAAAAAGTATGTAAGCCTTTTTCAAATGTTAGGACTAGAATAGGGATCATCGGAGATTGAATTTTTCAGGTACCCAACTTACTTTACTTTTTTATTGATGGTATCAATAATTGTAAATGGATTTGTATATTAAAAAGGGAACTCATCATGCATTTGGGTTGACTATTGGTTTAAGACCTCATATACCATCAACTTGAGCTTATGCCAGAATTTGTTTATATATTTAGTTGTGGACCAGCATGATCACCATTTTGTTTAAACCCATTTATTTGAAAAATAACTTAAAATTATAGGTGTGGGTAAGAAATTAAATTTTTACTTTAAACAATTAAAATGTAATCTTTGCCACTACACTTGGCTTTCATGTACAATTTTTAATTTATAAATTGTTTATCCATTGATTTAAAAATTTCCTTAATCATGGTCTTTAATTTTTTTGTTTTCTCATAAGTTGTAATTTTATTAAAATTTATTTTTTTTATTGAAATTCATGTATTGGTTAAATAGGTAATTATATAGGTATGGGAATTCGGGGGTATTGATAACTAAATTTAGAACTAGAGGGACAAATTTAAACTTGTTTGGGATGGATATGGGTACAATAAAATTAAATGAGTTTGATGATGTATTGGCCAATTTTTGCGGATATTTTTCCCATTGCCATTAAAGGTGGATATGGACCGGTTACTAATCAATAGTTTATTTTTGAGAAAATTACCCCAAATGCCAATTTTTTTCCTTTTTTTTTTCAAAAAATACAACCCTATCATCTAATTTTTCATAAATCTTACTTTTTAATTTTTTTTTTAAAAATACAACCTTTTGTTATTTAAAGACTGTAACTCAAAGGAGAGCGAAACAATTTTTTCATCATTTTAAAGCTTTGTACACTAGAGAGAGGAGATGCATGAAAACCTTCACCGTCCCTCTTTTCGCATGTGTATATTGAAAAAGACTTTTCCTATAAATGTGATGATCTTTCAGACATCTTTGCTGACTCCTGACATTATTAAGATTTTAATTCAATCACGCAAGTACAATATTAGAGCTAATAAGCTATTAGAAGCACAGTTTTGAAGGACAATCATTTGGTAGTATTCTGATCTGCAAATGGATTATTATGTGGGTACTGTTTTATGGATGTTGGGTAATTCAATAGTACTTGGTAACTACTATAGTTTGTCTAAGATGCGTTATAGCAACTAAGTGTGTTCCATTTCATGTTGCCTATTTCTTATGAGAATGTTACTAGTTAAGTAACCAGTTGAGTAGTAGTTATTATTAGAATGATGCCTCTCTGTATCCTAATTCCTCAAGATGTTGCATTTTATAAGTTCTCAGCTTCATCCAATAATCATATTATCAAATTACTCAGCCATCGCTGCTTTGTTCCCAAAATTACAACTTGTAGGAAGCAATCAAGTAGCCGAGACAACAAAAGATGTTAGTGAAATTTCCCTTTGCATATGGAAAAAATTCGAACAATGATTTGAAATAAGAGTTGACAACATAAGAAAAAGTCAGCCTTTTACAAACTAAGAGCTGTACATCAATGATCATCTTTGATTGTGGTCTAGAATGCCTTCTGTTCTATTTGGTGAGGATAGATATATACAGCTTGGATGAGGCACAAGTTCGTGTCAAATTACACCACCGAGGAATCCATTTTGCAGACTTTGCCTTGACCTCAAGTTCGTAATTCACAAGACAATAGAACATTTTCAGCTCAGGCCACGACAACTATGACGACAATAAGCAAAATGATCCCAAAAATCACTATGAGCAAATAGAATTGCATGAGAAAATTTTTATATCAGTTCCTTTGAGTAAAAATGGAGATGAAAACATGTAGAATGTACATAGTTATCATTCTAACTCACAAGTCCTCTGCTAACTTATTGGCTGAAGTAAGTTCAAAATTTTCACCATACCAAAATTTTAAAACAACTCAGCCAAGCATATGTGGTATAAATAATTTACCCATGCACAAAAAATGATGAGTTATATAGGAAAGCAGTGACCAGTCCACCAGCAGTAGAGGATGCAATAAACGTACATATGTCTGAACATTTTATGCCTCAGTTTGAGCAGATATTCATTCCATAATTTTAGTCCATCTTTCCATTTTATTTTGTTCTATAATATCCTGGAGCTATTACAAATGGTCTTGTTAACTTGTTATTCCTTTTCCTTTACTTTTTTCAGGATTTAAGTTTGTTATAATTATCTTTTGACAAAGTGCATGTTCATATACAATTTACTAATGGCCAATGTACTTGCTGCAGGAATCAATTTCAGTACCTTGGAGAACACTTTCGATGAAAGTGTCAAAGCTTTTCTGTTATTGAGTTTGCTAGATCTGCAAGTGATTTCTTCTTTATATGATGCTTCATTTTATAGCATTACAGTCTAAGTCTAATAATTTTCTTTAGGTTTTGGGCTTTGGAAAAAGCAAATAGCACAGAATTTTGACCCCCAAACACCTAATTCGGTTTTAATATTCATGCCTGAAGTGTCATTTATTGTACTTCTTATTATTTTCTTTACATGCATCTTGTCTATCTTTTGTTGTTTCATAATTTCACATAATGCACATGGTTCAACAAAAGACCTAGGAAGCATAATAAGACTAGGATTTCAAAAGATAATATTCCAGACTCCCAATTGTATTACTGCTAAATTGCATGTTAATGCGACCAATAAACTCATTAAAGTATCACATAAGATATTACACAACAAACTAAAGCATTTCCTGAGAGATATTCTGCAAATAATTTATTTTTTGATGCTTGCTTTTTTTAGCCTGCGCTCTTTTATCTTGCTCATTCACCTTTAGACACACTGTGTATACACCAAATACACATTGTGTATACAGCTAGTACATACCATGCATATATGATATACACACAATATATACAGCTAGTACACACGGTGTACATAACAAGTACACTGTATACAACATGTACACATAGTGTATACTAGTAGTACACATGGTGTATATAGAAAGTACACACTGTGCATATAATATGTACACACTATGTATACAACTAGTACACATGGTGTATACAGCCGGTACACACTGTATATATAATATGTACACACTATATATACACCAAATACACACTGTGTATACAGCAAGTACACATTGTGTATACATCAAGTACACACTGTATATACAACATATACACATGGTATATACCACTAGCACATATGGTGTATACAACAAGTATATATTGTATACAACATGTACACATGGTGTATACAACAAGTACACATGCTGTATACAAAATGTATACACTATGTGTACAACATGTACACACTGTGTATACATCAAGTATACATTATGTATTCAACATGTACACACTATGTATACAACAAGTACACACTATGTATACATCAAGTACACATTGTGTATACAACAAGTACACATGATATATACAGTAAGTACACATTGTGTATACATCAAATACACACTGTGTATACAATATGTACACACCGTGTGGAGAAGAAAATTCCAACAAAGAACTTAAAAGCGATCTCTTGCAACTCTAATTTTTAACACAGTACAACCATTACTTTTCGAATGAAGTCTAACGTTTAAGTACTTGTTTCTAGAGAGTATGCACAATTCCACAAAAATCAACTACGTAATAATATTACATCATCAACAGAGGCTTTTACCTCATCAAAAAAGCTTTTTTTTTCCTTTGCTATTTATAAGTTCTGAACAAGATGCCTTAAAGCCAATAAGCCATTAGCATCCCCTTGTATATGCATGCGTGTGTGGACATGCATATAACGCTATGAAGACTTTTAGTAGCAAGAACTACACTTTCTTATTGCCATATTGGAATCATGCATAATGCTAATTATGATGAGATAGATCAATGAGAGATTATACCTTATTATTGTTTGCATAATCATGAAACTATTATGATATGGATGAATGAATGTTGATGCATCTATGTGATCATATGATCGGCATCCATGTATACTAGAGCCTAAAACTCAATATTGATATATGATAAGAATAATGTGCATTCTTATATGAATTGTGGCTTTAAGAAAATTGTTGTACTGAGTAAAGAAGAATATGATGGATCAAAGATATTCTTAAAATGGTCAAGCCTGCGGATCTTAGTTCAGTTATGGATTATATAGGCATGCCTAGATGGATACAATTGCAATTGCCATAGTTTATCCCGTTTAGATCCATTATTTGTTCCTTTACTAGAACCATAACTCGACCCTTTTGGGTCCATTATTTGATATCTTCGAATATCTATCATTTGATATCTCTGGATATCCATCGTTTGATACCTTTTAGGTATCCATTATTGATACCAATTGGCATCCATTGCTCCCATTATCCACCCTTTGAACTAGTACTTAAGTAGGCTATTAAAGATTATAAAATGTGCACAAAATGAAGGAATACATGTATCGATTGCTTCACTTATGTAATATAAGCATGATGAATGGCCTATTATATTATTTTATCTTAAATTCCTTTTGGTTATAATTTTTTTTATGAAATGAAATTTTATATTAAGTTCTATATAATTGTGATATCCAATAATAACCAGAAGGGGTTAAGGTTCTCATGTGAGTGCTGGTGTGAGTTGGTTCCATCGATAGGTTTCATGGTGAATAAATGGGCTCTAAAGCATACAATATTATACTAGAAATTGTACGGGCTGTAACATACTCAATGAGTTTCATGTGCTTTGAAATTTATGAAACGTATACATGTGATATTGGGACTTTGTCGAGTAATAATGATACATAATACCTAGTCTCTGTAATCACATGCAAATATGTTAGTCTATAAATATAAATATTTACACATATATGTGCATACTGATAACTTTGACATATGCCAAAGGACATTGTATGACATAATATGATGTTGTATGTTATTTAGTTTGCCATACTAAGATAGCACTAAGGAATACATGATTATGAACAGGAATGTGAACTATGAATGTAGTCTGTACTTAAGATTGTGTGATATATGTGAAGTAATTATGCCTAACCGTATCTCTTATAGATGTTATCTCTGATGGATCCCCAACAAGGTTAATGGTCCATGGGTATAAATATTTCATGACATATGCACTCCTTTATGCTTTGATTAAATATTGAATGCTTATCTTATGTAACCAATGTGATTAGATACACTAAATTGAAGTTTTGTACTATCAATAATCATGATGTCTAGATTCATAATTAATGCATTATGAGGGGAATGAATTATACTAGTTTGATAAGAAAAGGGGTTTAGTAATGCAAGTGATTTGAAAAGTCTATAGGAACTCAATGAATTTGGCTAAGGTGATAGATTATTGTAAGCATGGTATTTCTTGTTAAAGTAGAGGACTCATATTTTTGTTAGTTTTGAGTATTGCCATAAATTGATGATATTTTGTAAGAGTTTGTCTATAGAGTTTTGTTTCCCTAATAAGCTTTATAGCTTAACACATGTTTGTTTATCCACGTAGGTCTCAGGATAAGCACTATTTTAGTCGATAGCTGTAGTGACTTGACTCGCATTGAAGAGAAGATCTGGCAGGTTGCAGTTGCCTTTGAGGTTTTTGCTTAGTAATGAAGGCCATTTATGTTGTCTTCTTATTTCAGAGTTTGATTTGGTTACATTATGGCATGTAATTAAGGCTTGTATTATTATTATTATTATTATTATTATTATTATTATTATTATTATTATTATTATTATTATTATTATTATTATTATTATTATTTTCGCCTGATCTTTACTAAGTTTATGTTGGTATTGATGGTTCTGCTTGTCTTGTGGATTAGGGTATGACACTACTTTCATTCATAATTCCTTATGCTACATAATATCATTAGCGATGTCATATGGTTACTATTCATTTGATAAAAATTTTGGCAATATAATGGCTTATAAACTGTTCTATCCAAACCTGCAAATTTCCAAAACAACACTCCTGAAAGGCAACCTCAACTGCCACTACTCCAATCACAATCACATCACTTCTAGATTCAGCTTTAATCCATTATCAAATACAATCACATAATCAAAAT